>BSBK01010561.1:235000-371399 GCA_027943335.1 Chamaecyparis obtusa | reverse complement strand
CGATGGACCCGGGCATTGGGCCCAATTTTAATAAATGAGGGGTGATATGGTCAATCCCAAAAGGCCAATATATTCGCCAAATCGGGGATTGCTGACATGCGACATTCACCAAATGGCTAATAATCACCACTAAAGTTCTTGTTGTAGATGACCATATAGGTCCTTATCCCTTACATTCATTCTTGGATCAACCAAGTGACCCCAAGGTTATATCCTTAACCCCTATGCCATTCAACTCCTATTAAATCAATTCAACATTGTCATGCCTTTATACATTTAGGCTATTACATCAAATACATAAAGTTGGCTTCAAGCCATATCTCATTTAAATATATTGATCTTGTAGATAATTCAATCTTCATGAGTCATCCATGTGACCCTCTCTTCATGTCTTTATCAGGGTATCCTGCACCATACTCCCAAGGATCAAATCAATCCAAGTCCCTTGGATTCGGGAGTTTCTTTCTTTCCTCCAATCTTTAGTCACTACTTGTTGAGGACTTGAAACATAATTGTATCCTCTATTCATTGGCATCATGTACCTTCAATCAAAGACCATGTGCCAAGCACTAACTCTATCATCCATCATATCTATGTTCACATAGATGTCTGAAACATCACCATTCACATGATCAACAAGATAACATCCCTGCAATCCTATCATAATAGTGTTAGAAATAAACATAATCAAATCTTTCTTATTCACCAAAACAAATGTTTTACACCACTCCTTCATCCATTAGCTTAAACACTTCATCCTCCTGCTCACACACACACACACACACACACACACACACACACACACACACACACTAGTTTATCAAAGTCAAAATCATAATTATAAGTAGTGTGATTATTAATTAAACCATTTACTATTTTAACAATTAATGTATTATATTACTTAAATATTTTGAGTATGTGATGTAATTAATTTTAGAGTGTAAAGTGGTAATTGATAGGTTTTATTTCAGAATCATTTTATGTGGTCCTAGCATTTTTCTAGAGTTAGTGTGCTAATGGTATATGATGGTATTTATGGATCTCACTTGAATGGTCAAATCAATAGAAGACTAAAATTCATCATCCAAATTAGATGATCAAATTTATTTCTAAGCTCTTCATTTTTTTATTCAGATAAATCATGTTTAACATCATTGCATGATAAGAAAAACATCATTTTTTAGTCAAATTTATGGAAGATGACATAAGCACATCTTAAACCTTTATTGGTTAAACCATCAACATGCAAGATTCATTGGTCTCTATAATGTAGAGGTGGTATGTAATTCTTCCTGAGCCCATACCCTAATTGAAATGAGTGCTCAATCAGTCAGCAAGTGATGTTAATATTTTCCAGATTTATGCTAGGAGTATACAAACTATAGAGATCTTACAACTAAGCATAGGATATAAGAAGACACTCATAAAGAAGGAAAAGAATGTACTCAGAATGTAGCAATTAGATATTCTTGAATTTGACTATGAAGGTCTTCAAAGCTAGTCATTCAACTTGCCTTTAATTTCTTCTATCCATCTGGTCTAATCAGATGTATGTCTTCTCCTCTAACAATACCGATCTAGGTATATATTCAATTGAAATGTCAAACCAGATATTCCCTTATTTGATGGTCTAAATATCAGATATTTAGACCATGAATATGCGCTAGCAGGTGATCCCACATTAGTGGGTTACACTTTTTTAGACATGCTGATTTTTGCTGAAATAACAGATTTTTAATAAAATATGATGATTTAAGCCTTGAGAGGTTCCATTTGATGGAATTAATTAAAAATGGTTAGCTCAAATTCTCTTAGATAAGAAAAATATTGATATAATAGCTATACTCCTCATTCATACCTACAATGGAGTCTCCTTCGCACCTATTAAAATGTTGACAAAAAATCACTCTAACTTTATCTTTTGGCAAATCAAATGAATCCATTTGACAAACCTATCTATTTAGTAAGGTACTACTCAGAAAAATATTTCCAATAATTATAATGTTAATATATATTAAGTTTATTATAACTTTATATTTTTAGTTTTACTAAACATAGATATTTCACCATATGTCTACCTCTATGTTTGACGCTTATGGAAAAATAGTAAATGAGAGAAAAAAAATTCTAAAAAATATCTACGCCCTAGGTATTTAAGTTCTCTTTCTATCAAAACAAATAAAAATGAAATTGGACAAATACATGACAAGTTATAAACTATGTAGTCAAGGTATGTCAAAATTATGATTTAGTCAACTTCAAACATTAATAAAATGTGAAATAATAGTGATAATGTCATCAAACCAATTGCATGCCCTCCGTATGGATGTTACAAAACTAAATTCAAAAGAAGCACATTGATATCTATTTTAGAAAAAAAGTTATGCTCTATGAAAACAATGTAACTCTTTCAAAATGACATTTTCAGCCACATACCAATTTTCGTGGGAGAAAGAAAAAATCATTCAACTCAATTCAAAAATAAAAATAAAAAATATATTTAGAATCTAGACAAAAAATCTAAAAAGACTCTAATTTACTTCATCTTCGAATTTCAAATGGTTCAACGACAATATGCATCCAAATCTTAAAGTTTTTTTCAAAATGTAGAGTTTAGTGTCCATTCAGGCAAAAAAGTGTAACCCACTATTGTGGGTTCACCCATGAAAGTGTGTTCTCAGATTTGTAGAGGCAACTCCAGCTCTTTTCTTCAATCATATCTACACTTGAATGTTACCAATCAAAACTTCTATTTATGTTGTATAGATCACACCTATGATTTTTCTGATCTGGGATGCACAACTGATTATGTTCGCTACTTAGAATACAATCATGGATCTAAGTCTCTGCTCCACATCGCTCAACCAATACTCCAAATCATTGCTTCTCCAATGATGCCATAGATCCTATATCTATGATAGTAGATCTCTATCTACTAGATAAAGATGAGAACACATATGTTCTTCATCATTCATCTCATATCCATATGAGAAACATCATATCATATGATGCTTTCCATCCAAATGTGGATTTCCTAGACCCACTAGTCTCCACAAACCAAGAATATCAAGTCTATGATATTCATGATAACATCAAGTCCATGATGTTTACCAACCATAAGTGATATCAAGTCCATGATATCAAATTCATGATATTTTCAATCATTTTGTGGATTTCCTAGATCCATGAGTCACCTTGACTCTTTTGAGTATCAAGTCCATGATATTCAAGGTAGTATCAAGTACGTGATACTTTCCAATTCTATGATATTCTCCAAGTATCCGATTCATAAGAAACAACTTTAGCCATATGCTAAAGTGTTACCAAATGAACAATCATAACCAAATATATCTCATAATCAAAATCTTATCTCATGAATCCACATAAGTAGAAGAGTAACCAATATGATCTTATAATCATAAGAATCAAGTTCAATGTAAAGAAAATGTGTTCACACATAGAATCACATAATCTTAGCTATAATCAATAAATATGGACTCAACTATGAAAGAAAGTATGATCCATTACACAATAAGCCACTAAAGTATGCTTCATACATACATGCTAAAGTATACAAATGATGTATGCTCCATATGATCATATTAAGTAGTCAAATGCAATATCCAAATGTAGTTCTCTCACAGAATAAGCATAATTCATCTAGTATCCATAGACAAGTCTTAGCCATAAGTATAAGAGTAATCACGTAAGTCCAACATATAACTGGGTGCAATGTGATCATAGCAAGATGCAATATAGTTCCCTCTATCAAGAAATGTATCCACACATATATATGATCAATAGAAATACATATATAAAGGATAACATATATCCATATAAATTATGCTCCCATGCATGCAACAACATTATCTCTAAGTATCATAATGTATGCTCCCAAAAATATGCTAAGTGTAACATACATGTAACATATGCCAATGTAAGTATGTTCCAACATTCATTAACCAATGTATGCACCCATGCATCAATAAAGAAAATAGGTAATCAGTTATAGTAACAATCAGATGTGTATGTACCCATAACAGTGTAAGTTATAACATGTGTCATAACATAAATATGTCAATGTAATTAATCATAATGTAATGTATGCTCCTCATGCATAACAAAAGGTATGCTACTAATATACATAAGTACATGCATCCATGCATACAAAAAAAAGATATGTTAGTGCAAGGTATGCTTCCATAGTAATGACATAAGGAAGGAGTTCACAAAATTGAGTAAGCCCATGATTGAACTCCCTCTTAAACCACATACCCATAATTAAGTCATACCAAGGTATATGACAAGCCAATATACATAAAGGAAATAAGTCCATAACCAAAAGCAATAGCCAATGTATATATATCCAAATGTAGTTAGGAAACAATGATATCAATGCATGGAAAAGTAAGTAATAACTAAACAAAGGATCTTACACCATCATCTAACCATTAACATATCACAAATCTCATTTGAAGACACGGGGTTACTGATTGCACCCACTGAACAAAATACAGTATGCAGAGAAAAATATTTGTTTTATTGATTGAACCAATTACATTATGGTTTTCTTACACATCTACTTTACACCCCCCTTTCCACTCACATGGATCAACAAAGAAATAGACTCAAACTCTTCAAAAGAAACTAACTGTAACCACCTAACTGCCCATAACAGTCATAAAACTGACTGTCAAAACCAAATAGGCTTATATGGTGTTGTCAAGTTGACAACCAATATTGTCAACTTGAAAAAATGGCATCTCATACCCTCATTTAAGATATTTAGAATGTTTTAAAACAACTTTTACAATCCATAATAACTCATAACCCCTAGATGACCATTCTAGGCCATAATTGCACAAATACAATTTTACATCTTCTTTTTGACATCTTTTCACTTTGAGTGTAATTACATGATTTAATGGCATTAATGGCCATATTCCAACTATAGATACCCTTATAGGTCCTTGACCATTACATAATTCCTTGGATCACTCAAGTGACCACAAGGTTACATCAATATCCCTTATGCCATTCAATGGCTTATATAAAATTATTTTGTGATCATACTATCAAATGATCGATATCATTACAAACATGATAAAAATAACATAAAACATGTCACCAAGCACAAACATACAACATTAGACTCCTCCCACCAGAGAAGGTATATGCACAGGTGATGAACATTTAGATTTTCCTAAGCACTACTAGGAGCTTACCTTGCATTAACAAATGTTCTATTGTGAAATTCATCACAAGTCCATTTGTTGCAGGGTCTAGTTCACAGTAATGCTTGGTAAAATTTTCATGTTTTTCACATGTGCATATACCTTCTCTGATCGACTCCTATATGCACACATAAAGGCTGTATATGCACAAGTTTTACATGATTGTGTTTTACATAACATAATAATAATATTAGTTTTTGGTTTACATGATTGCATTCCCAAATACATTACTGGAAAAATTTAAACATATATAAATGGAAAAATTTGTGCCTAATATACATAAATGGAATACACCAAGAAGTACCAAATAATTCTCAATTGTTGTAATGGCAAAGCATTAGAACCGTCCATTTCTAGAACTTGATTTTCTATAGTCTTAATGATTTTTCTATAGTCCTAATGATTTTGAACATTGTTGACAAAGCATGTTTTTTTTTTAAATTATTTGATTGATCCTCTTACTCTCCTTACTTTGTAAATTCCATTGTCCCAATCAAGTTTTGCATTGTTTTTTATTAGGTTTCATGTTTTTGATTGTGGGGTTCCGCATTGTTTGTTGTTCTTGATAAATTAGGCCTTGAATTTGACTTTACCCATGTCCGAGTTTGTGCCAATTGTGGAGTTCACCTTCCTTTGATGGTATATTTCATTCACTCTATTTGGATTACTATTTTGTTCAATGTTTTATTTCAGCTTGATATTTCATTCATTTTTTATATACACAGAGAAATGGGCAGTTCTAAGACTACACATTTGCTGATATTGTGAGACCACATGTTGATAAAAAAAATGAGCTATCTAATTTAGGTTTACTGTTCATGATTGTAAATGGTCAATATTTATGATGGTACTCCTTGGTGTATTCCATTTAAAAATAAACAAGTTTTTATGGCTATGATAATTGTCCCTCTGTGTTGACAAAATTAGTGTTGACAAAATGGTTGTTCAGTGATTGTATTTTCCATTAGAGCCACTTCATATGCACAAGTAATGAACATGCAAATTTTCCTAAGAACTACTGGGAGCTTACCTTGTAACACATGTACTATTGTGAAAATCATCACAAGTCCATTTATTGTGGGGTCTAGCTCCCAGTATTGCTTGGTCAAATATGCATGTTTGTCACCTGTGCATATACCTTATTTGATCAACTCTTATATGCACAAGTGATGAAAATTCAGATTTGCCTAAGCAGTACTAGGAGATTACCCTACGACACATGTACTATTTTGAAAATCATCACAAGTCTATTTGTTGCGGGGTCTAGCTTCCAGTAGTGCTTGGTCAAATATGCATGTTTGTCAAATCTAAATAGAATACTTTGTGCCTGACATACTTAAATGGAATACACCAAGAAGTACCAAATGATGAATTCTCAATTTTTGTAATGGAAAAGCATTAGAACCATCCATTTCTAGAACTTGATTCACTCTATGTAGAATACTATTTTGTTCAATGTTTTATTTTAGCTTGATATTTCATTCATTTTTCATATACACAAAGAAATAGACAGTTCTAAGATAGGTTTCTATGGCTATGATAAATGTCCCTCTGTGTTGACAAAATTAGAGTTGACAAAATGGTTATTCAGTGACTATATCTACCATTAGAGCCACTTCATATGCATAGGTGATGAACATGCATATTTTCCTAAGCACTACTAGGAGCTGACCTAGCAACACATGTATTATTGTGAAAATCATCACAAGTCCATTTGTTGTTAGGTCTAGTTTCCAATATTGCTTGGTCAAATCTACATGTTTTTCACCTATTCATATACCAAATGATTAATGCTCAATTATTGTAATGACAAAGCATTAGAACCGTCCATTTCTAGAACTTGATTTTCTCTAGTCTTAATGATTTTTCTATAGTCCTAATGATTTTTCTTATTTCTTGTCTTTTGTCCCTTTTTTATTTCCTATGTCTGTTCTTGGTGACAGGATTTTGAACATTGTTGACAAAGCGTGTTTCTTTTTTGATTGTGGGGTTCTGCATTGTTTGTTGCTCTTGATAAATTAGGCCTTGAATTTGAATTTTTCTTCATTATTTTATTTCAACTTGATATTTCATTCATTTTTCATATACACAAAGACTACACATGTTGATAAAAACATGAGCTATTTTATTTAGGTTTATTGTTCATGATTGTAAATAGTTAATATTTTCGATGGTACTCCTTGGTGTATTCCACTTAAAAATAATCATGTTTCTATGGCTATGATAAATCTCCCTTTGTGTTGGAAAATTTAGAGTTGAGAAAATGGTTGTTCAATGTCTGTATCTGTAGGTTGCAAATAAATCATCATTCTTCCACCAACATTCTAGTCAATGTACAAGTAACGAGTTATTCCATTCAAGAAAGACCATGTCTCACAATATCAACCCAGAACAAAATGAGGAGTATGTGGAATTCAGTGTATGCATAATTAGTTTTGCAAAATTGGCCATGTTGATGATGATTATGAAGAAGATTTGAAAATATTGCACCAATCTTAATTGGATCAATCATCATTTTCAAATCTTCTCAATCAATCTCCATCAGCCATTTTCCAAGAGAAACACCTTTCTCTATATGAATCTTGGTTTACATTTCCCTATAATCTAATTGGTAATTTGAAGCCATCAATGGAAACTTAAAATCCTAAATAATTAGTATACCATTGATGGCTTCATAATTATTAAGTGAAAGGGATTTTTCTGATCTGGAACCCCCTTTGGTGATGATCCTACATAGTTCCACATAGATGCAACATGTTCCTTAGAAGACTTTTAATCTCACAATAGCTGAGAAACATAAATGTAGGCATCATGGTCACAATTCTTTGGAGATACAACATAATTTATTGGTTTACCTAGATGATACAATGCAAACAATACTACTCCTCTGGTTCTAAGTTGACATTGTAGGATCCAAAAACCATAGATAACAATGTCTTTTGGTCCCTATCTTGATTGGTTTTTGGACCCTACAATGTCAACTTAGAATTGGAGGAGTAGTGGTTGTGTTGCATCGTCTGGGTATGTTGACACATTTGAGTTGTTATTGGATAAGTTTAAGGAAAACATCAATCCCACCGATAAACTGATAGACCATTCATAGTTCTTAATAGGCACTGGTAGACCTGATGAATTATATGTATAGGTAGCCCAAATAGAGTGTCTACAATGGGTCTTATAGAACAAACAAGGGATGTATGATCAATCGAGTATAAGATCTATACCAGTCATTTGCATGATAATCCGCACCAGATTATGCGGAGCTATTTTAGTTAAAACCAGATTATACAGAGCATTCACTGTTAGAATTGGAGTTAGCTTTTTAACATGAGTTAGTTTTATTTTTGTGTGAATGTTTCAAGGTAAACTCAAGATCATCTTGCAAATATTTTTTGCTGCATGATTTATGGATGATTCTACAGCTTGGCGGTACTATGAGTTGAGCTTTTATTAAGATTAATTTCTTATAAATACAGGTCATAGGATACAAAAGAGTTTTTGAATATAAGAGAAGGAGAGAGATATCTTCTGAGAGAAGCTATGGTCACAAGAGGTAAAAGGAAGAGAGATTCAATAGCCAAGAAGCATAGAAAGGGTAACAGGTATGATCTAATCAGATAGATTGTGTCACTAGAGATCATTGCTTTAATATTGTGAAGCATATTCAAATCCCTCTATCACGGTGAACCCTAATAGGTTCATTGTATAAATCCCTTAGCCATGTAGCATCTTAATTTATTTTGAAAGTCCTTTTGCAAGGCAACTCCTAACAAGGTCAAGATCTTAACAGGTCTTCTATCAAATTCCTCTACTGGGTAGCACCCTTACAAGTGCTTTGTAAGCTCTTAATAGGGCATCTTCCATACTGCAATAGTGAAGTTGTGAGATATGTCTCACTGTGGTTTTTTTATTCTAACTAAGGGTTTCCACATACATATGTTCTATTGATTTGTGAATTTATATTTCTATTTATGTATGTTTAATTATATTCTGTTTGCACTACAAGAATCCATATACAAAATTTAATAGAGAATATGAATAGTATTTACCGATTCACCCCCCCTCTCTCCTCTCAATAACCAATTAGGTCTAATAATTGGTATCAGAGCCTTAGGTTCTCAAAGATATAAATCTTAACCACTTGATTAAAAGATCATGGAGGGTTATAGGTATCAAAAGCGGCTTGAGGAAGCAAATGACATCATTGCCTCTCTTGAGAATAGGCTGAGAAGATCCCTTGCTAAAATAAAGGAGTTGGCTCTACAATTGAGTGAGAGAAATGAAAGGATTGAGGAACTCTCTGGGAAAAGTGGATCAGATAAAGTTGAGGAGGCAGTCTCTCAGCTTATGGAGAAGAATCAAATCCTAACCGATCAGATCTCCAACCTAAAAAGGGAGCAAGAAGATAATGCCCTAAGGATGACTAAATTAATTGAGAAAAAGAGGAAAGATGAAGATGAAGGAAACACTACAATGAAATCACTAATAGCCTCTGAGAGAGCATGATATCTAGTAGAAGAATTTTTAAGAGAAAGTGATCTTGTCATTCTGCAACTTCAAGAAGACATATAAATAGTCACTCAAGAAAATGCCAACATGCAAAAGAATTGGCATGATAAAGATGATGCATGTAAGAGGCTAGCAATTGAGCTGTATCAACTAAAGGAACAAATGAAATCACTTGAAGAAAGGAATGAAACCCTCAGAAGATACAATGAAAGCTCAGTAAAACTTGATGAGAAACTAAAAGCTCAAAGAAAGAACAAAGATCCCATAGGACTTGGGTTCACTAGTCAAAACACCAAGGAAATTGGTGAGTCATCTGGAGCCAAGAAAAGAAAGAAGGAAAAGAAGAAACCGATAGAAAAAAAGGGTAAAAAGTCCTTCAATACTTCTTGCAATCACTGTGGCATGCATAGTCATAATGACTCCTAGTGTCATTCACCCAAGAAAAGAAGGGTAAATCTATGGAAGGCAACCGGGATAGTCTGTTAGACCTACAAAAAAGTTGGACATCTAGCCAAAGATTTTAGAAACTGACAAGTGAACAAAAGAAGAGGAAAAATCAAACTAGTGATGAAGACCTTCCTCCCAATCAAAAGGACAACAAGGGAAAAGAGACCGAGAAAGAATTCAAGAAGATATGGTTCAAGAAGGAATCAAAGAACTCCACTGAGGAGAACATAGAGGGAAGATCATCGGATGCTGATGGTGACATCTCTTTAGAAAATCGAGCCTAAAAGGCTTAGAGGGAACTAGTAGCTCACTTACTGTTCTTAGTAGGACTGGTGAGCAATAACTCACTCAGTCAGTAAGTATAACCGGAAAAATATACTGGTCTATCATATGAACCAGATAGGTAAGTCATGACATCTCAACCGAGGTTTGATCAAATAGGTAAAAATCTTGATAACAAGTTAATGAAAAAGGAAAGAAAGATTAGGTAAGGTAATTAATGTTGTAGCCATTAACAAATAGTTACCATTTGGTAATTACCATTAGGCCCTAAATCTATATAAAGAAAGGAGGATTACTCATATCACTTTACTTTGTGATTTGTGATTTATGATTTCTAATACGTGAGTAATTTTCTCTTGCTTTGATTCAAGATTACTGTTGAGTCATTTTCTTAAGGAAGATCAAGTGATTTTCTAATTAAACTGGTTGATAGCAATGACATCATCATCTTTTTTTTCCAAATAATCAAAGGGAATCTTGTCGACTAACCTATTTATGATATTATGGCAGAAGAAAATTGGGAGAACGACATGTCTAGTGCACTGTCGACTGTGCCAAATGGAGTTCTAATGACTGAAGACATCACGACATTTATTCATGCTAAGAAAGAAGAACTGTGTGAAACCTTCATCCAAAGTGAGTACCTCTCGATGTGCATAGATGGAAAGCTCCGGGATAAGTATGTGAAGCTAGTATCATCAGGGTTGATAAATAGAGTCTTCTATCCAATTGTGTTTTGAACGGATTGGATACAACTGGTTCTCAGTCGTGTGCATAAACCTAGTATGTGGCTTGTGAAAGGAACATGTACTCAAATCATTAAGGAGGACCTACATAGAGTGACCGATTACATCGACAAATGGGAAGCCCTCACCCTTAGAACCATCTCCAATGTCATTATCGTGAAATTGAAAAAATGAAAATTTGACAATCAGTTGATGACCATCAACGATATTGAAGATGAAGGAGTTCAGTTCACATCTATAGTGATAGGTTATAAAATCTATCAATCAAGAAACTTGAACAGTGTGATGGGAGGAGCCATTCACACTGCTCACTGCATCATGCACAACAACATGTAGTATGATCTTTCTGCAATGCTTTGAGGATAGATCTTTGAGAAACTAAAGAAGCTTGGTATTGTGAAGAAAAAGTTCCTCAAATATGGAACCCTATTGGTATGCTTGTTCTTTTATTATTCTAACTTGTTTATGTGAATAGGCAAGGTGACATGGGTAATCGAAAGACCAGTCATGATTTAGATCAGTGATATGGCCAACCAACTGGGAAACCAGTTTAGTAAAGTCATGACTAACTATTTTGAGGCATTCCAGCTAAGGATGCATGCCAAGGAAAGAGTCCCCTCAACTATTGTTGACTCCTACAAAGATGAGGTATGTTTCCTAGTCTCCACCGATCACTGCATCATATAGGCAATGGAACCATGAACCGGGTATTCTCATGAACTATGGTATGAGATCTCTACAAAAACACCTAAGGCATATATAGATTCCCTACAAGATAGTGATCTAGATCTATCAGCGTACCAGTTTGGGACCTTTGAAGAGATTCAGGAGAATATGAAGAAAAAGGCACTAATTAAAAATGTATATGTGAAGAGGACCCCTAGAACAAAGAAGAAACCAACAGCAGATCAACCCAAAATTCAAAAGAAGAGAGAAAAAGAAGCACCCAGCACTCCAGGGGAAGAAACTAAAGAAATTGAGACTGAAGACACCATTCCTCTTCTATTAAAGAAGATATATGCTAAACCAGTAAAGGAGGATGGATCAAGAGGAAGAAAACCCACAATTGATGATTTTGTGATGGGGTTAAAAAATTCAGGAGGTATGGCATCAGTTGGAAGGCAATATAGTCTTACCATAGAAGAAGACAAGAGTAAAATAGAAGAAGAGGTAGTCTATTGCATTCATAAGTTCAATCTTACTCCTACCAAACTTGATAAGCTCATCCCTAACGATCTCCAAGAGATTATTGAAGCAAGATGGAAAGCTTCAATGGAAAGAGAAAAGGAGCTAAGGATTAGGGCTCTACTTGAAGTTTAGAATCAATTAAGTATGGATGAGGAAACTCATCAACCAAAACTACACAAGAAAAACTTTCTGATTAGAAGAAGGATAAGTCAAATACTTGTTGGAGAAGTTGACAAGGTTCAAAAGGAAGGTGTGGCAACATGGACAAAAATTCTTCAAACCCAACAATAGGTAGAAGAAGCATGCTAGAAGAACACATAGACATCATTCAAAGATATCGGTAAGGGAAAAGGAATTCTAGGAGTTGAGGCTCAAGTCAAAGTAATGGTATTGACTAAACCAGACATTGTCAATATCACTAATGAAAAAGGTGGTGATCTAGCTCCACCAACCATACTGGTATCTCCACAAAAAGGTAAGGCTCGTACAATGATTGTAAATGATATTGTAGATAAATTCATGGATTTTGGTGAAGTAGCCAATGCGGTTAAATGGTTTAGTGTGTTAGGAGAGGAAGATAAACAAGCAATAATAGTGGCTCTATTGGAAACCTTATTGGATTAAAATAGAAGTCCAAGAGACTATAGGTCTAAATTTTCTCTTCAACTCAATACAAGACTCATGACTAAATGGAGAACTGGTCTAGGCTCCAACACTAGAATTGCTAAGGAGACATTGTCATAGGTAAGACCTAGTCTCAGTGAAGACACTATTCAACTTTTGATAGAGGAAGTATCAATGAATTTGGATACTAGGAATAGGGTTTCCAAGATAATAAATGGTTATGAGAAGGAAGTCTATCAAGAAACACTAGATTTTTGGCAACAATATGACTTTAGTGCTCTAAAGGCAACAAGTCCACAATAAGAACCTAGGATAGAATAGGAACAACCAACTCAATTCACTTCTCATGAAGAACCTACAACTGGTGAACAAGAAGTTCCTCAGGAATAGTTCACATCCAGTGAACAGGTAAATCTAGGAGAACAAGCTCTACCAAAGGAACAAGTATTGGAAGAGTCATCGGTCAAGATGACAACTGACACCACAACAGGTGAAGCATAAATTATTGTGGGTGAGCTTTATACAGCTAAGGAGTGGTGCATAGAGCCACCACTGGAATAGGTAGTTCCACTAGAAGAGAAATTACATATGGAAGAGGAAGTCCACCTGGAGGAAGAAGTGCTACCTAGAGGAGAAGAAAATCAAGAACAACAGAATGAATAGGAACAAGAAGTACCTGTCAACATTGAATAAGAAAAAAATTTCAAAGAGAAACCGGAGTGAGAAAAGATTCAGAAGGAACCGGTATATTTTCCAAGCTCATCCTCATTTAAGAGGAAGCTAACCTTTGAAACTGAATTGGAATCCAAGAAAAGAAAATTTAGCGACACTATGGTTGACATAAGTAAGATGTCAACTAGATAGCTCAAGGATCTCACAAAGAGAAAGCAGGACATGGTACTCAATAATGTAAGGAACATCCTATATAATTTTGTACTAGATGCAGATATTGATGAAGAAGAATGTTTAATTGATCAACTGAGGATTCTGGCACAAGTGATCGGAGAAGATGTCACCAATCTAGAAATAGTTTCCATTGATCATTATGAGAAGAAGAGAGTAGAAATTCTCCATAAACAAGTTGAAGAGATCAAAGTAACAGTATCTACAAACACAAGGGTGCTTCAACAACAACTATAGGAAGTAAGAATTATAATGAAAAAGACTTAAAATTTCTATATTTTTGTTCAAGACATCATAGAGAAGCCATCTAAGAATTCAAAGGAGATAAGAGTTCTTTCTTCCAGATTTGATGTAAAGAAGACATCTACCATAGATTTCAGTATGGAAATGACAAGCCTAGCTCTCATTCTGAGAAAGGCATTTGAAGAAAGGACTAAGAGAATCCAAGATCTCATTGGATTTCAATTATTTCTAGCCCCAACATTTGATCTAATGTAACAGATTGCAACAGAGGCTCAAACCCTAATTAAGGAACCGGACTACAAGACTATAGAAGACATGGAGAATATCATCATCTCACTGCAAGTAGCACAGAAAAATGTAGAACATGTCACCGATAAGTGGAATTATTTTCTTCAAGTAGCAAAGGACATTTATAAAGATATCTTTGTAAAATTATAGATATAAACCCTTTGTCCTATGGAGGCAAAAAGGAGAAGATTGAGAAGAAGATGGAGATGGTGAACAGAAAGAAGATCAGGAAGAGAAGGTTAGAATCCAAAGTAGAGTCAGCTACAGAGTAGAAGCACAAACATAGTGGAAGTCTTCATAATAGAGAATGGAAAGTGAGATGTTTTTCCACCAATGCCAAAGGGGAAGATTGATGACACATTTGAGTTGTCATTGGATAAGTTTAAGGAAAACATCAATTCCACCGGTAAACTGATAGACTATCCATAGTTCTTAATAGGCACTAGTATACCTGCCAAAGTATGTGTATCAGTAGCCCAAATAGAGTTTCTACAACTAGTCTTATAGAAAAAACAAGGGATGTATGATCAACCAGGTATAAGATCTATACCAGTCGTCTACATGATAATCCACACTGGATTATGCGGAGTTGTTTCAGTTAAAACTAGATTATACAGAGCATTCACTATTAGAACTAGAGTTAGCTTTTTAATAGGAATTAGTTTTATTTTTACATGAATGTTTCAAGGTAAACTTAAGATCATCTCACAGAGCTTTTTTGCTGCATGATTTATGGATGAGTTTACAGCTTGGCGATACTATGAGTTGAGCTTTTATTAAGATTAATTTCTTATAAATACAGGTCATAGGATACAAAAGAGTTATTGTTGAATATACAGAGAAGGAGAGAGATATCTTCTAAGAGAAGATACTATCACAAGAGGTGAAAGGCAGAGAGATTCAATAGCCAAGAAGAATAGAAAGGGTAACAGGCATGATCTAATCAGATAGATTGTGTCACTAGAGATCATTACTTTAATATTGTGAAGCATATTCAAATCCCTCTATCAGGATGAACCCTAATAGGTTCATTATATAAATCCCTTAGCCGGGTAGTATCTTAATTAATGTTGAAAGTCCTTTTGCAAGGTGACTCCTAACAAGCTCAAGATCTTAACAGGTCTTCTATCAAATCCCTTTACCGGGTAGTACTCTTACAAGTGCTTTGTAAGCTCTTAACAGGGAACCTTCAATACTGCAGTAGTGAAGTTGTGAGCTCTATCTCACCTTCATTTTTTCCTTCTAACTGAGGGTTTCCATGCACATATGATGTGTTGATTTGTGCATTTCTATTTTTGTTTATGTATGTTTAATTATATTCTATTTACACTACAAGAATACATATACAAGATTTAATAGAGAATAGAAATAGTATTTATTGATTCACCCCCCCTCTCAGTAACTGGTTAGGTCTAATAGGGTATACACTCAATTATGTTTTATCTCCAAATAATTGTGACCATGTGTGATGCCTACATTAATGTTTCTTAGCTATTGTATCCCATGACCCCTTATGACCCTTTGTGATCCCTAAGAATACATCTTAGAGGTCTTAAAGTTTCATAATAGGTCATAAGAGGCTCCTAGGAGGGGTCAGATGAGCTTCCACCTTCATTTGGTTGGCCCTGTTAAGTAGAGAATGTTAAACTATTCTCAAAACAAATAGAAGCTCAATATTTTAAGGTCCTAGGGACAAAAAAAATTGTTTTTAGTCTTTAGTTTATGAAACTATCCAAACTAGTTATGCTTCTGCAGCTCATCAACACTAGAGGTCTGAAGGAAACAAGAGAATTTGAAGAGTCATGAGCCTTAAGATTGTACTTAATATAGCCAAACTTCATTCAATGGTACATTCAAACATGAAACAAAGCATTCTTAAACCAGTGATTCAGATTAAACTAGTAAGCCAAAGGACAACAAACTGAATTGCATTAAATTGATTTGTTGTGAAAAGAAATGAACCACAAATAAATGTAGTAAGTGCAACTAATATCTCTTTGGGGGAATGCATGATTGTTTGATATAGTAAGTCAAACTATTAATATGCATTTGCACCTTTGGTGATGATCGTACACAGTTCCACATAGATACAACATGTTTCTTAGAAGACTTTTAATCTCACAACAATTCAGAAATATAAATGTAGGCATCATGGTCACAATTTTTTGGAGATACAACATAATTCAGTGGTATACCCAAATGATGCAACGCAAGCAGTACTACTCCTCTGGTTCTAATTTGACACTGTAGGATCCAAAAACCATAGATAACGATGGATTTTGGTCCCTATCTTGATTATTTTTTGGACCCTACAGTGTCAACTTAGAACTTGAGGAGTAGTGGTTGTGTTGCATCATATGGGTATACACTCAATTATGTTGTATCTCCAAAGAATTGTGACCATGCGTGATGCCTACATTTATGTTTCTCAACTATTGTGTCCCAGGACCCCTTATGACCCTTTACAATCCCTAAGAATACATCTTAGAGATCTTAAATTTGTTACAAGTAGTGCTTGTCATTGCACCAAAAGATTGACCTATTAATGGCCGATACAACCACTAGACTTATAGAAGACACAAGAGGTGGTTAAGCCATGTCAAAAATCCCAAGGGGAGTGCTAACCATTTTTCCAACAATCTCCCCCTCAACATTACCCAAGGGGATTCGAACCTGTGACCAAGCTCTGATACCACTTGTTACAAGTAGTGGCTATCATTGCACCAAAAGATCAACCTGTTAATAAGCGATACAACCACTAGACTTATAGAAAACACATGAGGTAGTTAAGCCATGTCACAAATCCTGAGGGGAGCACTGACCATTTTTCCAACAAAAGTGTTGTAAGGGGTTATAAGAGGATCCTAGGAGGGGCCAGATGAACTTCTACCTTCACGTGGTTGGCCTTGTTAAGTAGAGAATGTTAAAATATTCTTAAAACAAATAGAAGCTCAATATTTCAAAGTCCCAAGGACAAAAAAAGGTTATTCGTAGTCTTTAGTTTATGAAACCGTCCAAACTTGTTATGCTTTTGTAGCTCATCATAAACAATGGAGGTTTGAAGGAAACAAGAGAATTTGAAGAGTCACGAGTCTTAAGATTGTACTTAATATAGCCAAACTTCATTCAATGGTACATTCAAACATTAAATAAACCATTCGTAAACTAGTGATCCAGATTAAACTAGTAAACCAAAGGACAACAAACTGAATTACATTAACTTGATGTGTTGTGAAAATAATGAACCACAAATAAATGCAGTGAGTTCAACTAATATCACTTTGGAGGAATGCATGATTGTTTGACATAGTAAGCCAAACTATTAATATGCAATAATATGCATTGTGCACCTCATGGAGCGATTTTATAATAGATGATTGATATATATTATTTTTAAAAAAAAACTCAATTTGTCATCATTTTTTTGACCAACATGACTATTTACTTTAATGTCAGAGCTATACTCACGACGTATATAGTAGTGGATAATTTGACAAAGGTTTTTCAGAAATGATGAATGCTTAAGTTGACCATTTGACCACGTTTGGTCAAAATTCCTCATGGATATGTCGGTCATTCTTGATATCGTAGCTAGAAATTTCAACGTTGTGTTTAGTCAAAGTTTCGACCATATGACAAGATGAATATATGACTTTAAAGGAGCTTGTGGAAAAATCAACAAAGAAATTTTGACAACAAAAAAAGGTCGTTTAGTCTACCATTTTGCGTTGAAAAATAGACCAATGTGCATTGAAAATGAGGCTAAAATTTACTAGTGTTATCTGTGAATATGATTGATGAATGATTATTATAGACTTAAACCTATATGTTTGAGTTGATGAAAGTGGATTTTTGTGCTAATTTATCTTTCAGCGTAATGAATTTTAAGGAATATGGAACATAAGTAACATTAATTTTTATTTCTTATCTTTATTTATTGACTCTTTGTAGACCGATATAGTTCTTTTAAATTCAATAGATATATTGAGAGACACTACACTTGTACTAACATTGATGTATTTCTATGTGTTTCAAATGCAGGCCTCTCATAATATATGTATGTATGTATATGTATGAGAAGACATGTCTCTACATGAGACATGCCCTACCATTTCACTGTAGTATTGTTTCATAACACAGTGATTATTATTCATATTAACGTCAACCAAGTAATGATTGTGCACTATGTAATGATTGTGCATCATGTTATGTAATACATATGAAGTTTTAAATGCTTGCAATACATATTATGTATCACAATACACAATAACTATGTGTGTTGATACATAATATGTATCGGGCCACACAGTGATTGTGTGTCACAATACACATGCATTTTTCTCAATATTACATTATCGTCAACACTATGATTATTCTTTGACATTATCATGGGTTGTGATAATATGCATCGATCATTATATTAATTAATAATTATTAAATTCAATACTTAATATAAGTATAATATAATCACATTTGCATATATATAATTATAACTATATATATACATATAGATATATATAATTATATATAAATGAATGATTATTAATCATAATTAATCTTTTATTTGATTCTCATAAAATAAATTGATCTCTAATCTAACCGACACTATAACATTAACACTCCCTCTTAGCTAAGGAGAATTAGAGTATATTTAACACACAATACTCTTGAATTATCATCTCAATATGATAACATGAAGGATAGAAATATCTATCCATTGTATAGATGGTATCTTACTGTAGTCTAGGATTTGAGCGTGCACCTAAACCTGTTTTGAAGGCCAAAGACAAACAAATGTCATAGCATATTATCAAATCAAATTTAATGGTAAACAAACTAAAATCAAAGCCACCTCAGTTTAAGCCTAAAACGGATGCGCCCATGCACCGTTTGATATGCTTGGATATAAATGGATGTGGGTGTGCAAACTCAAGCACTTGGAGCATGCAAATAGGATGATTTGAGGATCAAGAAGACCCAAAATGACACAAAATAGGTATGAGGAACCTATTTTGCCTCAAAGGCCTCAAGAACACACAAATATGCAAAGCTAAAAGATGAACTAAGATTGATTAAACAAGAAATGAATCTATGTTAATCCAATTGAGCTAATTTAAATGTGATTTAAGCTTGAAAATGATCTAAAATGATGAGTTTATGCTTATGCTAGAATGAAAATGGCATTATAACTTTGCTATTGAGTTTGAGAGTTGAAAGATGATTTGCCTTAGGAAGTGAGGGTATTTATAGGAAAAGGGAAGGGCTTGGTTAAAAAGGATGAGTCAGAGTTAGGGCTAAGGTTAGGGTTGAGTCAAGGACAAGTGTCAAGGGAGGATTGAGTTGAAAGTTTGAGGGCATGTGCACAATTTGGTAAATGTGCCCAAGGCCAAGAGGTGGCAAGGAAGGGATAAGAAGGTCTTAAATGCATAATGAATGCATGTAAGAAAGATAAGGAAGGCTTAAATGCATCCTTAAATGCATTTGCAAGAGGTGGCCATCTTTGTTGACTAAGGAGGATGACTAAGAGGAGGTTAGCATAAGTTTTGGTAAACCTTTTGCTAATGGAATGTGACAAGATTAGAAAGGGGATTAGGATTAGGATGGGTGAAGAGGTTGGGTTGAGAAGTTTCTAGAAGAGTCTAGAATTCTCCTAGGTTTTATGGAATAAAAGTTTATTCATTCCAAAAGCTTAAGTTTGGGAAAATTTATTGAAATATTTTCAATAAATATGAAAATTAAATATTTAATCTTAATTAAATATTTTGAGTTGAGATTAGGGTTAGAAAAGATGGGATTAGCCTTTTAATTGAAATTAAGAAGGGATTAGAAGATTTTGGAAGAGGTTAGTGGTTTTAGGAAAAAAGGCCAACTTTTGGTCAAAAAATAAATTAATTATTTTTTGGGGGATTTTTGGTCAATTTATTAATTAAAATAATTAATAAATAGGGGATTAATGTTTAAATAAGATTTAAACATTTTTGGGAGGGATTTCTTAATTAAATATTTTTAATTAAGAAAAAGGGATTTAATGACATAAAAATTAATTAATTAATTAAATAATTAATTAATTAATAAATGATGATGTCATCAGGGATTTTTCAAAAAATAAAAATACTTTATTTTCTAAAGGATTTTTAGGTGTCTACACTTACGATATCATAATGAGTATGACCTATCAGAATATCAAGAGATATTCATCATACTCATATCTTCCTTGGTATGTGCACTAACATTAGGTCTCATGATGCCTACCAAATAAAATATCTGCAAATGGTGTCTTCACTGATACTAAGTCCTATAGTATCCACCATGTCATATCTCAATAACTAATAACTTAGTTACCCTCAGAGATATGCACTATCATGACCTCCAAGGATATGCTCCATATGTCATGATAGCAGGTCAAACCATTAGTAAGATCATCATCTTACAATAGTAACCAAAGTGGACAAAATGAAAGATCGTCACCTTTTAAGATGTCTCTGCAAGATCATGTAATAACTCACATGATAAAAGAATATATACACATATCTTTTAAATATAACAACTAATATTGAGACTCAATCTCAAAAAATATAATTACATTTTTACCATACCAAGTTTTTCTCTGAAGTGATCCACCTTTACTCTAGAGAGAGGCTTTGTCAAGATATTTGTTGTTTTCTCATTTGTGCTAATTTAACTTAGTTGTATAACATTTTATTCCACCATATCTCTTATGTAGTGATAAGGAATATCAATGTGCTTAGATATGTTCTGAAAGACTTGATTCATGGAGAGATTAATACAACTATGATTGTCAAAGTGTATAATACTGGGGTCCATAGGTTGTCCAAAAAACCCTACCAACAATTTTCTCAACCAAACTGCTTTTCGTGCTCCCATTGATGCTACAATATACTCTGATTCTGTAGAGCTCTATGCATCTAAAGATTGTTTTCTATTGAACCATGATATCATGGAAGATCCTAAGATGAAACAACATCCTATAGTACTTTTTTTATCTACTACACTGCCATCCCAATCAAAATTTGAGAATCCATGTAGACTTATTTTCACTTTATCATATTTTAGACCTAGCCCAATGATGTGTTTTGCTACTACAAGATGTATCTTCATGGGTTCATACATGAACTAACTGAGAGCATTTGCCCAATAAAAAATGTCTGGCCTGGTATTTACCAAATACATCAAAGATCCAATTATCTGTCGATAGAGAGTAGGATCTCATGATGTATTTCCACACAGCTATCTCATGATGTGTTTTGCTACTACAAGATGTATCTTCATGGGTTCACACATGAACTAACTAAGAGCATTTGTAGCATAAAAAATGTCTGGCCTGGTATTTCCCAAATACATCAAAGATCCAATTATCTATCGATAGAGAGTAGGATTGGCAAATTCTGACTCAGAGGTTTCATTTTTCAGTTTATGCAAATTTGTCTCCATAGGTGAAGACACAGGTTTACTTTCCATCATCCCAAATCTATTTAAAATATCAATAATTTATTTACCTTGATTTAGAATAATGTGTTTGTCTTCTTTCCATACTTCTAGACCCACAAAGTAATGCAAGAGACGTAAGTCCTTCATATCAAATTTAGAGGCTAGATCTTGCTTGCATTTTATTATGGGATTATCTTCACTTGTGATTACTGAGTCATCAACATAAAGTAGAAGAATTAAAATATCACCATTAGTTACCTTGAAGTAGAGGTTAGGATTTGCTTCATTTTTGGAGAAACATAACTTGAGAAGGTAACTATCTATTATTTCAACTAATCTCTAGAAGTTTGTTTGAGCCCATAAAGAGTTTTCTTTAATCTACAAACATGTGAAGCACTATCATGAATGATGAAACCTTCAGGATATTCCAATTATACTTCTTCTTCTATTGTACCATTCAAAAATGCATTCTTCACATCCATTTGGTGTAATTTCCATCCTTTTGAAGTATAAATGGTAAATATGGTCCTTACTGAAGCATAGTGAGCAACTATAGAAAATGATTCATCATAATCAATTATGACCTTTTGAGAGAAGCCTCTAACAAAAAATATAGCCTTGTGTTTTTCAATACTTCCATCCGCAACATGTTTGATTTTGAATAACCATCTAGATGATACAAGTGATTTTCCTTTAGGTATAGGCACAACATCCCAGAAACCATTCTTAAGTACGGGCTGCTACTCCTCAATCATGGCATCCTTCAAAACTTGATTTTTTAGAGCTTCTTTTGCATTAGGAGGTTTGGACTTAATAAGCTCACTCATAAGAGCCGCATAGTTTGAATAGCCTCTTGGTCTCATGCTTTCTCTGAATGTGCCTCTGGGTACAACATATTTCTATGTTTCCTCAATTATTTTCCTTTCCCATAGTGGCCTCTTTCTATTGGTAGTAGGATCAAGAATTTTAGGAGTAGAATTATGAGGTTCATTATTGCCTACATATATCTCCCTCTGAAACTCAATGTCAGGATTCTCTATTAAATCTTGAGAGGGTTCATCAGTAGTCTCATTAATATCTTTAGATATTTTGAATGTAGTGTCTTTTTCAAAGGTCACATCTCTACTTATCTCAATTGTATTCTATCCTGGAATGTATATCCTACAGGCCTTAGAAGTTTCACTGTAACTAACAAAAATTCCTTTCTTTCCTAGTGGTTCTAGTTTGGACTTTTTCTCTTTGGGAATATGAATGTAAATTAGGTAACCAAATATTCTCAAATGAATTAGATCAGGCTTGATTCTTGTAAAATCTTCTTCAAGATTTATATTATCAAGAGTGGAATGAGGACATCTGTTATGAATGTAAACAATAGTGTTGGAGGCTTCAACCCAAAATGAAGTATGAAGATTTTGATCATGCATCATGGCTTTGGAAACTTCTACTATGGTCCTATTTTTCCTTTCTACTACCCCATTTTGTTGAAGATTATATGGCACAGCGAACTCCCTTTTAATCCCAGTGGTTTTGCAAAATTCTTTAAAGTTATTAGAGATATATTCTCCCCTATATTCTCCCCCATTATTAGACCTCGAGGTTTTAATTTTATTCCAAGTCATGTTTTCAACTAATACTTTAAATTCTTTGAATTTTGATAGTACCTCATTCAATTTTTTTGAGTTTAAGGAAGTAAATTCAAGCTTTCCTAGAGTAATCATCAACAAAAATGACATAATACAAAAATACCCCTATTGAGGGTACTATCATTGGTCCACATAAATCGTTGTGAACCAGTTAGAAGTACATTTTTTTATTTTTTTTCACTATAATGAAAATTCCCTTTGGATTTCTTACCTAATACACAACCTTTACAGATTCCATCATGTTCAGGTCTCAACTTAGGTAACCCTATAACAAGTTTTTCTATGGAAGGTAGAGCATGATAGTGAAGATGTCCTAACATACTATGCCATATTTAATTTGAGGTGGACACATCATGAGTTATGGATTGAGTTTGAACATTACAAATTTTATACAAACATCAATCACAAATTCATATACTATATGCATTTTTTATAGTAGAGTTCTCAGGCCAAATAAGAACTTTCGACCCATCTAGAAATGTCATTCCATAACCTTTGTCTTCAAGAGATGAGATAGATACCACATTTATTTTTATGCCAGGTACATATAGTACTCTACTCAGTTGTAGAGAGACTCCAAATTGTAATTGAATTGTGTAGGTCCCAATTCCTTTCACAGGGTAGGTGGAGTTATCTCTAATTGTGACTTCTTCACTGGAGTTTTCTTCAAGTTTTTCTAGCTGTTCTCTAAATCTAGTTATATGTCCGGATGCTCTATTTTTGATGACCCAAGTACTTCTATTTGACATTAATTCACTAGATAAGGATGAATAGAAGACTAATCTTTCTGTATCTTTCACTTCGGCTAGTGAAGCTTGATAATTTGGAACTTGGATTTTGAGTCTTTCCAAGAATTTAGCAACGACATGTCCATATTTGTCACATCTATAACATTGTACTTTGGGCATGTCTCTCTTCTTTTTGAAATATTTTTTATTGTTTTCCTTTCTTCTCTTCTTGAAATTTCATTTCTTCACTTTCTTGTATAAATTGGCGTTCACTACTTGCATTTCTTCACTGAATTTATTTATCTTGATTCCTCTAGTGATTATATAGGTTTCTTCTTGAATTCAATCGGTCTTGAGTCGATCAAATTTAGGAAATTTGTTTCGAGCTCTTATCCCTTGTATAGTAATTCCCAAGATAATGGGAGTCCATTGAGGGCCAACATTGTTGATTCTTTATCGTTAATTTCCTATCCAATTGTGGACAATTGATCCATGATCTTAGTTATTCTCATAAAATAGGATGTAATAGTTTCTCCTTTTTTCATTTTCACATGATGCAATTGTTTCTTGAGTGTGAGAGCTTGACTGGTATTTTTTATTTCATATGAATGTTTTCTAGGAAGATAAACATAGCATGTGCAGTGTCTAGTTTTAATATAACATGAACTATATGATTTTTTACAACATCAACAATCATTTTCATGGATTTATTGTTGTTTCTTTTCCATTGACCTTTTCCATCTTCATCATCCAGCATAGGTACAACTTTCGCAACAAAAGAGTCTAACTATAGATCTCTTAAATCCATCATTAACCGAAGCTTCCATGAGACGAAGTTGTTTGCTCCATCAAGTCTATCTTCTAGTCTAATTCCACTCACTATGATTATTTTAATCTCTACTAACAAATATTCTTGAATTTTTATAAGAAAAAAATATAATTATATTTTCTCTTGGTATTACTTGACCAATGCTCTGATACAATATTAAGGAATATGGATCAGAAGTAACATTAATTATTATTTCTTATCTTTATATATTGACTCTTTGTAGACTGATATATTTATTTTAAATTCATTAGATATATTGAGAGCCACTACACTTGTACTAACGGTGATGTATTTCTATGTGTTTCAAATGTGTGTGTGTGTGTGTGTGTGTGTGTGTGTGTGAGAGAGAGAGAGAGAGAGAGAAGACATGTCTCATGTAGAGACACATCTCTACATGGACTAAGCCCATGTAGGGACATGTCTCTAGATGAGACATGCCCTACAATTTCACAATAGTATCATGTCATAACACAATGATTATTATTCATATTAACACCGACTAAGTAATGATTGTGCATCATGTTATGTAGTATGTATGAGGTTTTAAACACTTGTAATACATATTATGTATCACAACATACTATATATATATATATATATATATATATATATATATATATATATATATATATATATATATATATATATATATATATATATATATATATATATATATATATATATATAATTTGATTCTCATAAAACAAATTGATCTCTAATCTAACTGACACTATAACATTAACAATGAATACTTATCTTCTTGAAAATCTACCAGTGGATATGGTTGGTTTATAAGCTCGCCTTAAGTTAAGTAATTGGCATTAACAATATGGTATGTGTGCTTTGTTTTTTGGAATTATTCGTACTAAAGATCACATTCATATCATGGTTATGTGTGAATGTTAGCTTGCCTTTATTAATTTTTGGTTAAAAGTATATCCAAAATTTTCTCAGTATAGTATTATTCATTGAAAATCATTTAAAGGTAGTTGTACTTTAGATTCAGAGGGAAACTGATTTTAGTTTACCCAACTGTGGTTACTTATTTGTTCTTAAAAGGGGGTTACAGAGTAAAATTAATTACTATTTTAAAAAAGGAAAAATCTGTTAATCAATAGGGTGATAGTCTCCAAAAATTTTACATTAATTCTTCTAATGTATAATCACAATAATGATCTTCAAATCTTTGAAAATTTTCTTCTTCTTTCTAAAATCCTCCAGCGTGTTAAGCATGTCTAGACCAATGAAGTTTCAACGTCTTTGATAAAAAATTGCCAGAAAGCCATCCAGCCCAAGCATCCTCTCTAGGTGCAATTGGTTAGTGTCCAAACTTAGTTCTTCCAGGTAAAATCCACTAATAGCTTACTATTATCATTAGCATTAATTATTTTAGGAATGCACAACCCAGTAATTTTGCCCAGGCTCCAATGAATCCCCTATTAACTCAACCAACTAAAAAATCACAAAGGTGAGCCACCACTTCCTCTTTGAACTTATTGAAGTACCAAATTTTTGCTCCATCTCAAGTAAGAATCTCATCAATTCTATTTTTTTCCCTTCTACACTTTACTTGAAGAATGCAAAATTGTGTATTAAGATGACTAACCATCAACCAATTCTCTCTTGCCTTTTTATGCCAATAAACCTCCTCGACAAGAAGCTCTATATGATTTTTCTTAGTTATTTTTCCTTCTTTTAATCTTTAGAAAAACTCCCCTTTCAAATGACCTTTCCATTTAATTCCTCTAATTCACTATCTACTTTCTCGTTCTCCACAAAAATATTTTTAAAGTGTTCTACACTCCATACTTTCAATTTTTATTTCAAAAATATTAATCTCTTCATAAAGAAGGATGAAACCTTTCTCCCAAAGACATTGATTTCCTCCCACCAATCTTGTAATCTTTCCTCCAAAGATCAAGAAGATCTCTCCACCACATATTAGTAAATTTAAAAAAACCAATTTTTGGACTCTCACTAAACACTGCATCAAGTAGCACTAGATAATGATCAAAGATAGAGATAAGTAGGATACTTGTTTCACATATTGTTTGATCCTCTATTCAACCATGGCCGAAAAAAATCCATCCAAGCCTCTCCATAATATGTTTATGAATCCAACCTTTCAGTTGGTCCACATATACCTTCTATTTTCTTAGGATGCAATCCACCACCTCCATTAAAGCAATTAATTCCCAAAAATCAATCATCACCTTATTTTATCTATTAAGGCCCTTGCACTTTTCAATGGGGTCCAAAAGTGCATTAAAGTCTCCTCCAATCATAATGGCCTAATCATTTAATAATTCTACCCTACCATTAATCTCTTGCCAAGTTCTAAACTTAATCCTCAATTTGAATCGGCTTGTACATATTAAACAAGTGAAAGTTCTTATTCTCTATTTTGAGTACCACCCTACATAACATCCATTGAGAAAAAAATTAAATGAGGGAAATATATAATTTTTGAGGTTCTACATAGCACCCAAGGCACCAACAAAGCCCAAGGCATCAATAAAAACTCATTTCCAAAGCTTACAATATTTCATAAAATTCTCATTAATAAAAGTACTAATCTTAGTTTCTTGGAAGATGAAGATATTTTCCATCAACCTTTCCATATAATGCTTAACCAATTTTCATTTTTAAGGGTTGATAGACCGTTAACATTCCATGTTATTATCTTCATGGTTGTCTAAGGGAGGTCTTTCCTCTCTACATCATCTAGTTCCTTTTCTAAATCCTAATTCTTATCTTCAACATCCAATCCCACGACCTCTATTGAAATAATATTAGAGGTTTTATAACCCTTTTCACCTTTGTTTTGATCAATATTATTAGACTTTGTTAACCTCTCCTTAGATTGAACCAAATCCTTATTTTTAACTTATTCGTCAATACTCCCCGATGAGAATATTTTTCACCTAGATCAAGATTGTTAGTTATATTCCTCAATGTTTATTTTATTAGTGTTTCATATATAGTGAGCATCCAAGTGATTTTGTTCATCATTTTTATTTTTTTCCTCCAAAAGCTACAAACTTGAACATTCTCCTCTCTCACTCAAAAATTTACAACTTCCTTCAAATTGCCCCTATCTATCTTATCTAGAATAGTATTTTTCTTTTCTAGATTAGGGTTAAGATCACCTTCTTCATAATCCATTTTTTCCCCTTCTAATAGCCATTTTACAATTAGATTCCCTATGATCTCTATGATGAAACTGAAGGTGGAAGAATTTTCTTCCTTAATTTTGATTTGTTGCATCCAATATTTTCTCTACACACAAAGCATGATCTCATTTGGAAATTTCTAATCATTGTGAATTTTTTCATCATAGAGATACCAATCTATATAAATATCAATAAGTATTCCTAAAGATATGTCAATCTTCTCCAAAAACTCATCTGACTTGGACTCTATTGGTAAGTTATATAGTCTAATCCATATTGTAGACTCATATGAATTTGAAACAATAGGGTTAAAATTTGCATGTCATTTATGCATATATAGAGGGGATTCATTCCTTAACCATAAATCACCTTGGAATATAATTTCCCCCCTTGGGCATAAATTTTAAAATGTATTTTGTTCTCCATGACCCCTTAATCCATTTTCATATATATTCTCTACATTTTTCTAGCGTTATAAATCTACATATAATTGCTAAATCCTCCATTAAGGTTTTTTCAAACAAAACTTCCTCTAAAACACTAAGGGTCTATTTGGGTGCTAGAATACCAAATGCTGGATATAGTCAATTTTGGAAGATGCTGCAATTTTGGAAGATACAAATCCTGAAAATGATTTTTGGAATATGGGCTAACCCGTTTGGTTCACCCAGAATTAGATGATTGAGAAGATGCGTAAGGAATTTTAATTCTTTATTTTAATTTCTTTGAATATGGTGTGTATATTTTTATATATATACACAAATAAATGTGTGTGTGTGTGTGTGTGTGTGTGTGTATACATATGTACATTGTTGAAAACTGAATTGAAACAATTATTGTATTGTCATTGATGTCAAACCTTAATTGGTAAGACTGTTGCTACTTAGGAAAGTACTATATCTATTTGAGTGTTGCTAAGGGGCTAAGCAAGGTTGGTAACAATAGCACCTAAGGAAAGGTTGAGTTATCTTGATACTACAAAGTGTACTTGACTATGTTGCACTATGATGAGATAATGTATTATTTATCTTAGTAAGACTGAAGACTAAACTGGTAGGCTTAACCGAGCAAAGAATGGAAAAATAATGTTTAAGCCGAGTGATGTTAGTGTCGACCGAGTTAGTATATGCCGAGAAAAATTATAGTGTCGATCGAGCATCAGTAAATTGCCAAGGAAGACAGTGCAAGCCGAGGAGACAATTTTAGTATTGACCGAGTGTTCTTCATGAAGACCGAGTGAACAATCATAGTATTGACTAAGCATCAACAATTTTATATTTGAAGAGAATTTAATTTTGGAGACAACATTGTTGAATTCTTGGATTATGTAAAATGTGTTGACTTTATTTATTGATTGTTTGGAAGCATTAAATGCATTGTAAAATATTTTATTGTAAATCTTTAAGAGATTTGAGATGATTCTAGAAAAGGAGCCGAAGAACATAAAGTGGGTAGATTCAATGAATCTGACCTAACCCTAAGATCTACGAATGAGATTGAGCGGCAAAAGATGAGTTAACCTAATTGAGGAAAATATAAGGGAACCTAAACATTGTGATATGTATGCACATGGTGAACAGAGAATGTTGGAAGAGGAAAGTTTTATTGACTGACTAAGCAAAAAAGGCTAAAGGAGAATGGTGGTGATTTCTTGAAGAAAAGTTCTGAGCAGATCAGAGATGGAAATGGCAAAGTTTCAAAGTCAGTAAACTAGCATTAGTGTATGGAATCGGATCTAATATTTGCAAAGTGAGTTGTATATTTTTCAGATAATATTGCTGCTACTTTCTAACCATTGTAACAGTTAAAATCCTTTTAATAGAGGTTGACCTAACAGTCATATATTAAATCCTTTGAACAAGGTTGCATTCTAATGGAGTGTATGTAAGTCCTATGAATAGGCTCACTTTTAATAGGGTGATTGAAATCCTTTAACCAGGTCACATTTGACAGTGTGTATTGTAACCTTTGACAGGGTTGGCTTTTTACCGAGCTCACTTCAGAAGAGTAAAAATAATAGTAGCATGTTACAAAGTGGTTTTTCCCAAACTGGGTTTCCACTATAAAACTTGGTGTTTATACTTGTGTGAATGTTTAGATCTAAACATTGCTATGTTTTACAAGTTAAATTACAATTGGGTAGTGCACTGCATTGTTAGATGTTTCTATTATTAAATCAGTGATGACTGAGTTTCTTTTGGTTTTGGATCTGATTGAAGGATAAGTTTATGAGATTGTTTTATACATCAGGACCTGAGAACAATTGATTCACCCCCCCCTTTGTTGTTCTAAATCATATTAACAGTACACGTGTATTTATACATACACACATGTGTGTATATGTCTATATATATATACATGTGTGTATATACATATGCATATATGTGTATATATACACACATACACACATGTATGTACATGTGTGTGTATACACACACATACACATACACATACACACACGTGTGTTTATATATACACATACATATATATATATATACATACATGTGTATATATACACACATACACACATATATATACACATACATATGTGTATATATATACACAAATACACATGTGTGTGTATATACATATACACACATTTATATATATACACATATATACACACGTGTGTGTATATATATGCATATGTATAAACACACATGTATATATATACACACATGTGTATATATACACATGTATATATACACACATATATATATACATATTTATAGCAATATAATATACATTCTTATAGTCACAGATCCTACAAATATTAGATTTGGTTTTGTAAAAATTGGAATTGGAATTCAAAATTCCAATTCCACCTATTTGAGTGGAAGATGAAAATGCCCATTTTGGGGCAAAATTGGAATTTTGAAATTCCAATTTTAATTTTTTGGATGGACACAAACATGGAATTGACATTATCCAGAATTAGATAATGTCAATTCCAGTCTAATTTCAGCCCCCAAATGGGCCCTAATGGTCTATGCTCCCTAATGATCTTCCTCGTCACAAGGTTCCTACTATCAACTAAAATCTCCTCCTGCATTTTTCCTTATGTAATTGCTTTCCTTTTCCTTGGCCATTCTATGATCCTCCACATTCTAGGTTATAACAAATTGTCAACCTGCTTATGTAGAATGCATTTTGGAAAATTAACAAAAGAGAAAAAAAAAATTTATTTTAAGCTTGGCATATTTTTTATTTCCAATCATTGTATATTCTTATTGTCTAGTACTTAATAAATATAGGTTTAAATTAAATTAATTATTTAATTTAATAAATCATTAATAATATGAAGTCATTGATTACATAATTTTGATTATATAATCATCAAATATCAAACCATTTATATTATGCAATTATATAAATCTATTTGTTTTGTGAAGGAGATGGTTCCAGAGGAATAATGCAGTGTCAGAGGAAAGGAAGAATATATTTGGTACTGCATGAGGGTTCTAATATCGGCATCAATGTTTTCCTTTCTTTGTTAATCACTATAGTTAACACTTCAATGTAAGAACAGTTAGTATATTATTTGTAGGTATTAAATCAGCTCAGAAGGTAGGGCATTATGGTCTTTGGTTTAAATACAGCTTAAATCAATCATTATATATTTGCATATTAACAATGCCCTTTTGTATGTAAAAGAATAGAATAGTATGGGCTTTATCAATTTATAGCTACTAGTAACTAATTTTAGTCAGGATCTTTTTACAAATAGGTAATGTCTTCTTTATGAACCTTTGCAACTTTTTCCTGTACTTTATTTAAGAACTTGAAATGTGGGAACACTACTATATTTGTCGTTTCATCTCATAAAACTTAATACAATTACTATCTTTACATCATTTGTGTTTGAATATTGGGTTGAATAGAGAAAGAAATTGAAAATGGCAGAAACCCTATATTAATTTTTTTTTTTAAATATAGAAACCGCTTTGCCTCCCCTAAGAAGATAAAGTAGCACATTTAAATAGAGTACAGGAAACTAGATTAGTCGTAGGCATCCAAAAGTCAGGCTATACGAAGATTAACCTTATAAATAATACATGGCCCTATAACCTTCCCATAGTGGCCCTATTGGATCATAGAAGTGAAGGATAACATGGAAACTTCTATTAAACTAACCTGTAAAAGGGGGCAGCTGGCCTTTAAAGGCAAGATTTTGCCAAAGTATGTCAAAAAGATGTTAATTAATAAGCACCCCCTCCTTATTAGAGCTGTCCTTTGAATCTTAGGGCTAGAATTTATCAATTTAGAGGATAGTTATAAGGTCATGTCCAATATATCCTCCATGTTTGTAGCTGTCATTACTTTCTAGGGTCTCCACGAATAGGATATATGGAGACTCGGCCACAAAATCTTTAAACATAAATTTCTGGGCAACTTTGATAAAGCCCTTCTATTTATTAAAAGGGATCCTACTGCAGTCAAACCAAATAGCATCGAAAGGGCATCCTTCCCAGGGATAACTTTAAGGAACCCCCCCCCTCCCGAAAAGTATAAAATTGTGGCGAATCACATGTGATTTGGGTGAAAAAAATTTAATAGTGTTGGCAAATTATGCGTCAATCTATGGATATTTGGTGGAAAAATTTTTAATAGTTTACACAATTTTTATTAAAAAATGGTGATTATAATTTTTGTTTTTAATAAATTTATTAATATTGATGGCGAATTATGTTTTGAAATATGGATATTGGTTGGTGAATATTTTAATAACCGATACCATTTTTATAAAAAATGGCAAAATTATTTTCCAAATAGTTGAATTAATTTATTTGTTATTGGAAATTTGAATACTGACATGTTGCATCAAGTCCCACAATCCCAGTCCCATCACCCATGACTATGACGTCAGACTCAAACGACAAATGTCCATTGGATTTAATATGTATCAATGGCCAAAGATGAATTTCGAGCATATTGCTGGTCCTTATAACATTTACTGAAAACTATCGGTAGAAACATGACACGTGTCATGTTTCCGCTGATAGTTTTCAATAAATGTTATAAGGACTAGCAATATGCCCGAAAAGTATCATTCTTAATTTGGCATTTATTAGATAGAAATAAAGTAAAGTAATGTATTGAGTATATTACCATTTACCATAGGCGATGCGTAGAATTAAAGCAATGTACTGAGTATATTTATTATCATATCGATTTGAAATTTGAATTAATTGTTTCTTTGATGGCTACTTTCAATTTTTACTGACAGATTCGTGTAATCTATTCATTACCTCGATAGAATAATTTGTTAGAGTTAAGGCTTGAATGAAAAGTAAAATGTCATCTCATCTAAGGAATCAAGGACATTGTTTTCTGACCATTCAATGATCTTACATCAATGGTAAAGCTTCATTTCTTGTCGCCATTTTGCAGCTAAACGTACATTGCTTATTGTTTCTGCAAAGTGGGCACAGGTTTTAAGGGTTTTTATAATAAAGAATTGTTATGTCCACCTACATGGAGCGGTCCTTTAGGCCTTTGTTATTCCCAAGATAGAAAATGTCTTATCATTTCCAATTTCACCTAGTGTTGCATTAAATCTGAAAGATTTGGAGATTTTTGGAGTCAAAAATTTGGACAGTTACCATTAATGTTATGATTTATTAGAGCTTTAGCGGAAATGGAATGATTTTCAATGAGGTCTTATAAATAGATCGATCTATGCTCCTTAATTTATAATTGTGAAAGCATATTAGTCTGCTGCGAGTGCTAGGTTTCTGTGATAGTCTACGAGTGCTAGGTTTTCACTTCTCTGTGAGTGTGAAAGCATAATTGTGAGACTGAGAATGGACACTCCTATTCATTTGAGATGCCTTTCCTTGGAGGACCAGAAGGATTTTTTGGGCCTGGTCACAGACCCAATTCTGGCGCTTGTCACTACGGAGTTGGGAGCCTTCACCAAGGAGGCTATAAGGATGGTCCTCGGTCGTGAGTTTATTGAGAATGAAAATCGGTATAGAGTTAGGACTGACATTTCATCTCACTTCTTGGCATCTTTTTTGGACCTTGGGGGGGAAAAGGTTGATATGTTAATGCTTCTAAGAAAAATTTTCAAACAAGACTACCTCGGTGATGATGTAGCAGTTTCCGTATTTTCAGATATTGGGGTTGGAATTCCTTGGGAAAATGATTTGCCTAAGATTCTACAACCAGACATGGTTGTTCCTAGGCAACCATTCCTACTTAACCTTGATGCCGAGAAGCTCACATGTCATCGAAAGTGGGCACGAATTGGGAGGGATTTCCTCTGAAAGTGGCACCTACTGGAGGAACCCAGGGACTATCTATGGCTAGAAGATTTCCTGAGCACTATCCTCGCTTCAGAATTCCACACAGACGGAAGGGAGCTGAATAGTCCATGAATCATGATACTCTCTACTTCTACTATCTACTCTCTAGTCTGAGTCACCTTGATACTGATTCTACGTAGTCTAGTCTCCTTGGTAGTACCAGGGTTTTTGTAAAAAAACTTTTTGAAATGATATATATTGTAAATTTGTAATCGCAATGCAGATATGTATAATGTAACTATGTTAAAAAATATAATATGAAAATGTTTTAAGAATTTCGAAGTGCTACTTCTATTCTTTTTTGTTATTATTATAAGAATTGTTAATTATATTTTGCCAAATATAATATAAAAAATTTCCATTAAATAATTAAATGTTTCCAAACTTCATCATTCAATGGCGACTGGGTAATATAGTTATAATATAGTTAATGATTAATATTCATTAGTGTATGTTAAATTATTAATATTTTAAAATCATGACAATTGTTAGATTATGACAGATGAACGGCTGAAGTTGTATTTCAGAAGTTCTATGGGTTTCAAAAAGCTTTTCTGAAAACTCACTCTGGAAACGTGACACGTTGAAAGTTGACGTGTAATGTTTTAGAAAGATTACGAATGATTACGTTACACGACGTCATGTCGAAACTCGTTACTCGCTCTGAAAATGTAACACGTTGAAAGTTGACGTGTAATGTTTTAGAAAGATTACGAATGTTTACATTACACGACATCACGTAGTATGATGTAGAAAGATTACTTTACCATTTAATGAAAGGTTTTTAACATTTACTTTTTTAAAACCTATCGACTCGTACTCATAGCAACAGAGTTAAAAAGAACTGTTGAACGGGAATCATCATTGGAGATTTCAAAATCGAGACTGTAATTTGTGAGAGCCTTAACCGTTCGAACTTATAGCTATCCTGATTTCAAAATTCAAAGTTTAATTTCGGGTAAGTACTAAGTTTAACTTGATTTTGAAATTTTAATTCTTGCATGTTCTATTGGGGTTTTCTTAAATTGGAGTTTTCTTAATTAGTTAGTTAATATCTGTGATATTATTACTATTAGTAAATATCTATGAATCTTTGTTTTTTAATTTTTCCAAAGAACAATGGGGAAAGTGAAAACTCAAGGCCTAGGGCAAGTAGAAGGGAAAACTGTAATGGACTTCAGAAAACTAGTACAAATCCCTGGTTTCACCGATGAGTATCATGATGTTTATGATCCTATTATCGAAGGTGAAAAGAGAGTTATAGAAATTAAACATACATTGTGCAGTAAGTCAACTAGGCCAAGGAGGTTTGAATTTATAAAATTTAATGCAACGGTAGGTGCAAAAACCAATAAAGTTGCTTCCTGGGATGTTGGTCTGGGTAACATGTTGTTACCTGAAGTTTTCCCTTGCCCAGAAATTGTCAAGATTTGTGTAGAAAATTATGATGAAGGAAAAAAATCAATTGTGAATAAACAAACTCAGGAAGAAATTTTAACAATAACCCAGGAAGAATTTGTCAGTTTGCTAGACCTAGGGTTTGACCCACAAAACTTTAATGCCAAAATCGACCTGGGAGTGCTGGCAGTGCAATATGAGGTAGTCCCGCAAGATGCAAAAGATTCATTTGTAAAGGGTCTAATAGTTGCAGAGGCAAAGGCTTCATTGGGTGAGAATCATAAGCCTCCTTATGATTTTAAGGTTTTTGTGCCATGGGTTCAAGATACTATATTCTCGCTATCATTTTGCCTGGGACTGGAAAACAATAGGGAAGTGAGTGCCAGCATTCTTCAATTCATTTCGGATATCCATTGTTTGAATGAACCAGTAAGATATAATTTTGTTGGACATGTGGTTGAATCAATGCAAGAACAATTAGCATTGATTAAAAGAGGCAATTCTAAGACATTCAGGTTCACAACCTACTTGTGCTATCTTCTGCTAGCCAAGAATGCTGCAATATTAATGAGCAACGGCAACAAGCTTGAAATTCAGAGGGGGATAGGTACTCCAAATCCAATATATAACTGGACACCTCAGATAAGATTGTATGATAATAGAAGGAATTACAGTAATTTTGTAGACTTCTTTTTGGCCCCATTGTACAAAGAAATAACAAGCACTCCAATGCCCAGATTATCTGCTTCATGTAGGGATTGTATCCAACTTGGAAGCAAAACTCAATTGGCTGACTGGTACTTAATGGAAGATTACACTGTGCTAAGGTTTTACAGATCAGAACTGCAACCCCACAAACTTCTAATGCATGTGACAGATAGGGTGTTTGCATTAGAATATGTAGTAAAACTAGAGAGCACAAATAGACTCTTCTCTGGCCAATCGAAGAAGAGCATATTCCCTTCCTTACCTTTCTCAATTGGAGGGTTAACATTTGAGAGAAAGGCTTTCCAAGTGGCACAATTTTTTTTAGATATTTTTCAATTTGATTTAGAGTGGTACTGGAAGTATGATCCACTCAACATCATTCAAGAAAGGCTTGTTGCTAATAAGAACTCTGCAAACTTATTTCAACATGAAAGTAAACCATTGCTAGAGAAGTTCAAAAACAAGGATAGCTGGAATGACATTAGAAAAGAGATGGAGAAAGTTTCTGTTGAGGAAAACATTTCAGTTGAACAGTTGTCATCACAAATTATGACAACAATAAATTAGGGCATTGTACAGCCTAGGATGCCCTTCAATTTCTATGACAAAGCTGCTCATCCATCAAACATAAAAATACCAAAGAGAATAGCAGAAGCTTATAAGGATATAAAATGGACTAGAATGAAAATGGATGATTTTTGGAGTATGAGAAAGGCTCTTGGTGAACCAAAGACCAATGCAGATCTGGATGACATAGATGAGGATATAGAGTTTAGCAAATTGTGGAATATGGAGCATCCTAACTCCACATACAACAGCAGTGATCTAGATGATCATGATATTGATAATGCATGTACTCCACAGACTGGGAGTCACTGTGCAATCTCCAAGGACTAGAAAAAAGTATATAGAAAAGGGGTAGTCATTGTTGAAAAAATGGGTTATAAAGGTGGTGGTTTGGGTCCCATAGGAGAAGGCATCTAGAATACAATTCAAACAGAAAAAACTACTTATGATCATGGTGCGGGACTTGGCTCTGATAGTGGACCTAGTGGTAGTACTAGTGGCATTCGTGGGACTAGAATTGGTAGGAGTGGGCACCTTATAGAACTAGTTCCCTCTCTAAAAAGGCCACTAGAATCTACACAGAATCCCATACAAGAAGATAGTGTCAAGAAGAAAAAGTTTTCCATTTCCAGTTCCAGTTCCAGAACAATGACATTAGATCATAAAGAAGTGTTGCCAATTTCAGGTTCAGCAAAACCCTCTAGAAGTTCAAATCCTCAAAGAGCATCAGTTAGATCAATAGCCATTGCAAGCTCTACCTCTTCTTCACCTTTCAAACATTCAAATCCTTCTGCAACACCAGATTTTCATTTCAAGGATTTCTATAATAAATTTGTAGAAACAAAAACAAAGAATAAGGAATCAAAGAAGGCATTGGAGACTGGTGCCCTTACTGTAGCTTCACAAGAACAACCTGCATCCAATAGGGTTTTTCCAACATATGACCCAAAGAGAGACATGATGGATTTCATGGTTGTTATTCCACCAAACAAAGATGGAAACCCACCAGAGAGTCAGATAGATCACTCTGAATTTGAAGTTAGCACTCTCCAAATGGATTTTTCCAAAGTAAAAAATGTGCACAAAATCAATGTCTCAAAGTCTACAAACCAAGTGGTCTACAGTGCACTGCTAAAGGTGGAAAGAGAGAAAAGAAAGCTCGAGAAAAATATAGAAAAGTTACAGGCAGACATTGGCAATGAAAAAGCAAAGAGGAAAGCTTCAGAGAACAGTTTGAAAGAATTGTAGAAAAAGATTAAAAAATCAGCAGATACAGAGCAAGGACATGCTAAGGTGGTAGTGAAGGAACAGGAGTAGGAGCAGGTAAAACTGAAGGAACAAGAGCTGAAGGAACTGAGGGGAAAATTGGCACAGGAGCAGGTGAAGGAACAAGAACTGAGGGGAAAATTGGCATAAATTATAAAAAAACTTGACAAAGAAAGAGCCAGTTCAGAAAAGTTATTTAAAAATTTGGAGAGTAATGCTGCCTCTCAGGTGGATAAAGCCAATCATTGGGAACAAAAAGCAGTAGAAGAGAAAAACAATTGTGAAAAAATGGCAAAAGAACTAAAGAAGGTCAATTGTACAATTCAGACTTTAACAGATACTAGTCATAATTTAGTGAAGATTACAAAAGAACACATTTGGGGCCAAATATTGGCGATGTCTAATAGCTTGTATGACTGGTTTGAAATGCTTCAAATTATGAGATTATGTTACTTGAAGCTCCAAAACAACATTCAACAAAACATGGATGTTGTCAACAAAGAAAAGACAGCAAAAGATATTATGCAACAACTCTACAGTAAGAGTGATAGTTATCTATCAAAAAAGGGAATTAGCAACTGCCTTGATGCATCGGTAAAGGTATCAAGTATCATTCACAAATGTGAGAAGCTATGGGAAGCACAGGAATTGGATGACAAAGCTAAGCAGAAGATCACAAAGATGGAACAAAGGAAAGGGAAAATGGAAAGTCTTGGTTTGCCTAAGGGATTTGAAGCAAATCAGTTCATTGGAAGAGAAAATTACAAAACAAGGTTGCAAGACAAAATAAATATTGATGTACCCTTTCTCCCTACAGACATATCTCCTGATGCATTCTTGGATTTCATCAAACCAGTGAGAACTTTGAATGGACTTTTAGAATCAACAGTGTTGTCAAGTCACACTTCCTAATATGAATTGCTAATGAAGTTGCAGGAGTGTGACTATACTATGAACCAAATTGTTCTGCCATCAGAGGATGTTTGGAGTGGCCTACAAAGATTGCTCTGAATTGTGAACTACTTTAAATTGTAATATATTACAAATGAATACAAAACAATTGTGCTCTATGATTCTATCTAATTTTCATGTTTTCCAATTCAATGTATGTTGAGTTACTCTATTTTATTCATTTATTCTTAGTTGAGTTACTCTGTTATATGCTATTGGAATACAAAATTTCATTCAGGAATTTCAAATTCAAATATGAATGATCATTGATGACATGGTATAAACTATACTCTACAGTAATAATACTCTTTGTTCTCAAATTTTAATGATGAAACATAATACATTCTTGCTTTTCTAAAATGAACATTGAATGATAGGATATCATATAGTATTTAATAAGTTCAAAAAATACCTATTGGTTGCCACTGCTAATTTAACAAAAATTTCCTAAATTTGCCAATTCATCTCTGTGTCATCATCATCATCCAATTCTGGTATTCCAGTTGATTCATTGTTCTCTTCATTTTTGTTTGTGTCTTCTTCAAGTTCACTATGACCTCCGCTTCTATGACTCCCAATCCCATCGCCAGTGCCACTGCCAACTGTACTTGTCCCACTTGAAGTCATTGTAGGAGATTGGTTAATGGTGTTGCCCACCCCTCTTCTTTTGCATCTTTTCCTCCAGATTTCCATTGCTTTTTGATAAGGAAAAGTATTGACATCATACCTAGATGTGTATACCCTCAAGCATGATTCCAAATTCTTGTCTAGTTTGTTTCTTAGCTTTGATTTTAGGAAGCCCAAAGCACTGAAAACTCTCTCATCCTCCACTGAACCCAATATCATGGTTTGACATGGATCAGCAAGCTTGAAGTACTCTGAAATTTCTTCATGCAACATTGTGCTCTGTAAATTAGTTCTATCCAAAGCTTTGTTGCCAAGCCCTCTTCATGTGGGTTATGCATTAATTGATATTGATGCTTCATAGTCCTTGCAAAGGTGCCTGATTGCTATCTAAGAAGACCCTCACCTAATATTCCTTTGACAGTCACTCCATTGAATTCTACAAATTTGCAAAATTCCTTTATCAAAGTCAATAGCCTTTTACGATAATCTTCCTTAGAGTTGAAGGACCAATATTGAGGAAACACAATTGCCATGGCCTCAAGCAGTTGATCATATGGGAATCATGATCTTATTTCAGAGGAAACTCTATAGGCTATGTCCCTTGCATTAGCTGTTATAGACTCGACGATCTTGGTAAACTCTTCCCTTGTAACTCTTGTACCTCGCTTCTTTGGGGCACTGTAGTACATTGGTATCTGAAATCCCCTTACACAAACACATAAATCTCCATTTTCAATGATCTTTAAATAATTATCAGGATCATCCAAATCTGTTAGTTTCCACCAATGATTAAATCTATCATCGGATAAATTTAGGTCAGTACGATAGAGACTATCAAGGGCTTGGCATGACATTTTACGCAAGTGAGCATATTCTGCAATATACATGGCTCTTTGCTGGGCTTTTTTCATAATTAACATCATTTCTTCTAGCATGGGAAGAAGAGATGCCAAAGTCAAAAGTTTCTCTATATTGCTTAACCTCCGAAGCAGGTCACCACATCTCTGATTTTCTGCATTGTCCTGATTTTCGTACATCATTCTAATCAAAGATTGATATTCAGAAAATACTCGATGCGTTGGTCCATCCAAAGAGATCCATCTGGTATCAACATCTTTAAGAAGCTTGTTTCCATCGGTAATTCCATCAGCAAAGTGTTGAAATTCCCTAAAATGTTTGGGACTTTGACAAAAATATGCGTACAACTCTCTTACTAAATCTTCAACCTTGTTTACTGAAGGAAATTTCTTCACAACTCTAAAAGCAAGATTCATCCTATGGGCCATATAGTGAATGCCAACAACATATGGTGAACAAGAAGCTTGCATCTTTGTGCAAAGACCATTCCTTTGACCTTGCATTAATGAAGCTCCATTCACTCCAACACAGATCAACTTCTTCTCTATTGTCAATTCATCCATAGCTCCATATTCAATTAAATGGCTCTTTACTAACTGAAATAAAGTTTATGTTGTCGCATTGTCTCTCAATTTAGCAACAATTAGTAGATGTGGTTGGCGGACATTATTCTATACAGTATAAACATGCATGCATACCTACGACGTATTATCTATTATCGTAACTTCTTCTAAGGACAATGCACTAAAGGTTGACTCTTTTATTTTTCTTTGTACATCCTCTATTTCAACCTGCACAATACAACTTACCCATTCCCATCCACTGTTTATCGACCAATGACTGACAGGATAGTTAGGAACTTTCAGAAAGTGTAACAAACCACTCATTTCTAGATAGTCTATCATTGGACGCCCTCTGCTCAAAATATGGAAAACATTACTTAATTGAACATCTTTTTCGCGTTCTTCTACTTCACCTGCTTTTACAAAAATAGCATTAATAGAACCTTGAACTTCACCAGGCTTTGTCTTAAATTTATGAAACAAATAATATTCCTTAGCATTCCTTTTATGTTGACATTGCTCCTTTGTTTTATATCTTACCACTTTTATTTCCTTTCCATCTACAGTTGAGGTTTCGTAAATCTTACCAACATGTTTCTCTATGGTGTCTAGTTTAATTTGCAACCGCTTTTCCTTTTTATACTTCCAACTACAAATTGTACATTTGCATTCTACTGGTGGCTCACCTACAATTGGATTTTCCACGGGCTCAATGAATGGATACTTTGCTTCCCAATCAAATTTAAATCTCCTGGCTATCTCCCATTGACGATCAATTTTTTCTTTCAATTTTCCTCTCCCTTTAGTGTTACTGTTAATTGCACCATCATCATCACCGAAGTCGATTGATTTGTCCTGGTACTGGTTATTTACTAGATATTTTTCTTCAAGGTCATCTTCATTAGAGATATCAAGTTCTACAACTTCGTCACCAGATTTATTAGGCTCCCCAATTTGTTGAATAGACTCCTGTGTAGGTTGAGATTGTATAGGTTCCTCTGATGATGTACCTTCCTCACTTTGACCAACACTGTTGTGTCTACCCCTGCCAAAGTATGAAGATATATTTCTGCATTTCGTTGGCCTCTCTTGGACATCTCCACCTTCATTAGTCCTCTTCCTGTTTAAATTTAACTGTGACATCTCCATAAAATTAAAGCTGCAATTAAATACTACGGACTCATAGTCGTAGTCGTTCTAGTTCGCTACCGATCGCAACTGTGAGCTCTAAGCTTAGAATCAACTGAATTATTATGCTACTAAGTACTAAATGAAAATCTCTGAAAGGCTCCTTCTTTCCAGCATGTTTCAATAATGAAACTCATATATCTTAAATAGACAACTACAAATAAACCATTTTCATATCAACCATCAGATTTTGCCTCATAATCGGCATCGTCCATTTTGGCGAATGGGCCGACCATTACATATGATAAGAACTAATATTTGGAAAACCTCGCGTAATTTCAAGTAATCGAGTGGGCGAATAGGGCGGGAATTTGGGACCCCATTGCATGTGATGCATGGCGAATTGGGTCCTAGGACAAATAAAAATTTCACATAGGAAAATGGGAATTTGGCAAATGATGATCCTCGAAAGAGACACTCAATTTAATCTGTGGCGAATAAGAGTAAACAGTAAAGAGAAATATGGGCGAAGAACCCGACTACCAAACTAAAATTACATAATAATAGTGGTGAACATTCTGACCACTATATGACCATTTTATAAAATCTGGGCGAATGATCCGACCTGTATATGATCATTTTATTTACCAATTTCTATCACCCGATCGTGACATATTCACCAATTGGCGAATATTCACCACTAAAAAAATCCATGATCCTTCCACACTTCCTCATCTATTATTGATACTCAAAACATGGAAGACTTCAAGGAAAGAAAGGACATAGTCATTAGAAACACAACTTCCCTGTTACATTATTTACATCTCCAAAAGCCTGAGAAGGAAGGCTGGTTTTACAACTACTGGCACTCTAATGAAGTTGGAATTACAGAGATGGAGAGCTTTGCAGAAAATGGTCCCAAATCTCTTATTGACCTCTAGTTAAACAAAGGATAAGTATCACAATAAGGAAATAATATGACCTTTTGATGCAGATAAAGAGGGCCAAAGAAAGGCTAATGTATATATCTCAATTAAGTTTTGATGTTTTTACTAATCTATAGATCTATGAACTATAGGAGCCAAAGGCTTTTGTAGTAGCATTTTCTTATTAATAATATCAATGCCATCATTGAAATAGATTATGAAAGTATAAGGAAATCATAATTATATCTGACTTAGTCTATTTAACAACCTCACTTATAAATCCTCTTTTGGCTTCCTTATAAACTGAGTTGGAAAGACCTTCTGTCTGTGTAATCAATGTTACATCATGTGCACAAAAATGATGTTAATTTACTATTCCATGTTTTTATGGCAATATTAGCTCAGGACTCATCATGAACAGTACCCAAGGTCCAGACCTCCTTTTTGTCATATATAGATGTTTAATATCCTATTGGATTTGATATGTACAATAATATGGATTTGGGAATTCATCTAGTGGGCCCTATTTTCTATTAAGAATTCTATGATCATTTTAATTATTGATACTCTAACATATTTTTGTTTAAAGGTACATCATTTGCATGGTATTAATGATAATATCCTGTCTCATGGTATGTTTGTCAATATAAGTTTAGGATTGATCATGACCAGTGCCCATGGCTCAGATCTTTTTCTATTTACAAATGTTTTAATATTTTATTTTATATTTTCAATAGTGAGGATACAGGATTTCATTTATTGGGCCCTATTTGTTATTATGGACTCTAAGTTTGGTCTGAATACTGGTAGATCACCCTATTTTTGATTAATAGACTCTAGTGAAGATTTTTCGTCTAGATTGATAGATTAAGTAAATATACCTAGAAGCTATGTTTATTATATGTTTATTTTCTCTCCAAGATTGGAGTATGGTTGACCCTCTAACATCAAACCCACATGCTAAATGTATATTAGACTGCACAATTCCTTTTTTAAGATCTATGGATAAAGCATTTATTGTTTAGTTAAATAGCATATCTCTTAGCATTGAAGTACTAAGTGCATTTTTATAAGGGAGATATATTTAGCAATATATGTAGATAGCACTTTTTAGATCGTATTCAGGAAACAGGGCTACAAGTCCAACTCTTTATGCTGAAACAAGCATCACAGGTAAAGGTATAAGTATCTTCTTTCTTCGAGTAAAGAGTTCATTTCTAAATAATTAACTCCCCTACTAATAGCTCTCCAAAGCTCGGATTAACAAATATTATTTGGACTTTTTAACAAGGATAGTAGGTAGAACTCTGAATTGACAGGTACAAGAATCGACGTTTGGAAGCATCTCTCAGATGAGCTACCAAGGAAGGCATCCCTAAGACAGATTCAGGCTCCTACATAAGAGTGTCTTCAGAAGAGAAGATAGAGTCAAAACCAATAATATCACCCAAAGGAAGGCCCACAAGGACCTTACGATTTCTTCAAAATATTCTGCTTTAGAATAGTCTTGTACTAAGCATGGCTTATGTTTATGTTGTATTAAATAATGGTGGGTATGCCCACCTAAAACTGTTATGTATTTGATTTGGACTACGGTCCCAGGCAAGGCTGGAGGTTTTCTCAACCCTGCTCTTTCCTACCGGCACCTGCACAGAGCGGGGCATCTTTTTGTAACTCTAATTTATAAATTAATAAACTTCTGGCTACGGCCTTTTACCGATCAAAAAAAAAAAAATTATATAAATCTTTTTTAAAAATTCATCAAATGATTATGTAAAATAGGTTTTGAAGGGGCTCTAAAATCCTTTACAAGTATATTTTGAAAGGGATATGGAATCCAAAGAAGGAACAATTGTAGAAGATGAAACACTACAGAATAGTAGCTAATAAACAACTAAGAATTAGTAGAGTAAAAAGAAAGTAAATTGAGCACAAGTAGCAACTACAATAGGTCAAAGACTCGTGACTCAATGTGCACAGTGTTATTCAAGGCTCCCTTAACCTCAAACATCATCCAAGGGATCTCTTAGGATCCCTTAACCTAAGAAATGGGTTTTAACGAGGCTCACATAACCTTAATTTCTAGTAACAAAAAATATGAAACAATTAATGCTCAGTAGGAAAAATAGAACAAGTCTCAAGAAAATAAGAAGACCATAGGGTTTTGAGAGGCTCTCCAAACCTTCAGAAATGGCTCATAAAACTAATATGTAGTTTCCAGCTAGGGAACCCCACCAACTAGTCCACAAACATTCTACAAAACTCCTCTCCACCTTGATAGGAGATGATCCCACCTAGAAAGGAATATTAGAGGAGATGACTAGATGGAAGATGAAAACCCAATTCAACCTCACATCCATCCAACCACAACCAAGAAAAGACAACATAGAGAAACAATTAACCTCTTTCCAAAAGAATTTATCCCCCTTCATAGGATTAGTTGTCTCCTCAATACTAGGACATAAGAAAGAGGAAAATAGGTGCAAGATGAGCCAAACCCACATAGTAACCAAAACAAGAAATCCCACCTCTATAGGAGCACACTCCACCTAAATAAGGAACCTTATGGGGAAGAATTCATCCAAGAACAAGAATGACCCTCTTAAGAATAAAATGCAAAAAACATTGGGCTCCAATAGGGAAAAACACAATGCCAACAAAATAAACTTCTAATAAACAATAAATCAAGAATAGGATGGGCCCTTGAAAACTATCAACATCCACTTGACCAAAAAGGAGAACAAATCCACCAAAAGCCTTAACACCGACAAGGCATTGGTCAAAGGATAAGATATGAAGACCACAAGAGTGGAACCCATAAAACCTAAAAGGACTACCCAAAAGAAGCCGCAAGAGGCCATCACTAAAGAGGATGAATGAAGGACAACAAAGCACCAAAAACAAAAGAACAAGGGATCCAAAAGCTCCAAATGAGAAAGAAATCCAGATCTCTAAGAGATCCCACACCACACTAAGGGCCAATGACTAGGTGTGAAAGACCATGCAAAACCAAAAAATTCCAAGCCACCAATGCACCATAGTCATCCCCTCTTCTGAAACAATGGTGACAACCAGAAGAGACCCCTCGCCCAAGAGAGGGATAGTTTTGCCTTAACCACCAAAAGGGGAATAAGCCCTAAACTCCAGCCATCAAACAAATCATCCATTCTAAATGAAAAATACACCTCTCCAAAGAATGCAACTTTAATATTTGTGACATATACAGCTCTAAAGGCCTAAAAAACTCCTTTGCCACACCTGTCAAGCAAGAAAGAAAAAATAAAAAACTGAGGAAAAACTAGAGGGTATTCAGCCACAAGGGTCAGGGTGGAGGCTACCACTTCCAAAACTACTACGCTAATACCAACCAAGATTGCTCCCATGCCAACCTCCACTTCCGTAATGGCTACCCTAACACCAACCAAGATTGCTCTCGCGCTAGAAATCAATGTTCATGTAGAGGGTGAGAAAGTGTGGAGGGAACAAAAAGAAGGGGCAAAGAAGCCTACACCTCAGCACAAAAACCTAGTGCCCCCACTAAAAAGAGGTCAGGAAAACCAAGTGAAACACAGACAACACTAAGAGAACCTTCTCACAAAAATGCACAAGCAAATTGCACACCCTAGACAACCATGGAAAATGAGTTGTTGTCGTCTTTGTCTGGATCTCCTTCCTTATTTATGCCACCTAAAACCCTAGACACTCTTATTTGACCCTAGCTCCTTCTCTTCATTATTTTTTTAATATAATTAAAAGTTATATATATTAATAAAGTTTATAATATTTATAACATAGTAAAAATTTTACATGCATTTAAATTATTAATATTTCAATTGTAAAAAATTTAAAAAATTATATTGCCTTTTTATTTATATATTTATTGACTTAATTTTTTGAAATTAAATATATGAATTCTTTTAAATCTTATATGTATTGAGTTAATCTATAAAAGTATATGAGTTACTAAATTTTGTTAAATTTATGATAATATATTGAAATCTAAATATTAAACTTATACTTTACTAAATTTACTATTTTTTTAATGAATTATATGGAAAACTTAAAACTCAAAAAAGTATAAAAATATTTGAAACAACATTTTAGTAGAACTAACAATTTATTTTCTACATTATTCAAATGGTGTAAGCAAAGGTCCTAATTAAATTTATTCAACCCTAATTTATACCTTGTAATTTAACCAGGATGCAAAGATTCGATTTCCATACGATATTTTACTATAAATGAGCCATCAACAGATTAGGAAGAGTGCAAAAGTACACAAGGATTACACATGGAAAACCATACCTCAGCTTCTAGTCTACAATACGGAAGAATATGAAACTATTTCTTTGATTATTTTATATTTGTTATGGATGATTGATCCTCTTGTTTCTTTGACTATGACCGTTGAACGTCCTTTGTGCTTCTATGTTATTGTTGAATAATTTGGGAACTATGTATTGCTTGTTCAAGTTATATTTATATTTATATTTATTCATTTAAGGGTTATTTATATATAATATATATGAAATTATTAAAATATTTTAAAATTATTATTTAAATTAAAAATTATATTTTAGTTTAAATAATAGTGATATTACTATTTATATTATAATATTATTATTTATGTATTTAAATAATACAATATTATTTATTTTTATATTTTATTATTAAATCTTTCTTTTAGAAAGGGATATCATAATTAGGGTTTTAAATTGGGACGTGAAATTTTCACATGATCGTTGTGATTAGAAAAGAAATTATTTTCAATTATTTTCATCTGAAATAGAGTGATTTCACTCTACCTTAACTCTCCAATAAACTAATTCATGAAAATATTAAGTATAAATTTATACAAACATTTTGTGGTTTAAAATAAATAAAAAATATAGTAAATAATTAACAAACCAATAAATAATCATTGTTTACAAAATACTCAAAACAATATTCATTTTTCTTTATAAATAAGTCCTATTAGATTTCCACAATCCATAATAATGTTGTTGTAGTTTCTAGATTGGATTCTGTAAGAGTTTTTTGAGGTCAATGTTTCGAATCACACTTTGTGATCCATCATCTTTCTTCTTTTGCTACTCTCTTGCATCCAGATGATGGATCATAGAACTCCTGCTACTCTCTTGTATCCTCATGATGGATTAGGGAGTGTGATTCGAAGCATTGATGTCTAAAAATTCTTACACAATTGAATCCAGAAACTACAACAACATAAATAAGTTCTATTTAACCTTTTGTAAGTATTTTTTAAAAAAAAGCATTGAACTAGCCAATTCCATTTTGTTAATCTAGCACACTAGATTTTCACACTAGGTTAATGTTTTCTCGTATGAGTCAATTAGATTGAAGAAGGATAGTTTTACAATATTATAAACTTTTGATGTAGTTTGTTAAAAAATCAGTTTCAATCATTATTATTTACAAATAACCCCACTTATAGTTCTTATGACAGAAACTAAAAATTAATATATCAAAAATTCAAATCATACATAAAACACATTATAATATTATTAGTACTTGCCGATAGGCTAAGCAAGTACTACTGCATCCATTTTTTAGTTTTTAGTGTTAACTAGTGATAAATTTCATATTTTGTAAAGTTAGATGCAATATTTTTAACTTTATAATTTATAGAAATCATTTTTCTATGATTTGATTGGCTAAATCATAGTCTTATTACAGGAGTGAACCAATTAAAATTTACCGTATATTTTATATTTAATATTGCATATTGCATAGTTTTCGACTTGGAAACAATTTTTGTTTCTATCTAACTTTTCATTAATCTTTATCTTTTTTATGTTAATTGTATATTAAATTTTTTAAATTTTAAATTATATTACATGAGTTTATTTTAGTATATAACTCATTTTTGTAATGTAAATAAAAATATTGTAAATATATGATATAATATAATATATATTTATTCTCATTTTAAAATATTTTAAAATTTATTATATGTAAATTATGTATTAATAAATATTTAGGTAAACAAATATGTGATATATTTTCCTTACAAAATGTTATAATTTAAATTAAACATAGTAAATAAATATTTTATTTTATAGTTAATTGGAAATGTTAAATAAAAATAATATATATTTCTATTATATAATCTTCTAAGATAAATTATTATATATTATTATTATAATATAGATTATAATATAAATTAAAATAATAATATTATATTTATAATTATTATACATTCTAAATATATTATATTATAATTATAATTTATGTATAATATAATAATACAATATTATATATACAATAATATTAATCATATGTTATAAAAAATATATATCAATAAAATAAAATTAGCACTATTGTTATATTTACAAATAAAATTAAAATTAAGGTTTAAATTAATTATAATTTGCAATCAATAATTGTTTATATAATTTTAATTTTAAAAATTATTTATTACTACAATTATCATTATATAAAAAATTATAATTATATAATTAATAAAAATATCTTATATATTATAATAAATTTATTAAATTTAAGATTAAATTTATATTTAAAATTAAAATTAAAATTAATTACTAAAGGCAAGTACTTGACCACTATGTGGCACTTGTTAAATTATAGAATCATATAACCTTTCAAATTTATTTATAAGCAAGTCTTTAAATGTTCTTTCATATACCTATTTGAAAATGCTTGGATAGTCTACCATGTTAAGTTTTCGAACCAGAATAGCCTATCATGCAATAAATAGAAACTCAACAAGATAAGAACAGATGAATCAGTTATTTATCTTGAAAAAACCCTCCTTCTCGATTGAAAAACTAGCCACACCAAAAAAGATCCTTTATTGAATAATCACCAATTCTGAAAGATTGTTAACACTTAACAATCTCACATAGAATGTCTTTTACAATAAGAGCAAAATCTGCTTGTCATCTAAAATGCACAGAAAGCCTTAAGTATCTCACAAATACTAAAACAAGGAAAGATTTACACACATAAATGATCATGCACAGATCATACACAAAAAATGTAGCAGACACTGAGCTCATTACTGAAGATAAGATGATCTCATATAGTCACTGAAATCATTGTTTTGCATGCACTAAAACCTCACACTCCTAGCAATGTCACACCACATTCCTTGACTAGTAATCACAAGAGCCTGATAACAGTTATCACACACATACACTAGACGCGTATGACTCTGGTTGAAGAGTAATCATACAAAGTTCTACACCATCAGAGAAGTTGAAATAAATTTCATAAGTTGATTGCATTAGTTAATTATTAGTTAATTATTAATTTTAGCTTAACCTGCAATCACATTAGATCTAGACGAAAGAATAAACTTGCAGGTACATAAAGCAAAAAAAAAAAAAAGGTACATAAAGAAAAAAAATAAGGATGAGATGAAAGAAGTGTTTCATTAATTACAAATAAATAAATTTATAATAGATATAATCTTCTTCAGAGTATAAAGCAAGGAAAACTAAGAATAAAATTGAAAAAAGAAAATAGAAGTATTCTTTAGCCTAAAAATTTAGCAACTTTATCTAAAAGCAATGGATAAAAGAAGATGCAATAGTAATTGTCCTAAAAGTATGCATAAAAACAAAAATCGCAAATGTTGCTATTTGTATTGCGCTAACACCGCCGCTTAACTCTAACAAAGGAGATAAGAGCCTAAGGAAAGGAAAAAATAAAGAGAAAAAATCTAGAGGGAATGAAAAACCCCTCAAAATGTACACATATGCATGGTAGTTATTATGCTCCAATGTCCTTCGCACCAAGAAGGTTTTATAGAAACTCAAACTTTTTCTCTATAAAAGTCTTTGTGAAGATATCAACAATCTATTCACAAGTAGGATAGTACTTCAAATCAATGAACCCATCATGGATCAATCCTCGAATGTAGTGCATGTGAGCCTCGATGTGTTTGGTCCATTGTCACTGTACATGATCTCTGTAAAACTTAGCTATCAACCTTGCTTTTTATTTACCCACATGTCCATCTGCTGATTTCTTTATCCTATAGACCCGCTTACATCTGACAAGATTATGATTGGATAGAAGTAGGACCAAGTCCCAAGTTTGGTTTGCAATGATGGAGTTGCACTCCTTGTGCATGATATCTTCCCAAAGAGGATTCCCTGCAACTTTTGCATAAGTTAGAGGGTCGGGTTCTAGAACCACATAAGCATGTACTAGCATGATAAACTAGGTAGCTAAAAATGCATGAGGGATATCATATATCTCAACTAAGCTCCTTGTTATTTGATTTCTCATAGGATATTTTGAATCAATACTAGAATCCCAATCAAGGAATGGATGGGGATGTACACATACATTCTCGTGTTCATCTGAATCAAATTCAGAAGTACTAGAAATTGTATTAGAAAATTATTCTCATGAAACTAGGTTGCCATCAATAGTGGTGATATTTTTAGGGAATCCTTGGGTCAGCCAATGGGACTCTATAGCTATGATTCTGGACTTGAGACCAACAACAAGGCGAAGTCTTGGAATTTATTGAGAGTAATGAGACTATCTAAAAGGAGAGGTTGGATTCTTGGAATAAGTTGTGGGTGGAGAGAGCTTTGAAGATTTTAATCAGGTCATGCAAAGCCGAGAACTCAAGGATTGGCGATTGGGGGTGATCTTGAGTGTTGCTTTAGAGTCCAAGCAGGAATTTAAAGCATTGCGCTTCTCTCACATCAAATGTTCTAGAAATAAAGTCGCAAACTAGGTGACAAACAGTGGGGATAATCTCCATGCCAGAGGGGGTTGAGCAAGGAAGCCTGGTAGTTTGATTTTCCGTATGAGGGACCATCAAGATGTTTCAAGAGTACGTCAAATTTCACAATCTGACGTAGCTTGATAATAAAGCTAATTTCACAATTGGCTACATGCAAGAGAAAAATATTAAATATTTGAACAATATAACATCTCAAACTTCTAATGCAAATTTGAAATTGTTTACATTATTCCACAACCTCAAATTTTATGGAGAGCTAGTTTATTCTATTTTGTTAAATAATAGTTGTTCCATGAGCCATAAATTTGTTATATTATATTTTGTACTACTATTATCCAATTCACTCCACTCTAAATTTTTCTTAGTGCACAAAGACAAATAATGCTTTTTAATATTGAATGTTGAATTGTGAAGATTTCAATTCTCCCCATGACTAATTCTGTAAAATAATATTTTAGAGATAGAAAAATATTGGTTGGCAACAAATTATTTACAATAAGTATTGTTGTTGTTTTTGCTCCAAACCTAGATTTTCTTAGGAATGCTCTATAAATCCTCTATAATAAAATTGTATTAGTGTTCCAAATCTAGATATTCTTAGTAATTTTAATGTTCTATAATTTCAAGGGCCATATGTTCATATTATCAAAAAAATATACAGACATACCAAAACATTTTGAATTTTTTACAATGTATCTTTGTAACTTTAACAAATATTGATTTACAACTAATCTAGTATGAATATTCTTTTCAAACACTCCAAATCTATATTCTTAAGAATGTATTTTACAATCTTGAACCACTACCATAGAAATTTAGTACAACTACAATTAAAAAGCTTTTGTAGGTTTATAAAAACCTAAACAAACCCCTAAAGGCGTATATAGTCCATTCTGCTTTTGAAAAACATTTTCCTTAAATGTTGATTAGATAACTAGTTTAGGATTTAAATGGCTCTCTAGCAGAAAAAACTAACATTTTTTGCTATGCAATAATTAAATTAAGAATCACAAAATAATAATATTGTATTTTTCAATTTAATTAATGAATAGCAAGTAATTGTCTAATCATAGCCCTTATGTCAACTAGATAGACATACAACCATTCTATCAACTAGATAGACACTGCCGCCTAGGAATATGCAAGCAATAGACTCATTCTAAGAGTATAATCAATTGCACACATCCTAATTTCTCAATTTTATTACATTAATTCTATGTACAAAGTTTCGAGTGCTTCCTCTGAGATATATAAGGATAGAAAAATGAGTTTCCCCCAATGTCTCAATTTCTCAAACTCCACTAGCATATGTCATTCAAATCTCATTGCATCGTGAGATGAATTATCCCAAAGTTTTGAAGCTTGCATCCAACATAATTGTAGAGCTTATTAGTTTTACAAGATTAAAAAAAAGGAGTTCAATCTCGAAATATGATTTCATAATCTTAAAGACGTGACTAAATCTCAATAATTTAAAAAACATAATAAAAATAAGAATCCAAAATAGTCCAAACAAGCATTTGAAAAATAAAATTATGTTCTATAATAAAATTGATACATTTCATTTGAAACATGAAATGCTCCTTGACCCAAATTAAAAAGTTCTAACAAGGATTTGAACCTCCATCTTCTCTAAGCAGGGGGCGTTTCCTTAATCCTATAGACGTAACTAAAACTCAATAGTTCAAAAAATACAATAAAAATAAGAATGCAAAACAATCCAAACAAGCATTTAAAAAATAAAATTATGTTCTATAATAAAATTGATGCATTCCATTTGAAACATGAAATGTTCCTTAACTCAAATTAAAAATTTCTAAGGATTTGAACCTCCATCTCCTCTAAGCTAGAGGGGTGTTTCCTTTACACTATCAAAACTCAAAAAAAATAAAATTATCTTAGAAATAAAGATCCAATACACACTTTCCATAGATCTAAACAAAGCACCTTAAACTAAAATTTTCCAATATCTCAAATCAATGTCTTCTATCTAAAACCTACATAAATTTCATAACATCTTATATTTCAATTTAAATATAATTTTAAGGTTATACAGTTGTCACTGGTGTTCAAAAAATATGATAAATAAATAAAAATTTAATATCTTCCCCACAATAAGAACTTGGAAGGAAAAAAATATGCTTAAAAGTTTCTTACATTTATGAATCATTTACAATAAATTTAAGTAATATTTAATAACAAATAGTTTTTTACAAAATTTTTAAAAAATAATACATAATTAATAATACTATTCAAAAATCAACTTAAGATTCCTTTAAGTACTTGTAAATTAATTATTTTTAATTATTTTATTATTATAAATATTTAAAAAAATCAATTCTAACAAATATTTTTAAATATTTTATGCGAATAATTTTATATTAATATACTTGAATGTGGCAAAATGCAAGGCTAATCTTCATATACCTTTACTAGCCTTCATATATCTTTACATCATAAACAAACAGTAAATCCAAATTAAAAGATATTTAAAAAATATAAAAACATTCCTCCCTAATTATCATCAATCCTAACTTTCTCTCAAAGATTATATCTACATAATTTCAAAAAAGATTAAACATAATGGATTACATAAGCTTAATAATCCATGAATCTAAGATGAATTTCATATGTGAAAGCCTTTATTGTCTCCAACAAATATTAAATCTAGTCTACCTTAAACTGTCCATAAAAATTAGCTTTATTTTATTTTATACATGTCCCCAGGTTTAAAGGTAAAGAGTAAATATATTTTAATATTAAATTTAGATGTAATATCTGCAATATATGAATGGTCAACATTCTCTAAGAATCAGCTAAAGATTTCAATGGGTTCAATGACCCGAAACATTGGCTTCAATCCATTTCTTTGCAGATTGGTTGATGGCTAATGGTTTTAGAAACCTTGCACACAATAAACAAATATATTGTAATCAAACTCTCGTAAAATTATAAAAGATTTAATATATCGATCACTTTATATGAGAAGTCTAATAAAAGTTTAATAATTATAAAATCTACATTAAAATTTGTCCTCCAAAACTATCCTTCATAATTTTATATGTAAAATCTACATTAAAAACTACTCTCTAAAAATGTATTTCATACATTTAACAACTTTCAAACTACAATATAAAATATTTTTTTAAAAGTTTTTAAATTACTACCAAAAAAATAATTATCACTAAATATGTTTTTCCAAAATAAAATAAGCTTATTTTCAAATGGAAATCTTCATGAAATTTGTAGTGAAGTGTTAATCATGGTATAGACCCCAAGCACAGATTAGTTTAGATTCTCATAAAAATAAAAAATCAACCTTTTGGTATAATTAATATTTATGCCCCAAATAATGTAATGGGAAGAACATACCTTTGGCCTTGGATATTTGATTCATTGCCTTCGGCCACTTGGGTTCTATGTGGTGATTTTAATACAGTTGAAGTGGCTTTTGACAAGGATGACACTTCACCATTCTTGTAGACAACTAGTGAGCGTGAGGCCTTGTTCTACATGCACAATAAATGAGGCCTTATTTATCCCAATACCAACCATCGTATTCCACATGCAGTTTGGCATACTTGGAGTAATTTCAAGGTTGGTTCTAACAGTCTTTAAATGACTCGATCGTGCCATGCTCTCTTCTCGGTCCTTTTTTTCTTTTGCGATAGAACAGTCTTTTCCAGTCTTGCCTTTGTCTGATGTCACCCTGTGAAACCAATGTCCCATTAAATTTTCAATTGAATGGTGTTCTACTTTTCCACGTCCCTCTCACATGCATTTTTTTTAAAAAGACATCACTTTTGAGTCACCTACCTAGTTTGGTTCACATTCAAAGAATTTGGAATTTATAGCCTTGACCCACTCAATACTTGGGTTGGGTTGGATTTTGTGGTGGAATGATGTTATTCATCGAACCACTAAATTCCTCTATTTTTATGGAAATCAACTAGCTCAATTCCACCAGCAGTCTTATGATCAAACCACCAAGGCATTGTGTGCAGCAATCAACAGCTTGACAGCTCACCCTTTCTCAACTGAATTACAATTTAAGGTCGCAACTCTTCATCATTAGAAGTAGGTTGTTGACAGTTATGTAGCTAGAAGTTCTTAGATTGAGGCACGTTTGCACTAGCTGAAAGTGAGAGATCAGGAAAGTAAGGATTTCTCCTATCTACGCCCTAAACATTCCTCTCTATTTATTAAAATGATCAACGAGAGTTCTTCAAATCATACTAAACTTCCAAAAATTCTCCAAGACTTTTTCATTCATTACCAAAAAGTTTTTGCTACTCAAGCCCCTACTCCTGCCATTCAATAAGCCCTCGAGGATTATCTTGTAATTGTCCCTAATTGTCTATAAGACTCCCAAACAACCTTATATGACTAGACCTTGTATATTCAAGTACCTTAAGGAGGTGACTTTTTCCATGGCTAGTGACAAATCCTCAGGATGTGATGGCTTCCCTTGTTAATTTTTAAAGCTCTTTGGGATTGTGTTGGGTCAGGCCTTTGCCATGTTTATCTTAAAGCATTTCAATATGGTTCCTTAGGAGAAGAAATAAATAAAGGAAATATAAAATTTATACCTAAGACTGATGATCTGAAATACTTGTGTAATTGGAGTCTAATTAACTTGCTTATTGTCTCTTATAAAATTATCGTCCAAGCACTTGCTTTGAAAATTCACCATCTCCTTCCTTAGATTGTTCGCCCTAAGCAGACTAGTTTTATACAACCTAGATTCATACCATATAACATTCTAGTTATTTGGGAGGGTATGGAATGGGCTCACCAATCCAATCAAAATGCCATTTTCCTAAAAATAAATTTTGCTAAAGCCTATGACCACATTAAGTGGCCTTATATTCTAGTTATGTTAAAATCTCTTGGCTTCAACCCTTGCTTTTTTATTTTAGCTCAAATGTTATTTACAAATGCGAATGCTTGCATAACAATTAATGGGTGCCAGTTTGTAACTTTTGACTTGCATCTAGGCTACCCTTTAGCATCTTCATCATTTGTGCTTGATGTCGAAGGCTTTGGTTATTTTTTTGCCTCTATTGTTCCTATAGGTTGAGAGATAGGTATTTCATTTCCTAATTTTGATGCTCAACTTGTTAATGGTCATTTCATTGATGATTCCTTCCTCACCCTAATTGAGGATAAAGAGAATATCCAAAATGATCTTCAATGCCTTGACACCTTTTTAAGCTTCTAACTTAGCCATCCAATGGCATAAAACCCTCTATTGTCATCAGTCATTCCTACTTTCTCCACAATGGATTTTATAGTATGATTGGAAATAGATCCACCATGGCCAAGTTTTCCATTTTTTGGGAATCTCATTTATCTTTCATTAATCAACCATAGAGATTTGGAATGTTGTGCTCTCCAAAATTGGAACAAAATTGGATTACTAATTGACCAAACCTCTTTCCCTAGAGGGAAAATAAAAATTATTTAATATAAAAAAAATTGAAACCTGTGTCCACTCTGCAAAAACAATGAGAAAAGTACGTTAGCTACAAAATGGTGGTGGTGATACCCTAAATTTTGAGAGTCCAAATCCATTATCAATAAGAAAGTTCCTCCATTTTAAAAAAATCAAAGGAAGGAAGCTTTATGACACAAATAAATAGAACTAACTAATCAAAGCCTTTAGAAAATGTTGGAATTTTGACCTTCTTCTTGAAGATTATGCCAACAGATACTGAAGATGGGCGTATTTTAAAATCTAAAAAACAACCTAATTCAGGAAATCAAATTTTCTATCTCTAGTAAAAATCTTAGCTTTCCACGAGGTGTTTTGGTTTTTTTAGCAGACCCAAATCCAAAATTTAGGTGGTTTTTTTTTAGTTAGTTTGTTGTTTTTCAAAATAATTTGTAATAAGGGTTGTGTCTTTTCACCCTAAAGAGGTGTGAAAGCCACTCAAACACACACACACACACACACACACACACACACACACACACACACACACAGATATATATATATATATATATATATATATATATATATATATATATATATATATATATATATATATATATATATATATATATATATATATAATGTAAAATGTAGAGAGAGGAGCATATTTGAATAAGCAATTAGAAGAAGAATATTTGTAAGGGAAGATGTAGATATTAAAACACTAACTTAATATAAATTTTAATATTATATTTTAATAATAAATAAAAGGTCATTTTTCAAGGCAAAGAGATTGCAATTAAAATGTGGATTCATCCTTTGTGATCAATAAATAGATTATTGAATTATTCTGACATAGTTTTATTTTTGCATTGGATATTTTCATGCATTCTTTGTTTGACAATCAGGATGGTATGAAATATATATGTGTTTCCTTATCTTTGTCTAATCGGACTTCCAACTGGAGAAGTTAAATTCCTTTTGGACTAACAGAGAATTGCATATAAGATTTGTCTTTTGCGAAGCTTAGGAGTAATTGATGATATTTTTATAAATATTTTCTCATGAAGTTGTACGTAATAATCCTTGTTATAGTTGACTCTATCGCCTGGATAAACAAAGGCACTGGTTATTTAAAATCATTGGAATATAATTATTGAAGTTATTGATTGTAGTCATAAATCTATATACTTCCTTCTTGAAAGTATCTTTAAATCAATTATTGATAAACCTTACACAAATATTTCAAATCATTTCAAGTAATCACATAACTTTATATTGATCGAGTTTGAGGATTTTTGCCAATCGGAGAACTCATAAGCTTAAATTCACTATAGAAAAGTCTTGAATAAAGTGATTAGGTTCGAGGTAAAGATTTACCCACCTAGGTATAGCGAAGCCTAAAGTGGAGGGGAATTTGGATTATTCTCGTTCATTGGCTAGAACTAATTTGGAATCCTATTGGAGAATTGGCAGGCTCTTGGATTTCCAATCTGTGGTTTTGGGAACCAACAGATTGGTGACTCTGCTGGGGAGAGTTGCTCACAATATATATTGTGAAGTTACCCAAAATTTTAGATTTCATAGATTAGATTCAGAAAGTAATTGAATCCATTTGTTTGGAAGCGTACTCTATTGGAAGAAAGAACCTAGAATATCAACAAATCAATACATTCCTCAAAAGAGGTGGTGACTCTATTCAATAGGATTTCAGTTGGTAACTCTGCTGCAGGAGAAGACATAGAAGGAGATGGTAGATAGTTTTATGTCAAATGTATCAATCATTTCAAAGAAAGCCTTTTATTCCAGATGGCATCAGGCCATTGGATTTTAGAAAATTTGATTATGAACCTAGCAAGTTATCCCCACAACTTTCAAAACTTGTACCAAAGTTCCATGGAGAATGGGATGAATCAACACTTCAACATTTGGATGCATTTTACATATTTTTAAAAGATTATAAAATTTGTGCAGAGGATCAGGTAATGAAGCTATTTGTCAGGACACTAAAAGACAATGCGAGACAAGCTTATGAATCACTACCTACACAAAGTATCCCATCTTGGAAGGAATTTGAACGATGGTTCTTGTATGAATTTCATGATGTAATTAAGGAAGATGACTTGTATTATGAATAGTATGATGACCAAAGCTGCAGCATGGAAGAGGATCATAGTATGTCTCTACTTGATGCATTTTTCAGTTTGGAGAGATTTGAAGGGGAGACTTCTACACACTTATTCTTGAGGATGATAAATATGTATCAAAGGATACCTGTAACAATTATGCCTTCACGAAAAAAATTAATGAGAAAGGTCAAAAATTTGGGAATCTTGCTAGATGACCCTGATTTGAAGCTTCTTTTTTAGATATTAGAAGAAGATGATGAAGACAGAGAAGAGGAGGCTTATGATCATATTGAAAAAGGCCTTGTGCTTCATGAAAATCTCAATGATGATGAAGAAGATCTGAATTACATATCCCCTTTGGACACATTTTTGAACTTAGAGAAACAAGAAGAAGAATCTGTAGTACAATTCTTCATGAGGATGTCTAATACCTATCAAGAAATACCTTCAGAATACATACCTCCATCCTCTTATCTTTTCAATAGAATGCAAAAACTAGTTCTCATATATGATCATCAGTTTCTTACTTTTCTCAAACTTATGAGTAATGAATTGGTTGCAGAGGAGAATGACTGCAGAACTGAAATAACATATGAGTCAAGTGAAGTTTTAGATTTGAATGGAGAAGAAATTTTTGGATAGTCTAAGGAAAGACTTTTCCATTATGATACTTGTATGATATCAAACATCAGTGAATGTGAAAAATGAGGAAGAGGATCTTCTCAGCGTGGAAGAGATTTCAACCTTATTAGACATAGAATACCAAAGACACATTGAGAAGAATGGTCCAAATTTTTTCTCAATCCACCATGGTAAGGAGATTGGCAGATCAACACATATTCAAGAGGTACTAGAAGAAGGAAATGATAATTCCCAAGAATCAAATTGTGGAGATGAAATAGAACTGCATAAATAGGAGGAAGCTTTAGGAGATAATGTCAATGAAGATATTAGTCTTGTTGATGAAACACTTGATGATCCAAATGAAAGCTCTTATGGGTGTATACCTAAATTCTCTATGATCTTGAACCTGTTGTTTGAAGAGGATACAAAGAAAGATGCATCTAAGTTCTCTATGTTCATGAATCCATAGTTTGAGGCAGATCTTCTATGAAATTAAATTCATCAACATCATGATGAAGATAACAAGTTTAATGATAATTTTGAGGATGATGAAACTAAAAATATATGTGCGAAAGTGTATTCATAAGGTTAGACATCTTCCATTTCATCCTATGAGAAAAAGTTGCATCAAACGTGTGAAGATAAGATTGAACCAGCCAAGCACAATGGGGAGAATCTGTTAAAGAATAGTTCAAAAAATCTTTCAAGTGTCATATCTGACATAATTCTTGATGAGAGAGAGATACATAGGGATCTTCCATTCAGCATAAACAATAGTGCATCTAATGACTTTTCAGAGGAAAGACATAAATTAGATCCTAAAGACTACATTGATAAAGTAAAATCAATAAGTATTGTCAATAAGGCTGGTACATCAAAGTTCAAAGTGTTACGTGATCAAAATCAGGTGTTTGATAGGGGAAGGGATTGATGTTCACTTTTTGGGGGGCTTGGGGCCATCCAATTTTACTTTGCATCAGATTAAGTATGGATACTTGGTCTGCTTCTCCAGAAATAGCCGAAATCTCGCTATGCTCACATAAAGCATACATCCCCAGAAAGAGCCACTGGTGGTACCCTAAATTTTGAGATTATGAATCCATTATCAATAATAAAGTTCCTTGATACTAAAAAAATCAAAGGAAGCTTTATGACACAAATAAATAGAAGTAACTAATCGAAGCCTTCGAAAAATGCTAGAATTTTGACATGCTTTAAAGATTATGCCGATAGATACTGAAGATGGTCACATTTTACAAATCTAAAAACAACCCAATTCGGGAAATCAAATTTCCTATCTCCAATTAAAATATTAGTTTTCCACGAGGTGTTTTGGTTTTTTGAATAGACCCAAATCTGAAAGTTAGGTAGTTATTCAAAATAATTTGTAATAAGGGTTGTGTCTTTTCACCCTAAAGAGGTGTGAAAGCTACTCAAACACATATATATACATAATGTAAAATGTAGAGAGAGGGGCATACTAAAATAAGCAATTAGAAGAAGAATATTTGTAAGGGAAGATGTAGATATGAGAGCATGACTTTAATACTAATTTCAATATTATATTTTAATAACAACTAAAAGGTCCTTTTTTCAAGGTAAAGAGATTGCAATTAAAATGTGGATTCATCCTTTGTGATCAATAAATAGATTATTGAATTATTCTGACAGAGTTTTATTTTTGCATTGGATATTTTCCTACAAATTTGTTTGACAATCAAGATGGTGTGAAATATATATGTGTTTCCTTATCTCTTTCTAATCAAACTTCCAGCCGAAGAAGTTAAATTCCTTTTGGACTAAGAGAATTGCATATAATATTTGTCTTTTGAAGACCTTAGGAGTAATTGATGATATTTTATAAATATTATCTCATAAAGTTGTACATAATAATCCTTGTTATAGTTGACTCTATTGCCCAGATAAACAAAGGCACTGGTTATTTAAAATCATTATTGGAATATAATTATTGGAGTTATTAATTGAAGTCATAAATCTATATACTTCCTTCTTGAAAGTATCTAATCAATTATTGATAAACCTTACACAAATATTTCAAATCATTTCAAGTAATCACATAACTTTATATTGATTGAGTTTGAGGATTTTTGCCAATCGGAGAACTCATAAGCTTAAATTCTCTATTGAAAAGTCTTGAATAAAGTGATCAGGTTTAAGGTGAAGGTTTACCCACCTAGGTGTAGCGAAGCCTAAAGTGTAGGGGAATTTGGATTATTCCCGTTTGTTGGCTAGAACTAATTTGGATCCTATTGGAGAATTGGCAAGCTCTTGGATTTCCAATCTATGGTTTTGGGAACCAACAGGCGACAAGAAATGAAGCTTTACCATTGATGTAAGATCATTGAATGGTAAGAAAACAATGTCCTTAAATGAAATGATGTTTTCACTTAAGACCGCATTAAGATATTATTCTATCGAGGTAATGAATCTAATGATGTGACACATATCTGTCATTAAAAATTGAAAGGAGCCATCTAAGAAGCCATTAATTGATAGTTACATTACTTTAATTGATGTCATCTACTCATCGCTATTAATTAATAATTTTATCTAACATTACCGAAGATTACCAGCAGAATTATGCTTTTTTGGTGTCAAAAAATGAGGTCACAAACTCACACGTCCATTGGATTACAACATATCAACGGCCAAAGGTGAATTTTGGGCCTATTGTTGGTCTTAATAACCTTTACGACAAACTCTCAATGGAATCATGATACATGGTATGATTGATCATGGGCTTATTGGATGAGGATTATAGTGATGGGACCCTTTGCACCCGCTAGTGCAACTTCAACATCAAATCAAAACCATTGGATTAAGAGTGATGAACAATGGAAGGTGCATTTCAAACGAAATGTGGTGGGATAACTCCTTTACTGAAAACTCTCTCCAGAATCGTCACACATGTCATTCTTCGAGAATGAAAACTCAAGATCGAGCTTATTAAATTTAAGTTTAAAATTTAAATCGTTTGGAATGTTAAATTTAATTATTATTTCCAATTATTAAATTGCCATACCAACTATACAACTATTGTATTAAACCACCAAGTTTAAATACTTTTTTGAAAAATATTCGCCATAATTTATCAGTATAAGGAAGTTTGATTCGCCAATTAAATTAATAATTTTCCTATAAAAAAATTTAGTCGCCATATTTTTATAAAAATGGTATACGTTATTAAAAAATTCGCCACCAAATATCCATATTTTGAAACACAATTTGCCATCAATATTAAAAAAATTCCTTCCAAAAAATATGTGATTCGCCACTATTTTATACTTTTCGGTAGGGGGGTTTCTTAAAGTTATCCCTATGTAAGAGGAAAGCGCCTTTCGAAAAACTTGGGTTCTCCCAGCTAGAGAGAGATATCTAGTGTTCCACTTGCTAAATTTTGTCTCAATGTTATCCTTAATCCAATTCCATGTTTCTCACAAGTTGGGATTGACTGAAAATGGGATTGTTAGAATAATTGAGAGGGGGGTGAATCAGTTATCCACAGTCCCAATCACAAAATGTATATTCAAAAATAATTTACTAAAACTTCTGCAGCTCAGTAACATAAAGTAGTATTTTGTCTATGCCTTTACTGATTACCAGTTAATAACATATAGTGATTACTGATCAAATCCAATATGCAACATGTAAAGTATGACAACAAAAAATCATCATAGTCAACACATAATACAAGAGATTTAACGTGGAAACCCTGTAAAGGGAAAAACCACCTGGGACCGGCAACCCAAAAATTGTTCACTCTTCTGAAGTGAGGTCGGTAAAGACCCAACCCTATTAAAGGTTACAAACACACTGTGAGGTGTGACCTTGTTAGAGGATTTTAGACCAACCATTATCATCCAACCAGCATTCACTATGGGGTTGACAGGATAACAAATGTATACTCTATGAATGACATTACAAGACTTTCTAGTCCACTCTGTTAAGAGATTTATCTATTTACAATGGTTAAAATGTAACAGCAGGTGATCTAATTACAACACAACTTCAATTGCAGATTATTAGATCTATGTTAAGCTCATTCAAATCCTCTAATCAATATATCAATTCTATTTCAATCAATATTCAGTAACTTACTATCGCTCGGTTATAGCTTTTTGACACTCGGTAATCTCTGCAGTTCAGTTCTCCTTAACTAGTCTGATTAGGCATGCATGAAGCTTGTTTACGCGATATCTTTGCAGTCTCCTTCTTCTAGCATGATTTCATCATGAAATCCTAGTCTCTTAAATAGATGAGTAAACCATTTTAATTCCATCCATCAAATTTTTCTGCTTAATCTCCTTTGTTGATTTTATCGCTTTAACCTTCTTCGGTGAATGTGTTAGTAACACATTTTGTTTCAATCCCTTAGATCTTCTTTGAATTATGTTAGTCATTGATCTTCATAACAAACATTATCTTCAACTTCGTAATCATAACACTTTACAGCTCATCAACTTCCATCAGCTAAACTAATCATTTAGTTATTTTCTCCTGCTCAATTAACAAAGAAATATGTCAATGAACACAAGCTCGGTTTATACTTTTCTCAGTATACACTACACTGCATCGGTGTATACTGAAATGCTTATTTAACCGACAACACTGCTTTGTGCATTTTTCTCTATCCTACATCATAGATGAATGCAACATAATCAAGTCAATAACATAAGGTCATAGACTCATTCATAAGTTACCCAATATATTCTTTATCCTCATCTATCATATCCATCTTCCTCATGTAGATATATTTGTTCTTTGTCTCTTCTCTTCTTATTTCTATAGATGTTTGGGTATAGTAACTTACAAGATAAGTATTGTCAAAACTAGTTGACATCAATGAAAACATATTACTGATTTAATCATCTTACATATCTAATCAACAAACTCAGTGATCTTAAATCGCATATCTTCAAGTTATACAATTTATTCAAATCAGTTGTAGTTCATCAATCTCTCCCTTTGGCATTGATGGAAACACAAGCAATATGAAATATGTCATACACATACCAAACATGTATTCTACAACTCTGTCAACAAATGTTGTAACTCGTTACAAGCTCTTCCTAGCTTAATATGTTTAATCACTATGTTACATAAAAGCATTTGCAAGTGCAAACTGGCTTTTGTAGATATGATCTTTTCAACTTGTAGGTTTTCTTATGTTCTTAGTAACTGATCTTCAATGCTCTCCCTTTTTTGTATCTCTATCCCTTTGTCTTTGGCTTCATATTCTTCATATTGATCTCTCTCCCTTTGACAGCAATGCCAAAGAATAATAAAAACATACAGCTCTGTAGTAGCCATGTAACTCTCTGTTGTTCGGTGCATTCTCTATATCTCGATATACTGATGTGCAAATCTATTCTAGTACTTCAACCTTTCACAACCTTAGACAGAAGTCCAAAGTGTGAACTTTGCTGCATCAACATGTATGATCTTCTAATAAGATTAGGCTGATGCAACCTCCAGATCACCTTAGTGATCGGTAGACAGGGGATAGACCCCAAGTCTAGTCATGAAGTATTCATATGTATCCTTCGGTAGAGGCTTTGTAAATATGTCAGCAAGTTTTTCTTTTGATGTAACAAATTGTATCTTCACTTGCTTCTCTTGTACTTGTTCCCTTAAGTAGTGATACTTGATATATATGTGCTTTGTTTTAGAATGCATCACTGGATTCTTTGAAATATTAATGGCATTAGTGTTGTCACAATATATAATCACTGGTTCAGTGATTACCTCATTCATACCTTCTAACACTTGCTTGATATATGCAATATTTGAACAGTTAGTAGCAGCAGCAACATACTCTACTTCAACTGTAGACTGGGAAATGCAAGCATGTTTCTTACTTGTCCATGTAACAAGTCTTTCACCAAAGAAGAATGCTCCTCCGGTGGTACTCTTTCTATCATCCACATTTCCATCCCAATCAGCATCGATGTATACCTTCAATTCAAATTTTCCTTTCTTAGGATACCACAGTCCATAATCTTCAGTTTTCTTTAGGTATCTTAATATTCTCTTTGTAGCAACCATGTGTGAATCTCTAGGGTTTGCAAAAAATCTAGCAACTATTCCAACAACATGTGCTATATCAGGTCAACTGTGAACTACATACATTAACTTACCCATCATGGATCGGTAGTGTCTAGTTTACCTCAGTAGTTCCATCTTCTTTAGTCATTTTATATCTAGTAACCATCGGTGTTCCCATGGGTTTAACATCTTCCATGCCAAATGTCTACAATACTTCCTTTATATATTTAGATTGTTTGATGAATATACCATCATTCTACTAAATCACTTGTAAGCCTAGAAAGAACTTAATCTCTCCAAACATAGACATTTCAAATTCACTTTTTATTTCATCAGCAAATGACTTACAGGTATGATCTTGTCCTCTAAATATTATGTCATCCACAAATATCTCAGCAATCAAGATAGTATCATCAGAATTTTCTTTCATGTACAAATTATTGTTTTCACTTGTTCTAACAAATCCAATACTCAGCAAATAGTTATGTAGCCTCTCATACCAGGCTCTCAGTGCTTGCTTTAAACCATATAAAGTTTTTTGTAATCTACATACCATATCTTTATTGTCTGGATCAACGAACCCTTCAGGTTGTTCTATGTAGACTTCTTCTTCAAGTATCCCATTCAGAAAAGCAGATTTAACATCCATTTGGTAAACTTTGAACTTTTTGTGTGCAGCATATGCAAGTAACATTCTGACTCCTAATCTAGCAACAGGTGTGAAAGTCTCACCATAATCTATTCCTTCCTCCTGTGCATATCCCTTGCATACTAACCTAGCTTTATTCCTTGTTACCTCTACATTTTCATTAAGCTTGTTTCTGAATATCCACTTAGTACCAATAACATTCTTGTCCTTAGGTCTAGGTACTAAACTCTAGGTTTTGTTCTTTACTATCTATTCTATTCCTCTTTCATTGCATTAACCCATTCATCATTTTCTAATGCAACTTTTGCATTCTTTGGTTCATATTCACAAACTAGACATGTACCTTGTCTTGCTTTACTTCTTGTTTTCATGCCAGCTTGTCTGTCTCCAATGATTTGTGTCTTGGGATGATGTCTTCTGACAAATCTTGCCAGTACCCGATCTCTTCTTTCTTGTTCATCCTATGCAGGTTCATTTGTGTGCTCGGTAGGTGCTTCCTGTTCGTCGGTTTCTTTTTCTTGTTCCTCGGTATTATTTTCCTATTGACCGGTTGTCACTGTCTCCAGTGTCGGTAGGTACTCTAGTTGTTAAATGTAACTGAATCTACCGTAGTCTTCCAGTTCCTTTGTGCTTTCCTCTGCATTCTTATCATCAAACTCATCAACTTCAACATTAGTTCTTTCAATAATTTTATTTGTTACTTTGTTAAGACACTTGTATGCTTTACTTTTAGTGCAATGTCTCATAAATATCCCTTCATCACCTTTTGAGTCAAACTTCCCATTTCTTTCATCTTTCAGAATAAAGAATTTACTTCCAAAAACTCTGAAATAACTTACAGTGGGTTTGTGACCAAACCATAACTCATGGGGTGTCTTAATAGTGTCCTTCTTTAGTTTTACTCGATTTAGAACATAAACAGTTGTGTTGACTGCTTCTCTCCGGTATGTCTGAGCAACATTCTTTTGCAACATTAGTGTCCTTGCATAGTCAACGATTGACCTATTCCTCCTTTCAGCTATTCCATTTTGTTGTGGTGTCCTCTGTATAGAGACATGTCTTTTAATACCATGCTCATTACAAAAATTAGTAAATTCATCAGAAATAAATTCACCACCTCGATCAGATCTTAAGCATTTCAATTCTTTACCATTCTCTTTCTCAACTTTTGCTTTATACCACTTGAACATCTTAAATGCCTCTGATTTTTCCTTCAAGAACATGACCGGCATTAATCTAGTATAATCATCAACAAAAAGAATAAAATATATGTCTCCATAGTAACTTTGAGTTCTCATAGGACCACATAGGTCGGTATGCACTAACTCAAGTAATTTCTTTGTTGAATAATCTTTTCTTTTGAAACTAGATTTTGTCATTTTACCTTTCTAACATTCATGACACATAACATGATTAGGCTTAGATAAGTTAGGCAGACCTCTAACCTTTTTCTTTTTACTGATCTTAATTATGTTATCAAAATTTACATGACATAACATTTTATGCCACAACCATGCATTTTCATCTTTCATCATTAAACAAGAAGACTAATCATTATCAAGATAAAACAAATTACCTCTCAATTGTGTTCCAGTTCTAATAAGTCTTCCTCCATCATCAAATATCTTCACTTTCTTTCTCTCAAAAGCAACTTGGTGGCTTGAATTGTTTAGTTGTGCCACACTTAGAGAATTATAGTTTAGACCTTTTACCCAATAAGCATTGTCACATCTAATTTTATCATTTATCATTAGGGATCCTTTTCCTCTAACCATACAAGGTGCATCATTACCCATTCCAACAGATCCTCCATTGTGTTCTTCAAGATGATCAAATTTTTCTTCATCACCAGTCATGTGATGTGTACAACCACTATCTATGATCCATGTATCATCTTTATTAACCCTAGAGATAAGTGTTGTCTCTACATACCTTTCATCTTCCTCTGAGTCATTCTTCATTGCAAAAAATACTACCTCCACATCTTCATCAGTGTTGGTATCGGTGACATCTTCTTCTACAATGTAGAACACCTTCTTGCCTTTGTCATTATTGTCTCAGTTGTCTCTATTGTAGTGTCAGTAACTTATGTTGCCTCTTCTCCCATAGCTTCCTTCACCAGATCAGTCTTTTTTTATGTTATCATCTTTCTTGTGTGGACATCTAGCAGCAATATGACCAACCTCTTTACAGTTAAAGCGTGCTAAAGGTAATTTACCTCTATATCTTCCTTTACCTTTAGGTAACCTTCTGGCCATAAGATCTTTAAGTTCATCAAGCTCATCATCAGTATTTCTATCACTATCATCATTCTTATTTCTGCTACTAGACTTACCAATCTTCAAAGAAGACATAAAAGTAGATTTGATAGACAGTACAACACTATTATCAAAGTTATTTAGTTCAAAGGTTTTAAGCTTACCAATCAGATTATCAAGAGTAAGGTTGTTACCAGATGCAGACCTAGTTTCATGAATTGCAGATATTCTGATTGCATAAACTGGCAATAAGGTTTTGAGAACTTTGCTTACCACTGTCTCTTTGCCAATAACACCATCAGATGCTCTAATAGCATGGACTACCTCTTTTAGTCTATTTGTGTACTGCACAATATTTTCTCCTTCCTTCATCTTCATATCATCGAATCTTCCCCTTAAGCTTTCATCTCTGGCTCTTTTGACATTCACATCACCACTATAAACTTGAGCAAGTTTATCCCACATATCTTTAGCAGTAGTGCAATTTTTAATATCTTCAAATTCAGCATCTGTACAAGCAGAAGCAATCTCCATCATAGTAACATTATGCTCATGCCTATCTCTTAGTTGATCAAGGGTCAAGGGACCAGTGGGCGGTGCAATGTAGCCATTCTCCATTAGTGTGAGGGAAGAATTTCTAATTCCAAATACATGCAACTTCATTCGGCTTTGCCATACTATGAAGTTATCCTTGTTTAGCTTTGGCACTTCCCTCTTATACATTTTGAGATCTTTGTGCTGAAGTCCTTAAAACTCTATTCCAAGCAACCAACACTCTGATACCAATTGTTAGAATAATTGAGAGGGGGGTGAATCAGTTATCCACAGTCCTAATCACAAAATGTATATCCAAAAACAATTTACTAAAACTTCTGCAGCTCGGTAACATAAAGTAGTATTTTGTCTATGCTTTTACCGATTACCAGTTAATAACATATAGTGATTACCGATCAAATCCAATATGCAACATGTAGAGTATGACAACAAACAATCAGCGCAGTCAACACATAACACAAATGTGGAAACCCTATAAAGGGAAAAACCACCTGGGACCGACAACCCAAAAATTGTTCACTCTTCTGAAGTGAGGTCAGTGAAGACCCAACCCTGTTAAAAGTTACAAACACACTGTGAGGTGTGACCTTGTTAGAAAATTCTAGACCAACCGTTATCGTCCAACCAGCATTCACTATGGGGTTGACAAGATAACAAATGTACACTCTATGAATGACATTACAAGACTTTCTAGTCCACTCTGTTAAGAGATGTATCTGTTTACAATGGTTAAAATGTAACAGCAGGTGATCTGATTACAACACAACTTCAATTGCAGATTATCAGATCTATGTTTATCTCATTCAAATCCTCTGATCAATATATCAATTTTGTTTCAATCAATATTTAGTAACTTACTGTTAGTCGGTTATAGCTTTCTAACACTCAGTAATCTCTGCAGTTTAGTTCTCCTTAACTAGTCTGATCAGGCATGCATGAAGCTTGTTCACGTGATATCTCTGCAATCTCCTTCTTCCGGCATGATTTCATCATGAAATCCTAGTCTCTTAAATAGATGAGTAAACCATTTTAATTCCATCCATTAGATCTTGCCGATTAATCTCCTTTGTTGATTTTGCTGCTTTAACCTTCTTCAGCTGATGTGTTAGTAACACCTTTTGTTTCAATCCCTTAGATCTTCTTCGAATTATGTTAGTCATCGATCTTCATAACAAACATTATCTTCAACTTCGTAATAATAACACTTTACAGCTCATTAACTTCCATCAACTAAACTAATCATTTAGTTATTTTCTCCTGTTCGGTTAACAAAGAAATGTGTTGGTGAACACAAGCTCAGTTTATACTGGACTCGGTATACACTACACTGCATCAGTGTATACTAAAATGCTTCTTTAACTGACAATATTGCTTTGTTCATTTTTCTCTATCCTTCATCATAGATGAATGCAACATAATCAAGTCAATAACATAAGGTCATAAAAACATTCGTAAGTTACCCAATGTATTCTTTATCCTCATCTGTCATATGCATCTTCGTCATGTAGATATATTTGTTCTTCATCTCTTCTCTTCTTCTTTCTACGTATGTTTGGGTATAGTAACTTACAAGATAAGTATTGTCAAAACTAGTTGACATCAATGACAACATATTACTGATTTATTCATCTTACATATCTAATCAGCAACTCAGTGATCTTAAATCACATATCTTCAAGTTATACAATTTATTCAAATCAATTGTAGTTCATCAGGGATGTCCAAATACTTAACTTGATGGTTGGGGCCTCCCCAAGTGAGACCAAATCTGTTACACCAACCAAGAGGTTGATCAACCCACCCTTGCATGATAGATTTAGGCAATGATACCTTACTTGTAGAGGCAACACAAAATAGATCCAACTTATTCATTAAGTTTCTAGCATTTTCCTAAAATATCTCAATATTAATTGTTGTATCATCAACAAATTCAAGATTTGATATCTCCTCTCCATTTGGAATCTCTATACCCTTCACCCTTGGGGAAAGAGAATTGTCCCTAAGAATGTAGTACAAATATTCCATAGCATTAAAAAATTGAGCTAGATCCAAGGGGAACCCTTGTCTAATAGACTTGTAGAGAAAAAAAGCATTAGATTCACTCCAATCACTTCCACCCTAGCATTTGCATCATTCAAGAGAGTTAGGACCATCTGACAAAAGATTGTGTAAGATTTTTTTGACATCAACGTTTCAAATAACATTATGTGATCCATCACCTTTCTTCTACTGCTACTCTCTTGCATCCTAATGATGGATCACGAAGCTCTTTCTACTCTCTTACATCTTGATGATGGATCACAGTGTGTGATTTGAAATGTTGATGCCAAAAAATTCTTACACAATCGAATCCAAATCTACAACAACATAAATAAGTCCTATTTAACCTTCTATAAACATTAATAAAATAAAATATCATTGAAGTATCTAATTTCATTTTGTTAATCTATTAAACTAGATTTTCACACTAGGTTAATGTTTTCCCTTATGAGTCAATTATATTGAAGAAAAGTATTTTTACAATATTATACTTGCATCTATACTTTAGTGGAAAAACAAATTAATATTCAAAGAACTTTAGATGTCATTTATTAAAAAATTAGTTTCAATCATTATTATTTACATATAACCCTGGCACTCATAGTTCTTATGACAAAAACTAAAAATTAATATATAAAAAATTCAAATCATACATAAAACACATTATATTATTATTAAACTATAGAATCATATAACCTTTCAAATTTATTTATAAGAAAGTCTTTAAATCTTCTTGCATACACCTATTTGAGTATGCTTGGATGGTCCATCATGTTAAGTTTTCAAACTAGAATAGTTTATCATGCAATAAACAAAAACTCAAAAATATAAGAACAAATGACTCAATTATTTATCTTGTGAAAACCTTCCTTCTCAAAGGAAAAACCCAACCACACCAAAAAAAAGATCATTTATTGAATAATCACCTAGTCTAAAATATTGTTAACGCTTAACAATCTCACACAAAATGCCTTTTACAATAAAAGAAAAATATTCGTGTCATCTAAAATGCACATAAAGCCTTAAGTATCTCACATATACTAAAACAAAAAAATATTTACACAGAAATAATCATGCTCAGATCATACACAAAAAGTTATAGCTGACACAAAGTTCACTGCTAAAGATAAGATGATCTCATACAGCCACCTAAATCGTTGTTATGCATACACTGAAATCTAACGCTCCTAGCAATGTCACACCATATTTCTTGAATAGTAATTACAAGATCCCAATAACAGTTATCTCTCACACACACTAGACTCCCATGATTCTGCTTGAAGAGTAATCATACAAAGTTCTACACCTGATGAAAACACAGAGCATATAGAAGGAACTCAAAGCCCAGAAACACAAATACGGCTCTGCAGAAAAGTCACCCCGCCCACTCGCATTCCAATGCCCTTTAAATGAAATCAAAACAAACATAATACTTTTTCAAGGCACGAAGTCTCCCAGCATGTCAACCGTTATCCGCAGGTTGGAAAGAAACTGACGTCTGATAAAGAAGATTGTCTACGTGTACATGGAAACCATCGACTTGAATATAAAAGAACAAAGGCAAGAGAATACAATATCCTTCAGATGTCATAAGGTAGGGCAAAGAGAATTTGAACACGCACAAGATGACAATGAAGATAGAAGGAAAACATCTACAGCATGACTCCAGCGAGGATGACACCATTAGAGAAGTTCACGGCAATCACAGAGGTTTGAGATCTTTCTCGCAGCTATAAACTTCAATACACCATACTAGCCATCTGATTTTAGATCTACATCTAACTACAATAAATATAAGATAACCGCATACTCTTAAAAAAAAACCATTTTTGTAGTCATAACTAACAAGGGTTATAACATACAATTACAACCATAATTATCGAAATGAAAAAGCATACCTTTGTCAAAAGATAAGCAGAATTTCGACCATCTATCGAATGTAGTAATATAGTCAAAATAAGAGATTTCCCATCAAGTATAAGCAAGTACAAACTATCAAGTCAAGATAACAACCCAAGAGATTTTTGACCAACTGTCAAATCACATCAATAAAAGATAAAGAGATCAAATATGTATTTCCATTTCAATGACAAAAGTAAACAAAAAAATTACCAAATACCACCATGTCGAATACAAAGAAGTGTATAGCACTGTAAAGAAAAATACTTCTTGAAAGAAGCTTCAAAAACCTATTCACAAAAATCAGCAAGGATGAGAATATTGCGGGAGTGCGTTTCCACCCTACCACGAAGCAGTTACGCTTCCCCTGAATCTTTCCTGACATGAAAGATACCCTGCCCAGCTCATGATAGTCTAACAATATAAAATTTGACTAAAGTAATGGAATTGTGAACAAGGACATGATTTATCAAATGCTATTACAAGACTCTCAAGTATAATCATGCAATAAAAATGATCTTCCTCATCAATCTATGATAAAATATCTCAAACCCATAATTATAGCTCATATAGAACAATCTGACATAGCAAAAGAATTACTCTTTCAAGTAGACTATTACATTCAACGCAATTCCCAATGATATTCAATCATGCACAAAGGGTAGAAATAATCTATATGAAAGCATTATTATCTACTGTAATGTTCCATGAATAATTATGCACCTTACTCAATTATGTATCTCTATCATCAACATGCAATGAGTTGGTATGAAGAATATTTTAAGATATTAGTTCAATATAGTCCATGAACTTAAGTATATACAAAGGAGACCAATTCAACAGTATTTAATGGTTATTTACACATATATTTCTTTAGATCAATAAACTCACAACACACCACAATAGCTTTCAACACAATCAAGAAAGGAAGGAAACTTTCAAGTCGCAGTTTAGTTCCATAAATATAACAACCCATACACCCAAATAAAATATATAGTTCTCTATAAACCTCATAACCAACACTTATGCATTTTACATTGTTTTCCTGCCATGAATTTTTTAACATTTTCTTTTTCGAATAGATTCACCCACCCAACAGATAAAATCAAATCTAAGTTTGACATATATTAAAATAGTTAGAGAAAGAATAGTTGCATCCCAACTAAGGTCTTTTAAAATTGATAGTCAGACTCATACATTTTCCTTACAGTCCCAATGAAAACATTTTATTCTAACGTAACAATAGTGAACCCCTTTATAGTTAAATTTTAACAAAGGAACTCTTAAAGGGTTAAGCATGACCTTGAAGGAAAACTTCATGTTTGATGTTTTAGCAACATAGTGTACTTTAAATTTGATAATAATAATAATAATTGTCAAGTAATGTATTGTACTAGCCAATATGATTGACATAATATACGTTACAAATTTCTTGAGAGCATACTTGCTACGTGTACCAAGAGAGATGCTATGAAAACAGTACAAGGACATCCATCAAAGCATAAACAGACAATAAGAAATTTATCCTAGCAGTCCTATTGTTAATAAAGTGTCTTAAGGAAAGTGATCTACTGAAACACCTTTATTACAGGGTAAGATTGAATGGGTTTTTGGAAGAAGTCTTAAAATATTTCAAGAAAATATGATTGGCAAGTATACAGTTAGTTTCCACAATATTTGCCAAATGAAAGATCTTTTAAAAGGGATAATATCTTATAAACTAATGGAGTTGAATTAATATTATATCCTACTCTTTGTACAATTAGTGCAAGATTTATCAACACCTGATTTTTCCTACTTGCAATCATCGCCCAGATTTAACACACTTTCTAGGAAGATATCAACATGAGTCTTGCATCCTATTATCAGATTTAGTAGACCAAAGAGGTTGCAGGATATCCAACAGTTCAAAGGAAGTACCAAATAGAGAAACTGTAGTCATTGACATAAAATCTTGATGTAAATGACCACCTATATACTATACATGTATCTATTAACAAGTTATATGGTTTTGTTTAATTTGTAACTAAATCTGAAATGGTGATTATAAAATCAAACTCTAGTCATTATAAGGTTGAAATTAAAGTCCAATACTTTCTATCACACTGCATGCAAAGAAATTAACTCCCTCTTGAAAGAAGATATTGTGAAATTGAATTCTATTTTCCATGCAAGGAGGCTACATGATTCAATTTCATATATCAACCCAAAGCAATTAAATTTAGAAATGGCTTTCCTACTTTACTCAATAAATAGGGAAACTTAAATATATGGTGAATGATGTAAACATGGAACTTTAGGTCACATGTCAAATTAAGAGTTCCTTTTAACATACCTTAGCCACTAAAAAGAAAAGGATATGTCTAACTTTCAACTCTTGCAATAAAGAAAATGGCTTGCCCTTATCTTCTATGTAGAATTCCTTCTGTAATTCCTTTGTCATGAAGCGGAGACAATTTGTACCTACAAGTAAGAGAAAGTGATAGCTACCAGACCCTGCATGCTCCTTCATGTTGATAAAGCAGCATTGTAATAACAATGCCTATAGAATTCTATTATACACAAGCATGGTCTTGAAACGACACATCTCATTCTCTTCACGGTGCCTCCAACGAAATAAGATCACTCTCCTAATAAGCTAAGATGTGAATCTTCGCTTCTAGGGAAGTCCACTTGATACATATCTCCAGGAATCCCTAGTTCATAGATATGAAATAATTTAAAGACTGAAACTCCCTCTGCCCATCAGCCACCTTTCTCTCTCTTGGTGATGGGTCCTTCATGCCCAACTCTTGAAGATGAATATAAATTTAAATGCAAATATCAGAGCCAGCAAGCAGGTAACTCCTGATCCTCTCAGAAGATTCATTCTCATCAATTTTTTGTAGCTTTTCAGAGAAAACCCATTAATATCATTACAGATACTACATGTGCTCCATTTTGTACTTTCTCCTTTATTCCCTTACCTTGCGCGCAGTTATTTTTTTAACCTAATTTTTTCCACGTTCTCTTTTGATGAATCCCTCATTAATGTACCACTAGAACTCTCGTAATTGCTCCTCATTTCCTCTTCTTACTGGAGTGAACTGGGAGAGGAACAAGAGAAAGATTCCACCTTTCCTGTTCCTGCTACGTGATTTTAACATTTCTCTACATGTTCCCTTAACTCCCGCATGACTCCCAAAATAAATAACTAAACTATCACATAATCATAAATTTAGGAAACTTAATCTTGACTAGGAAATATGGGTTGTGGCATCATTCCCCCCTTAAGAATGCATCGTCTCGATGTAAAATTCAAAATTTGCAATCATATTCGAAGATAATTCAAGAAAATTTTAATTGACTTGATAATAAATCATCTTCCAATATTCAAATATTAAAGGTAATGCATGTATACACTTTTACATTCTATCATAAAATCAACAAGTTTCAATTTCATTTGCTTACATAAAGTTAAATTTTCATCAGTTATGCATTTTAGTAAGAACTCGCACCATAAACAAACACATTTGAAGCAAAACAAACACACTTGTATCATAATTATTTCAAGAACATTTTCTATGTGAGTGTGTGAATTCCATTACTACCCTTCAATTTTACAAGGTTAGAGTTACCTCTCTTCGGAAATATTCCCCCTCTATTATAATGTGTCATTCCATATGTGATACATAGGAACAACATCAAAACATCAGCTCATGTCACTATCATAATCAAAATTAAAAATCTAACATTCTCATACTCAATGCTTTCAGAAATAACTTACATGATACTCTTAAGTAGAAACAAAGGACCCACATACCTGTGCTTACTATACCTTATCGTGGTATCACAATAAATTGAGCACATTTCTACTTGCTTTGGATCCTCATTCTTGGAATATTCTTATTTATATACTCACAATATTTTTAGCCCAATCATAGTGTCAATACTTTATAAAATAAAAATTCTAATATTCTATATTCAAGAGAAAAGAGTCATTTGAAAAAAATTTAATTTCAACTAAAATATTCTTTAAATCACACTTTGATTACAAGTAAGTAAATCATTCATACGTGCCATCTAATATGTAACACTCAATAAATGATAAAATCATGCATACATCCTCGTCCATCACTTGAAAAGATTAGTAGATCCATTTTTCTATTTATGTGAGCTAGGCCCTCATACCCATCTCGTCACAACAATATTTCAAAAGAAAAATTTAACTCATTTCATCATAGCATTTATATTTCATCTCTAAAAATAATATAAGTCCTACAAGTGTTACATCTTATTACGAATAAGCATGCACATTTTCATCAATGTAATGCAAGTGTGCTTCATCTAAGCATAAGCATCCAAATAAATCATGATAATTCATCACCATATAAGATCAACACATCAATGTATGTTATACATTTATAACAATGCATCCAAAAACATAACCATAAAGGTCAATCATGAAACAAGACAGTTAATTGTAATTGTACATCTATCCTTCTATAAGTCCCTATCTCCTATGTCATCGGACAGTCAGTTGTCCATCTGCAAATCTTGAGACAGGAGTTTGGGTCGGACACTTGTTCATCCTATCCACAAAGTCTTACACTTCCTTGGGATTCTACCTACTCATAGAATTCCCAACCCTGCAGTGCCCAAAAAAAAAAGGCAAGGGGTACCTGGTGTAGCCATGAAACTAACTACTTTCCACATATGTCTAAGAAGAACTAATTATGGATGTGGCAGGGAGATGGAACATGGGAAGCATATTTATAAAAATATGTGCGAACAACCTTTGGCCAAAGTATATTTTTATCACCGGGAATGAAAATTGGCAAGTAGAGAAATATACCTTTCTACCCTTCCTTGTTTACTTCTTCCACATTAGCACCCTCACCGGAAGGTAAGATTTCCAATACACATACATAGTACAAAATGATACCAACACAAGTATAGCATTTATTTCTTTCCCTTTTTTATTGCATTAACAAAAGTATAAAAGTCACACAACAAATCAACTAGTCTTATGAATTATGCCTTTCATCATGAGAAATCATAATACATCATAAGCAATCATGTAAGAATAAAGTCTTGACCATTCTATCAAAACACCAATATTGCTTCACAACCAAATAATTCTATTCTATTTCCATAAAAATATGGCGACCTACTCGTCAATCATCAAATGCATCATCTAGTACATCTATTTTAATCACCTCATAATAATTTCATGCAAGGTTTCAAATAATCACCCGTGTGGTAATACTATCATATTAATGTCAAAAAGATATATTTTTTCATGGATTCCATCATCCCATGAATATCCATGCAATGCTCCTCATAGCATCAAAACTCACATCAAGAATATCAACCAATGTTAATTATTTCATAAACGGCATTTCTAATATACACAACCATTTGCATGTCAATTCAGTTTGATCATTTCATGTAATAGTTGAAACATATTTCAAGTAACATATGAATGCAAGATTAGGAATGGTATTTTCTTCGCAATCTACCCCCTTTCACAATCTATCAATGTTATATGTTGAATAGGACAGATGACATTACTTCACATCACAGGATTAGAAACATAAAACACATATTCTAGCCACCCTAAGATCATAATAAATTTCTAGTTGCAAATTTCAATTCAGACCCTCAACGGTCATCAGAAAAAACAAGAAGTGTGAACAAAATCTCAGTTGATTTTAAAAAACTCAAAATTGGTGGCTAGATGGTCACAAGAGAAACTTAAAACTTCAAGCTAGTCCTTCACCACTTTCAAAGTTCATCAGATTTCAAAATAAAATATCAATTGAAACCAAATCATGTATTTACAAAGTGACTAACACTATCCACAAGGAGGGAGTAGAAGCTACACGTCACCTTGCATCCAAGGTACGTTAAAGAACGTGACCATACTTCTAGAACATAAATTACAAAGATTACATCATCATGTAGTAACATAATCAATTGGTTAATACAACATAGAACTGTTAATTGTCTCTTTCCTTTTTGAAATCTCATGCCATGCAAGGTAAAACATAAATATGTTTTTACAAATTTTCTACGAATTTATATTTCATATAAAGCATGTTGAATTCTTCTTCCCCAAGAATTTAATAAAGTTCTTGTATTAAAATCCTTTCATAACACTTGCAAATATACATTACAATAATACATGTTCCCATCATTTATCACACGACAAGTCCTAAATTCTATCAAGCACTCATACCTTTATTAAATAACCATCATTATTTAACTACACAATATCTCATAAAATTTTATCTTTTTTTCATTGCTACACTAATATATAGAGAAAGAAAACATTAAATTTTGAAGTGTGAACAAAAAGAAATCACACCACTCAAAGGTAGATAGTTGTCAAGCTAACAAAACTCTTTCAAACTTTTATAGTTTTAAGAGCAACCATGAACATTTAAAAAATTTCACATACGTAAAAAAAATATTGTCCCTCAAGTGTCTATTTCCCACTTTTATAATAATAAAAAAATAAAAAATAATAAGGAACATCCTACCCTTTCCTATCAAGGTAAACTAAAATTAGAAGACACTCTAGTCAACCCAGGGAACCACAGTTATGTTCATAGACTAAGTATTAGTCAACTCACAGTTTGTGCAATTGAGGGTCACAACTAAACATAGCGAGCTCAAGGCCCTAGTGTGGAACCCAAAGCTCTGATACCATATGTAAAGACTAAAATTTTGACACAAAAAATTACATCAGTAAAACCCGCAATTTCAAGGAGTCGTTCAACAAGTCAATGGTTGAATGCATAAGTCGACAAGATACCAATAGATTCTCGATAATATAGCATTAAAAAAAGTACAATTACAACCATAATTGTCGAAATGATAAAGCATACCTTTGTCCAAAGATAAGCAGAATGTTCACCATCTATCGAATGTAGTAATGGAGTCGCAATAAGAGATTTATCATCAAGTACAACCAAGTACAAACTATCAAGTCAAGATAACAACCCAAGAGATTTCGACCAACTGTCAAATCACATCAGTAAAAGATAAATATTAGATCAAATATGAATTTCCATTTCAATGACAAAAGTAAACAACAAAATTACCAAATACCACCATGTCGAATACAAAGAAGCTTGTAAAGAAAATTCCTTCCTGAAAGAAGCTTCAAAAACCTATTCAAAAAAATAAGCAAGGATGAGAATATTATGGGAGTACGTTTCTACCCTACCATGAACCAGTTACACTTCCCCAGAATCTTTCCTAACATGAAAGATACCCAACCCAGCTCGAGATAGTCTAACAATGTAAAATCTAACTGAAGTAATGGAATTGTGAACAAGGACATAATTTCTCAAATGTTATTACAAGACTCTCAAGTATAATCATGCAATAAAAATGATCTTCCTCATCAATCTATGATAAAATATCTCAAAACCATAATTATAGCTCATATAGGACAATCTGACATAGCAAAAGAATTACTCTTTCAGGTAGGCTATTACATTAAATGCAATTTCCAATGATATTCAATCATGCACAAAGGGTATAAATAATCTATATGAAAGCATTATTATCTACTGTAATGTTCCATGAATCATTATGCACCTTACTCAATTATGTATCTCTATCATTAGCATTCAATGAGTTGGTATGAAGAATATTTTAAGATATTAGTTCAATATAGTCCATGAAATTAAGTATATACAAAGAGAACAATTCAACAATATTTAATGGCTATTTACACATATATTTCTTTAGATCAATAAACTCACAACACACCACAAGAGCTTTCAACACAATCAAGAAAGAAAGGAAACTTTCAAGTCACAGTTTAGTTCCAGAAATATAACAACCCATATACCCAAATAAAATATATAGTTATCTATAAACCTCATGACCAACATTTATGCCTTTTACATTGTTTTCCTACCATGATTTTTGAACATTTTCTTTTTCGAATAGATTCACCCACCCAACAGCTAAAACTAAATCTAAGTTCAACATATATTAAAATAGTTAGAGAAAGAATAGTTACATCCCAAATAAGGCCTTTTAAAATTGATAGTCGGACTCAAACATTTTCCTTATAATCCTAATTAAAACATTATATTCTAACATAACAATATTGAACCCCTTTATTGTTAAATTTTAACAAAGGAACTCTTAAAGGGTTAAGCATGACCTTGAAGGAAAACTTCATGTTTGATGTTTTAGCAACATAGTGTACTTTAAATTTGATAATAATAATAATAATTGTCAAGTAGTGTATTATACTGGCCAATCTGATTGACATAATATACATTGCAAATTACTTGAGAGCATACTTGCTACCTGTACCAAGAGAGATGTTATGAAAACAGTACAAGGACATCCATCAAAGCATAAACAGAACATAAGAAATTTATCCTGGTAGTCCCACTGTTGATAAAATGCCTTAAGGAAAGTGATCAACTGAAAGACCTTTATTACAGGGTAAGACTAAATGGATTTGTGGAAGAAGTCTTAAAATATTTCAAGAAAATACAATTGGCAGGTATACAGTTAATTTCCACAATATTCGCCAAATGGAAGATCTTTTAAAAGGGATAATATCATATAAACTAAGGGAGTTGAATTAATACTATATCCTACTATTTGTACGATTAGTGCAAGATTTACCAACACCTGAGTTTTCCTACTTGCAATCGTTGCCTAGATTTAACACATTATCTAGGAAGATATCAACATGAGTCTTGCATCCTATTATCAGATTTAGTAGACCAAAGAGGTTGCAGGATATCCAACAGTTCAATGGAAGTTACGAATGGAGAAACTATGGTCATTGACATAAAATCTTGATGTAAATGAGCACCTATATACTATACATGTATCTATTAACAAGTTATATGGTTATGTTCAATTTGTAACTATATCTGAAATGGTGATTATAAAATCAAACTCTAGTCATTATAAAGGTTGAAATTAAAGTCCAATACTTTATATCACACTACATGTAGAGCAATTAACTCCCTCTTGAGAGAAGATATTGTGAAATTGAATTCTATTTTCCATGCATGGAGGCCACATGATTCAATTGCATATATCAACCCAAAGCAATTAAATTTTGAAATGGCTTTCCTACTTTATTCAATAAATAGGGAAACTTAAATTTATGGTGAATGATGTAAACATGGAACTTTATGTCACATATAAAATTCAGAGTTCCTTTTAACATACCTTAGCCACTGAAAAGAAAAGGATATGTATGACTTTCAACTCTTACAATAAATAAAATGGCTCGCCCTTATCTTCTATGCAGAATTCCTTCTGTAATTCCTTTGTCATGAAGCAGAGACAATTTGTACCTACGAGTAAGAGAAAGTGATAGCTACCAAACCCAGCATGCTCCTCCATGTTGAGAAAGCAGCACTGTAATAACAATGCTTATAGAATTCTATTGTACACAAGAATGGTTCAGAACCGGGCATCTCATTCTCTTCACGGTGCCTCCAACGAAATAAGATCACTCTCCTAATAAGCTAATATGTGAATCTTCGCTTCCAAGGAAGTCCACTCAATACATATCTCCCTAAATCCCCAGTTCATAGATATGAAACAATTTAAAGAATGAAACTCTCTTTGCCCATCACCCACCTTTCTCTCTCTTGGTGACGGGTCCTTCATGACCAACTCTTGAAGATGAATACAAATTTAAATGAAAATAGTAGAGCCAACAAGCAGGTAACTCATGATCCTCTTAGAAGATTCACTCTCATTGATTTTCTGTAGCTTTTCAGAGAAAACACAATAATATCATTGCAGATACTATGTGTGCTCCATTTTGTACTCTCTCCTCCTTTATTCCCTTACCTTACGCATAGTTTTTTTTTTTAACTTGATTTTTTCCACGTTCTCTTTGGATGAATCCCTCATTAATGTACCACTAGTGCTCTCTTAACTGCTACTCCTTTCCTCTTCTTACTGGAGTGAACTGGGAAAGGAACAAGAGAAAGATTCAACCTTTCCTATTCTTGCTGCATGATTTTAGCATTTCTCCACACGTTCCCTTAAATCGTACATGACTCCCAAAATAAATAACTAAACTATCAGATAATCATAAATTTAGGAAACTTAATCTTAACTAGACAATATGGGTTGTGACAATTACCCACATCACTAAATGATGAAAGTTGATGAGACTAGTATGGCATTGTCATTCCGAGTAATACAAGCTGCACATTTGTTCTATGTTTGGTGTCCTAAGGCCTCTCTTATCCAAATCTTGAAGTTTTCTGTGTTGATTTGTTTTGGTGTTATGATGAAGATTCCATTTTGAAGTCGCTAGTTGTTGATATAAACTAATAATACTACTATAGTTTAAGCCTACTATATATATCCATTGTTGAAATAAATTTCATCAATTGATTGCATTAGTTAACTATTATATTGGCAACATATCTGATAATCATGAAAAGAAAAATCCTTCAAGAAACTAGACATCCACAATAGAACTCTTATCACTCCATGAAATCTATTCGAGGACTTCCAAGTTAGATAATTGGGATATCCCTACAATACTAAGTTCTTGTAGGCTAACAAGCTTGGATATGGTTTCTGAAAGTTGGTTGTTGAGGTTGTTGTCATGAAAAGAAAAATTCTTCAAGAAACTAGACATGCACAATAGTACTCTTATCACTCCATGAAATTTAATCAAGGACTTTCGAGTTAGATAATCGGGATATTTCTATAATACTAAGTTCTTGTAGGCTAACAAGCTTGGATATAGTTGATGAAATTTGGTTGCTAAGGTTGTTGTCATGAAAAGAAAAATCCTTCAAGAAACTAGACATGCACAATAGTACTCTTATCACTCCATGAAATCTAATCGAGGACTTCCAGGTTAGATAATCGGGATATCCCTGAAATACTAAGTTCTTGTAGGCTAACAAGCTTGGATATGGTTGTTGAAAGTTGGTTGTTGAGGCTATTGTCATGAAGGTATAAGTGTCATGTTGAATTTTAGCTTAACCTACAACCACACTAGATCTAGACGAAAGAATAAACTTGTAGGTACATAAAGAAAAAAATAAGGATGAGATGAAAGAAGTGTTTCATTAATTACAAATAAATAAATCTACAATAGATATAATCTTCTTCAAAGTATAAAGCAGAGGAAAACCAAGAATAAAACTAAAAAAATAAAATAGAAGTATTCCTTAGCTTAAAAACTAAGCAACAACAGCTTTATCTAAAAACCATGGATAAAATAGATGCAATAGTAATTATCCTAAAAGCATGCATAAAAAAATCATTTCTATTTTTATTGGGCTAACACCCCCGCTTAGTCTAACTAAGGAGATAAAAGCCTAAGGAAAGGAAAAAGGAAAGAGGGAAAACCTAGTGGGAACAAAAAAAAACCCTGAAAATGTACACATATATGCATGGTAGCTATTATGCTCCAATGTCCTTCACACCAAGAAGATTTTGCAGAAAGTCAAACTTATTCTCTATAAAAGTCTTTGTGAAGATATCCACAGTCTATTCAGAAGTTGGAAAGTACTTCAAATCGATGAACCCATCATGGATCAATCCTCAGATGTAGTGCATACTGTAATCACCTAAAAATGGACAAAAGACAATTTAACGATAATTCAAAGAAAATCAAGTAAAATCAAAGAAAATCAAGGGAATAATTAAATCAATTGAATCACAATGCACAATTAGCCAATCAAAATGAAAATCAAGTCTTAATTAAATATCAATCAAAATTGAGAACATTTTAATCAAGTGCAATCAAATCAAAATATAATTAATTCAATTAATTGTATAGTCTTGGATTAAATTAAATTCAACCCATTCAAGGGGTACATGGCTAAAATAAATCAATTAAATCAATTAATAAAAATCAATTACTCTCAACAACCCAAAAGGAGAGGAAAATCAATCAACCAATGATATTAAAGAAAGGCATTCACATGGATCAAACCAAATTGAATCTCAATCACTCAAAGTGAGAGAGACTCTTAGCCATCCATCTTGTCTACTTGTCTCAAGCTTTGAGGACACAAACTTTTCTTTGTCTTCAAAGGGTGGAACCAAAGACTTAACCCCAACTCAACCATGATCAAACACAACTACACCCTCTCACATTGGGAAAATCTATAAAAAGAAGGCTAAAATCCTTCATAATTCATCAACCACCTATCTGAGAATTGCATCAAACCTCTTGCAATTTGAGTTTAGAAGAGCATGTAAGAGCATTTTAGCATTTACATTGATAATTGTTAGCTTTAGCATTGTTTATTTCAATCAATTCTCATTCTAGAACTATCATTAGTGAGAGCTTGCTGAGAGCTTACTTCATTAACATTCTAGTTAGAGAGCCATAGGATGCTAAATTAGTCATTGATATTAGCTAATAGTTGCTCAATTGTGGTTGTAATTTAGTTACTATTTCATTTATTGTTGATGATTAACATTAATTCTATGAAGATACATTTATTTGTATACACATACAAACCTCGATGTGTTTGGTATGTTGTCACCGCACATGATCTGTGCAAAACTTGGCTATCAACCTTTCTTTTTATCTACCCACATGTCCATTTGTTGACTTATTTATCCTATAGACCCACTTACATCTAACAAGATTGTGATTGGATGGAAGCAGGACCAAGTCACAAGTTTGGTTTGCAATGATGGAGTTGAACTCCTAGTCCATGGTTTCTTCCCAAAGAGGATTCCCTACAACTTTTGCATAAGTTAGAGGGTTGGGTTCTAGAACCACATAAGCATGCACTGGCATGATAAGCTAAGTAGATAATAATGCATGAGGAATAGCTTATATCTCAACTAAGCTCCTTGGTCTTTGATTTCTCATAGGATATTTCAAATCATTACTGGAATCCCAATCAAGGAATGGATGGGGATCTACACATGTATGCTCATGTTCATCTAAATCAAATTCAAAACTGTTAGAGTAACTGAGAGGGGGGGTGAATCAGTTAGATCAGTTATCCTACAGTCCCAAATACAAAGATGTAACACTTAAAATAATTCCAATGAATTTTGTAGCTCGATAAAATAAACTATTAAACTGTATGTGCCTTTTATCGATTACCAGTTAAATAACTCACTGTGATTACCGACCAAATCAAATATGCAGTATGTAAAGTATGACGATAAAACAATCATCACATAAACACATAACATAATGATTTAACGTGGAAACCATGTTAAGGGAAAAACCACTTGGGACCGGTAACCCAAAATAATTTTCGCTCTTCTGAAGTGAGCTCGGTGAAGAGACAACTCTATTAAAGGTTACAAACACACTGTTAAGTGTGACCTTGTTAGAGGATTTAAGAATAACAGTTAACTTTCGACCAACATTCACTACAGTGTCAATAAGATAACAATGTACATTCCTTGAATGACATAGGGGCATAACATAAGACAATTAAGTCCACTCAGTTATGAGAATTTTCTGTATCAATGGTTAAACTAAAACAGTAGTTGATCTAATTACAATACAACTCAATTTTCAAATGTTCAGATCTATTCTAAGCCCATAGAAATGCTCTGATCAATATTTCAATTCACTTCCTCAACTTACTTTCACTCGGTAATAACTCTCTGACGCTCGGTACTATTATGTACTTTGGTTCTCCTTCAACCAATCTGATCAGGCATGCATGAAACTGTATTCGCATAAAATCTCTGCATTCTTCTTCCTTCTGGCATAGTTTCAACAATGAAACTTATGTCTCTTATATAGACAGATAAACCATTTTCATATCAACCATTAGATTTTGCCGCTTATTCTTCTTCATTGATTTTGCCTCTTAAACCTTCCTTGGCAGTTGTGTCAATAACATGTTTCAATTCCATTCTTTAGATCTTCTCCGAATTTTGTCAATTGTGGATCTCATAACAAAATTTATCCTTAACCTGGAAATCATAACAATTTCCAATTCATCAAATTCTGTCGGCTAAACTAAGCATTTAATACTTTCATCCATACTCAGTTAACAAATAAATGCGTCGGCGAACACTTGAGCTCGGTTAATACTGTCGCTCAATATACATTACACTGGCTCGGTGTATACTGAAGTGCTTCATTTACCGACCACATTGCCTTGTACAATTTTGCTTCAATCTTCATAATAGATTAATGCAACATAATCAAGTCAACATAATGAGATCATAGACTCATCAATAAGTTACCCAAAGTATTCATTATCCTCATCTGTCATATCCATCTCTCTCCATGTAGATATCTCAGTTCTTCATCTTTTCTTCCTTTTTATAGATGTTTAGATGTTTGTTACTAACATGATAAGTACTATCAAAACTAGTTGACATCAATGACAACATAATGACTGATTTAATTATCTTACATATCATTTCAGTAATTTGGTGATCTCTAATCACTGATCTTCAAGTCATTCAGGAATTCAATCAGTTGTAGTTCATCAATCTCTCCCTTTGGCATTGATGGCAACACAAGAAATGTGAAATATGTCATACACATACCAAACATGTATTCTACAACTATGTAAGTAAATGTCATAGCTTGGTAAGCTCTTCCTAGCTTGATTTTTAATATGTTTAATCACTACGTTACATAACAGCATTACAAGTACAGACTCTCCTCTGCGGATTTGATCTTTTCAGTTCTCAGATTCTTGTTATCAGAAACAAATATTCAAAGCTCTCCCTGACTTTCTCATATTATCTCTCCCTTAGATATTCCAGTGATCTCTCTGTTTATTTCTCATATTGTTTATCTCTCCCTTTGACAACAATGCCAAAGAAAAACATAAACCATACAGCTCTGTAATAGCCAAGTAACTCTCTATTGTTCGGTGTAGGCAATGTATCTTTGTATACTGATATGCAAATCTCTATTCTGGCTCCTCAAATCTTTCACAACCTTAGACATTATCCAAAGTGTGAGCTATGTTGCATCAACATGAATGATCTTTTGATAAGATTAGGCTGATGTAACCTCCAGATCACATTAGTGACCGGTAGGCAGGGGACGGACCCCAAGTCTAGTCCTCAAGTATTCAAAAGTGTCCTTCAGTAGAGGCTTGGTAAAATTATCAGCAAGTTGCTCCTTTGATGTAACATATTCTAGTTTGAATTTCTTCTCCTGTACTTGTTCTCTTAAGTAGTGATACTTAATTGATATATGCTTTGTCTTTGAATGCATTACAGGATTCTTAAAAATATTTATTGCACTAGTGTTGTCACAATATATAATCATCGGCTCAGTGATTACCTCATTCATCCCTTCCAACACTTGTTTGATATAAGAAATGTTTGAATAGTTTGTAGCAGTAGTAACATACTCTACTTCAGTAGTAGAATGAGAAATACAAGTTTGTTTCTTACTTTTCCAAGTTACAAGTTTTTCACCAAAGAAAAATGCTCTTTTGGTTGTGCTCTTTTTGTCATCTATATTTCTAGCCCAATCTATGTCGGTGTAAACTCTTAGTTCAAAGTTGCCTTCCTTGGGATACCATAAACCATAATCCTTTGTTTTCTTCAGGTATCCCAAGATTCTTTTCACTGCAACCATATTTGAATCGTTTGGATTGGTAGAGAATCTAGCCACAATTCTCATTGCATGTGCAATATCAGGCCTACTATATACTACATACATCAGTTTACCAATCATAGATTGGTAATATTTTTTATTGATCTCTATAGATTCATCATCTTTTGTTAATTTGTAGCCTGTGACCATCGGTGTTCCAACTGGTTTAGCATCTTCCATGCCAAATGTTCTCAATACTTTCTTAATGTACTTTGATTATGTGATGAAAATTCCATCATTTTGCTGAATAACCTGCAAGCCTAGAAAGAAGTTAATCTCTCCAAACATTGACATTTCAAATTCTTTTTTCATCTCATCAGCAAAAGCTTTGCAAATATGATCTTTTCCTCCAAAGATTATATCATCCACAAATATTGCAACAATCAAAATAGTATCATCAAATCCTCCTTTCATGTACAAATTGTTGTGTTCACTAGTTCTTACAAAACCAATACTTAAAAGATAAGTATGCAACCTTTCATACCATGCTCTCGATGCTTTCTTTAATCTATATAAGGCTTTGTGTAGTATACATACCATGTCTTTCTGATTCAGATCAACAAACCCTTATGGTTGTTCTATGTAGACCTCCTCTTCTAGTATTCCATTTAGCAAAGTTGACTTAACATCCATTTGATAGACTTTGAATTTTTTATGTGCAGCATATACAAGTAACATGCAGACTCCTTCCAGTCTAGCGGTAGGTACAAAAGTTTCACCATAATCAATACCTTCTTCTTGTGAATATCCCTTGCAAACAAGTCTAGCTTTGTTCCTTGTAACTTCTCCATTCTCATTTAGCTTATTTCTGAAAATCCATTTAGTACCGATAACATTTTCATCTTTCGATCTAGATACTAAAGTCCATGTCTTATTTTTCTCAATTTTTTCTATCTCTTCATAGTATTGACCCATTCATCATTCTCAAGTGCATCATTAATAGTCCTTGATTCAAACTCACAAACTAAGCATGCATCTTGTCTTAACTTACTTCTTTTCAGCATCCCAGCTTGCTTATCTCGAATGATTTGGTTCTCAAGATGATGTCTTCTGACAAATCTTGCTAGCACTTGATCTCTTCTTTGTTCTTCATTCTGTTCAGGTTCATTTCTTTGCTCAGTAGCTTCTTCCTAATCCTCGGTTTCCCTTTAATGTTCCTCAATGTTATTTTCCTGATGCTCGATCGACTCAACCTGTGGCTTTGGTAGGTACTCTGGATCCTCAACATAATCAAATCTACCATAGTCTTCCAGCTCCTTAGTTCTTTCTTCATCATTTTTATCAACAAATTCATCAACTCTGACATTAGCACTTTCAATCATCTTATTAGTAACTTTATTCAAACACTTGTAAGCTTTAATTTTAGTAGAATATCCAAGAAATATTCCCTCATCCCCTTTAGAGTCAAATTTCTCATATCTATCATCTTTCAGAATAAAACATTTGCTACCAAAAATTCTGAAGTAACTTACACTCGATGTGTATCCAAACCATAACTCGTAGGGTGTCTTGTTTGTGTCTTTCTTTAATTGTACTCAATTCAGGACATAGTTGTGTTAATTGCTTCTCTCCAATACAATTGTGCAACATTTTTCTCCATCATCAATGTTCTTGAACAATCAACTATATATCTATTTCTTCTTTCAGCAATCACATTATGTTGCAGTGTTAAAGGTGCATAAACATGTCTTTTTATGCCATGCTCATTACAATAATTAGTGAATTCATCATAAATAAACTTACCACCTCTATCAGACCTCAAGAATTTCAGTTCTTTTTTGGTTTCTTTTTCTACTTTAGCTTTGTACCATTTAAACATCTTAAATGCCTCAGATTTCTCTTTTAAAAGCATAATAGTCATCAATCTAGTGTAATCATCAACAAACAGAATAAAATATCTATCACCATAGTAGCTTTGAGTTCTCATGGGACCACATAGGTCGGCGTGAACTAACTCCAAGATTCTTTTTGTTGAATAGTCTTTACTTTTAAAACTAGATTTTATCATCTTACCTTTCTTACATTCATGACACAACATGATCCGATTTAGTTAGGCTAGGTAGTCCTCTAACTTTTCTCTTTCTACTGATCTTAATCATGTTATCAAAATTTACATGACATAACCTTTTATGCCATAACCATGCATCTTCATTTTGCTAGAAAGTAAAGTCCACCAAGATAACTAAGAGGGGTGGGGGGGGGGGTGAATCAGTTATTTGATAATTATAACTTTTATCAACTTCAATATATTTTAACCACGTAAGAAATATAATTACCAACCATAGAAAGATATACATACACAATAACACAATGACACAAGATATGTTGACTAGGGAACCTCTTGATCAAAGAGTAAATCCTGGTGGGAATGATGCCCACAAAAGATGCACTAATATGAATATTCCCTGTGAAGTATGGACTCTGTTAGGAGTCTTGTGAAATACATTCAGTACATATGAATCCATGTTAGGAAATTTTGAATCCTTGCTAAAAGATTCTAACTCTGTTAGGAGTTATGGAAGACAGAAGGACCCACTACCCAAATAGCTTCAATGGCAAGATCATTGAACACACTGTCCAACTGATCTCTAAATTATTCAACCAAATAATATCAAATCATTACTAATCTCAACAATATGTTACCTCTTCTCTGACTATGCCAAACCACACTAACTGCTACACCAGATCTCAATTTCAGATCTTTGTACCTCGCATGTCTTTCTTCATAAATTTGCTTTCACAATCATTCACTTTATCAATTCCATTCATCTCTATTACAACAAGGAAAAACATTCCTTCCTTTATACCACACTCAAGTAATTACAAATGAGTCGGCATCCAATTAGAAAATAAAAGTTTCCACACGTTACATCAAAAATTACACAAAACTGTCAGCTTCCAATTAGAACAATTCTTCACTCATGCGACCTCGAAGTTTGCATTGTCATCCACGTCACTAATAATATGTCTTCAACTACTCTTTAACTGCACAAAACTAGATTCCATCTTGATTAAGAGATATCATCTAATTTACACAAACCACTACTTAGGAACACTACCTGAATACTACTTCCACCAAAATGTTCATAAATTTCATGAATAAATGAATTATTGTATGCGTTCTTAACCATGAACACATAACATATCAAAGAGTAAATCCTTAATATCGCATAGCTTGATCTGCAATATCCCACGTGCGCTAATCAAAACATTGTCTGCTCCTCTACTAATCTCTAGTAGATCACTGTGTTGACATCAATGACAATCATAGTCATGAATACAACAACTGCTACAGAATGGCTACCAATACTCCCATAGGATATATTTAGCATTCATTCCTAACAATCTCTCCCATTGGCATTGATGGCAACATAGATGAAAAACATCCAATGTTCCATGAATCCAATACTGCAATTCTACTGCTCTGAAAAAAAAAATTCAATCCTCTTCATCAATCAAATCTTGCTTCGTTTTCCTATTCATTTCTCTCCATCAGATGGTACAAATGGTTTTTCATGTACACTTCTCCCTCATTGACATCAATGATAAAAATTTCATCATTATGTCAACAAAAACTCTAATGTCAAAAGACACTGTTCAGAAAATACATTCACTAGAGTCCTCATGACTCGGCTCAGATACATATACTCCCCCATAGAGGAAGTACCAAAATTCAATCCAGAAAAAAGATAAGGCTCATATACCACTGGACAGATGTAACCAATCTGCATCTCAAAAGTAGGCTGGGGCATAACCCCAAGCATACCTCTCAGATACTCAAATGTATCCTTAGGCAAAGGCTTTGTAAATATGTCTGCTACCTGCTCCTTTGTGCTTATGTACTCAAGTTTGACTTCTTTCTCAGCAACTTTCTCTCTTACTACATGATACTTAATCTCTATATGCTTTGTCTTAGAATGTAATACAGGGTTCTTAGACATACTAATTGTCCTGGTGTTATCACAATGTATAACAACAGGTTCAACAAACTTTATTCCAATATCCTTCAAAATTTGCTCCATCCAAATTATCTAGTTGCAATTGTTTGTTGCTGCTACATATTCTACTTCTGTTGTGCTCTGTGAAATACAATTTTGCTTATTGCTTAGCCAAGAAACCAATCTTCCTCCAAGGAAAAATGCTCCACCATTGGTGCTTTTTTTATCATCAACACTGCCTCCCTAATCAGCATCTATATATGCGCATAGAGTAAAATCATCAGAATTTTCATACCACAATCCATAGTCTATTGTGCTTCTTAAATATCTCAGTATCCTCTTTACTATTGCATAATGCGATTCTCTAGGTTCAGGTTGAAATCTTGCTACAATTTCAACTGAATGTGCTATATCAAGTCTTGTATGTGTCAAGTACTGCAATCCTCCAATCATAGATCTGTACTTCTTATGTTCAATTGTAGGAGTCTCATCTGTGCTAGATAATTTATGTCTAGTTACCATAGGTGTTTCAATTGGTTTACAGTTCTCCATTCCAAATCTCTTTAACAAATCATTCAAGTACTTTTTCTGGCTTACAAAGATACCATCATTGTTCTGTGTTATCTGTAATCCCAAAAAGTATCACATTTCACCAATCATACTCATTTCAAATTCAGTTTTCATTTCATCGGAAAATTTATCACTAGCTTCATCTTCTCCTCCAAAAATAATGTCATCAACAAAAATAACTATAATTAAAAAACCATTTTCAATTTCTTTTGTGTACAAGTTTCTATCAGTTGTTCCTTTTGTAAATCCCAATTTTAACAAATACTTATCCAATCTTGCATACCAAGTTCTAGGTGCTTGCTTTAGTCCATATAAGGCTTTCTTCAGTTTACATACCATGTCACCTTCTTGAGTCAAAGGAAAACCTTCAGGCTGCTCAATATAGACTTCTTCCAATTCTCCATTCAAAAATGTTGACTTCACATCCATCTAATATACTTTGAAGTTCTTAAAATTTGCATAGGCCAAAAACATTCTTACTGCTTCAATTCTTGTTACTGGTGCAAAAGTTTCTTCATAATCAATTCCTTCTTGTTGTGAGTATCCCTTACATACCAATCTTTCTTTGTTTCTTACTACTTCTCCTTGTTCATTCATCTTGTTTCTGAATACCCATTTAGTTCCAATAACATTCTTATCTTTAGGTCTAGGGACCAATTCCCATGTCTTGTTCTTTTCAATCTGATCTAGTTCTTCTTTCATAGCTTTAATCCAATGTTCATCTTCACAAACTTCACTAGTAGATTTAGGTTCAATTTGAGAAATCAAACATAACTGTTCTTGTACCTTATTTCGAGTTAGAACTCCTCTTTCTATGCTTCCAATAATCTATTCAACAGGATGATTCCTTGGTAAGTTCATCTTAGGTGTCACTGTCTCAGATCTCACTTTAGGTGTCGATTCTTCAATGATTTCACTGTGGCTTTCATTCAACAAGTCACTGTCAGTTTCATAAAATAATTCAGTAGTTTCAGTGTTAGGTTTAGGATGAGTTCCTTCATCAGATTCATAATCAAGCATTCTTTCCTGAATTTTGAACTTTTCATCAACTTTAACATTTATGCTCTCAACAATAGTCTTAGTTCTCTTGTTATAATATCTATAAGCTTTGCTCTTCAAAGAATATCCAAGAAATATACCTTCATCACTTCTAAGATCAAACTTTCCAATATCATCATCTCTTTTTATATAACATTTGCTTCCAAAAATTCTAAAATACTTAACTGAGGGTGCATGTCCAAACCATAATTCATAGGGTGTCTTGTTTGTGTCTGCTCTAATTTGTACTATGTTCATTGTATACACTGATATGTTCACTTCTTCTCTCCAGAATATCTTCGTCAAATCATTCCCAAATAACATAGCTCTTGCTGCTTCAGTCACTGATCTGTTTCTTCTTTCTGAAATACCATTTTGTTTAGGTGTTCTAGGGGTTGAAAATTGTCTCTTAATACCATTCACTTCACAAAAGGTGTTAAACTCTCTAGAAGTAAATTCTCCACCTCTATCAGATCTCAAACATTTAATTTTCATTCCAGATTCATTCTCAACTTTATTCTTAATGATTTTAAACTTATCAAATGTTTCAAACTTTTCTTTGAGAAATACAATCTACATCATTCTTGTAAAATCATCAACAAGAATCATAAAATACATTTCTCCATATAATCCTCTAGTCCTTGTAGGACCACTCAAATCTGTATGATCAATCTCCAACTTATCTGCAGATGTAAACTTCTTACTGGGAAATGAACTTCTCTTCTATTTCGCCATCACACATTCCTTACAAATCATGTTAGTAGGCTTCATAAGTTTAGGCAGATCTCTTACTGCAAGTGTAGTACTTATTTTCACAATGTTATCAAAATTTATATGACAAAATCTTCTGTGTCATAACCAACTGTCATCAATCTTAGTAATCAAACATGTCATTTTAGTAGGATTCAACTAAAATACATTACCTCTGGTTCTATATCCAGTTCCAATCAAATTTTCATCTTTATCTTTTATCACACAAGTTTTCTCAGTAAACCAAACTTGATATCCCTTATCAACTAATTGTCCAACACTCAAAAGATTATGTTTCAAACCATCCACAAAGTAAACATCATCAGTATTAGTCTTCCCATCAAGAGTAATAGATCATATACCTTTAATCAAACAAGGTACAGTGTTTCCAACTCTAACAACTCCTCCATCATAATTGTTAAACTTTATGAACTTTTTCATGTCTCCAGTCATATGATGTGAACAACCACTATCTATAATCCAATCAGCTTTCTTTTCAACTTGAGAAACTAGGGCTTTTTCTTCCTTAACATCTGTTTCAGGATTTTTTTCTTTAATTGCTACAAATTCTGTCATCATTATTCTCAGTATCACTTTCACTTAAAGTTCTCTCTATACTAACTTCAAGATCTTCATCATTAGCATAATAACATTCATTAGATCTTCTAGGCTTGAAATTGTTTCTGTACTTTTTAACTCTCTTAGGGCATTTAGATGCAAAATGACCATATTCTTGACAAGTGTAACATTTAAAAATGTTCTTACCATCTGGTTCTCCCTTCACAAGTAAGGCAATACCTTCTTCAATCTTCATGTCTTCTTCATTTCTAGATCTATTGATGCCAGCATAGTCTCCGCTCATACTGATGCTTCTTGACAAAGTAGGGCGAACACTAAGAGCACTGAATGCTATCTCCATTCTAGGAAAATCTTCTGATAACCTCGGGTTCATTTCTGTTGCTTCCAATCTTTCAAGAAGAGTCTCTCTTGTAAAGTTAGAAGTACAAGGTATAACTTGTTCAATCATATGTGTTGTTTGCTTAAACGCGAGAGTCAATGTCCTCAGAATTTTCCATATAACTTCATTTTCTGTCTTTGTTCCTCCCTAAGATTTTATGCCTACAACAATTTCTAACATTCTACCAATATAGCTTCTAACATATTCATCTTCCATCATTCTTATATCTTCAAATGCACATATCCAATTATGTTATCTAACTTTTTTTCCATGTTCATCACCTTCAAAAGTAGAGTGTAAAGCTTTCCAAATTTCATGAGATGTTTTCAAACATTTTACCTGACTATACTCATTCTCCGGAAGGGCTGTCAAAAGTGTTTCTTTGGCAAGTATGTTACACATGAATAGATCTCTCTCATCACTAGAAAATGTTTCAAAATTATCCTCATCAATGATAGTCTTCTCATTCTTTGTAATCAACCAATAACCTAGTCCTAAACATAGTAAATGTGTCTTCATCTTTTCTTTCTAGCTGTCAAAATTCACTCCATCAAACTTAGGGCTTTCTTTCCTGAAATTCGCCATGGATCTCCTTAAGCTGCTAAACTTTTCTTTCAAGGACCTGCCACTCTGATACCAATTGTTAGAAAGTAAAGTCCACCAAGATAACTGAGAGGGGGGGGGTGAATCAGTTATTTGATAATTATAACTTTTATCAACTTCAATAGATTTTAATCATGCAAGCAATATAATTACCAACCATAGAAAGATATTCATACACAATAACACAATCACACAAGATATGTTGACTAGGAAACCTCTTGATCAAAGAGTAAACCCCAGTGGGAATGATGCCCACAAAAGATGCACTATTATGAATATTCCTTGTGAAAGGATGGACTCTGTTAGGAATCTTATGAAATACATTCAGTACATATGAATCCTTGTTAGGAGATTTTGAATCCTTGCTAAAAGATTCTAACTCTGTTAGGAGTTATGGAAGACAGAAAGACCCACTGCCCAAACAGCTTCAATGGCAAGATCACTGAACACACTATCCAACTGATCTCTAGATTATTTAACCAAATACTATCAAATCATTATTGATCTCAACAATATGTTACCTCTTCTCTGACTGTGCCAAACTGCACTCACTGCTACACTAGATATCAATTTCAGATCTTTGTACCTCGCGTGTCTTTCTTCATAAATTCACTTTCACAATCATTCACTTTATCAATTTCATTCATCTCTATTACAACAAGGAAAATCATTCCTTCATTTATACCACACTCAAGTAATTAAAAATGAGTCGGCATCCAATTACAAAATAAAAGTTTCCACATGTTACATCAAAAATTACACAAAATTGTCGGCTTCCAATTAGAATAATTCTTCACTCGTGCGACCTCAAAGTTTGTGATGTCATCCACATCACTAACAATATGTCTTCAACTTCTTTTTAACTGTGCAAAACTAGATTCCATCCTGATTAGGAGATATCATCCTATTTCCACAAACCGCTACTCAGGAACACTGTCTGAATACTACTTCCACCAAAATGCTCATAACTTTCATGAATAAATGAATTAATGTCTACGCTCTTAACCATGAACATATAACATATCAAAGAGTAAATCCTCAACATCGCATAACTTGATCTACAATATCCCACATGCGCTAATCAAAACACTATCTTCTCCTCTGCTAATCTCCAGTAGATCACTGTGTTGACATCAATGACAATCATAGTCATGAATGCAACAATAACTGCTACAGAATGGCTGTCAATACTCCCATAGGATATATTTAGCATTAATTCCTAACACATTTTTCACCGATAAATGAGAAGTCTCAGTATTGTCAAGATAAAATAAGTTACCTTTTGATTGTTCTCATGTTCCGACAAGCTATCCACTCTCATCATAGATCTTCACCTTCTTGCTTTCAAATCCCACTCGGTGACCTAAGTTGTTAAGTTGTGCTACACTTAGCAAATTGTAATTCAGTCCTTGTACCCAATAAGCATTATCACATCTGATTTTATCATTTATCAATAAAGATCATTTTCCTTTAACCATGCAAGGTGTATCATTACCCATTTTTACTAATCCTCCATTATAATGTATCATTTTTACCTCAACATCATCATCAGTCTCGGTGTCGGTGTCCTCATCTTCAACCAAATAACATACCTTTTTGTCGTTATCTTTGTGATCATGGTTATTTCTATTGTAGTATCGGTAACCTCTATTGTTTCTTCTTCTATAGCTTCCATCACCATATCGGTCTTGATCTTTATCTTCTTATTTCCTATTGGGACATCTAGCGGTAATATGGTCAACTTTTTTACAGTTAAAACATGCTAAAGGTAATTTACCTTTATATCTACCTTTACCTATAGGCAGTATCCGGGCCATAAGAGCTTCAAGTTCATCAAGCTCATCATCAGTATTACTATCACTGTCATTCTTTATATTATGTCTACTGCTAGGTTTATCAATCCTCAGAGAAGACATAAAAGAAGACTCAACAGGCGATACAACACTATTATCAAAATTGTTCAGCTCAAAAGTTGTTAACTTACCAATCAGACTATCAAGAGTAAGAGTGCTGCCAGGTGCAGACATCATTTCATGTATGGCAGATATTCTGATTGCATAAGTAGGCAACAAGGCTCTTATAATTTTACTTACCACTGTATCTTCATTAATGACACCACCAGATCCTCAGATAGCATTGACTACCTCTTTGATTCAGTTTGTATATTGTGTAATGTTTTCTCCTTCCTTCATTTTCATGTCATCAAAACTGCCTCTTAAGCTTTCAGCTCTAGCTCTCTTCACATTTGCATCACCACCATAAACTTGAGCTAGTTTATCCCACATTTCCTTTGTAGTAGTGCAAGTATTGACATCCTAAAATTCAACATCAGATAGAGAAGCAGTAATCTCTATCATAGTAATGTTGTGTTCATGTCGGTCTTTCAACTGATCAAGAGTTAAAGGTCTAGTCGGCGGTACTATGTAGCCATTTTCCAGTAAGGTTATAGCAAAATTACCAATTCCATATATGTGAAGTTTCATCCGGCTTTTCCATATAGTAAATTTGTCCTTATTCAGCTTCGGCACTTCACTCTTATACATCTTGTAATCTTTCTGCTGAAGTCCTTAAAACTTTGTTCCAAGCAACCAATGCTCTTATACCAATTGTTAGAATAACTGAGGGGGGGGGTGAATCAGTTAGATCAGTTATCCTACAGTCCCAAATACAAAGATGTAACACAAAATAATTCTAATGAATTATGCAGCTTAGTAACATAAACTATTAAACTGTCTATGCCTTTTAGCGATTACCAATTAAATAACTCACTATGATTAATTACCAAATCAAATATGCAGTATGTAAAGTATGAAAATAAAACAATCATCACAGAAACACATAACACAATGATTTAACATGGAAACCATGTTAAGGGAAAAATACTTGGAACCGGTAACACAAAACACACTTTTGAAGTGAGCTCGGTGAAGAGCCAACCCTGTTAAAGGTTACAAACACACTGTTAGATGTGACCTTGTTAGCTGATTTAAGACTAACTATTAACTTTCGACCAGCATTCACTATGGGGTCAATAAGATAACAATGTACATTCCTTGAATGACATAAGGGCATAACATAAGACGGTTAAGTCCACTCGGTTAGGAGATATTTATGTATCAATGGTTAAACAAAAATAGTAGTTGATCTGATTACAATACAACTCAATTTGTAGATGTTCAAATCTATTCTAAGCCCATACAAATCCTCTGATCAATATTTCAATTCACTTCCTCAACTTACTTTCACTCGGTAATAGCTCTCTAATGCTCGGTACTATTTTGTAGTTCAGTTCTCCTTCAACCAGTCTGATCAGGCATGCATGAAACTGTATTCACACGAAATCTCTACAATCTTCTTTCTTACGGCATAGTTTCAACAATGAAACTTATATCTCTTATATAGACAAATAAATAGTTTTCATATCAACCATCATATTTTGCCGCTTATTTCTCTTCGTTATTTTTCCTCTTAAACCTTCCTCAACAGTTGTCAATAACACGTTTCAATTCCATCATTTAGATCTCCAAATTTTGTCAGCCGTGGATCTCATAAAAAACTTTATCCTTAACCTCGAAATCATAACAATTTCTAGCTCATCAAATTCTTTTGGCTAAACTAAGCATTTAATACTTTCATCCATACTTTGTTAACAAAGAAATGCGTCGACGAACACTAGCTCGGTTAATATTGTCGCTCGATATACACTACACTGGCTCGGTGTATACTAAAGTGCTTCATTTACCGACCACATTGTCTTGTACAATTTTGCTTCCATCTTCATAATAGATTAATGCAACATAATCAAGTCAACATAATGAGATCATAGACTCATCAATAAGTTACCCAAAGTATTTCTTACCCTCATCTGTCATATCCATCTATCTCCATGTAGATATCTTAGTTCTTCATATTTTCTTCCTCTTTACAGATGTTTAGATGTTTGTATCTAACATGATAAGTACTGTCAAAACTAGTTGACATCAATGACAACATAATGACTGATTTAATTATCTTACTTATCATTTCAATAACTCGGTGATCTCTAATCACTAATCTTCAAGTCATTCAGGTATTCAATCAGTTGTAGTTCATCAAGAAGTATTAAAAATTTATTCTCAAACTAGGTTGCCATCAATAATGGTGATGTTTTATGGGAATCCTCAGGTCATCCAATGGGACTCTATAGCTATGATTGTGGACTTGAGACCAACAAAAATGCAAAATCTTGGGATTTGTTGAGAGTAATGAGACTAGCTAAAAGCAGAGGCTGGAATAAGTTGTGGGTGGAGAGAGATTAAAGGATTCTAATCAATAGGTCATGCAAGGCCAAGAACTCAAGGATTGGCAATTGGGGGTGATCTTGAGTGTTTCTTTAGAGTCCAAGCGGGAGTTTAAAGCATTGTGCTTCTCTCACATCAAATGTTCTAGAAATAATTTTGCAAACTGGGTGACAAACTGTGGGGATAATCTCCATGCCAAAGGGGGTTGAGCAAGGAAGTTTGGTAGTTTGATTTTTCATATGAGGTCATCAAGATGTTTCAGTACATCAAATTGTACACTCTAACATAGCCTAATAACAATCCTAATTTCACAATTCAATAAGAAAATAGTAAATATTTTCAATAAAACATCTCAAACTTCTAATGCAAATTTGAAATTCTTTACATTATCCCACAACCTCAAATTTTATGGAGAGCTAGTTTATTATATTTTGTAAAATAATAGTTATTCCATGAACCATAAATTTGTTATGTTAAATTGTGTACTATTATCCAATTCACACAAATCTAAATTTTTGTTAGTGCACAAAGACAGAACGCTTTTTAATATTGAATGTTGAATTGTGAAGATTTCAATCCTCCCCATGACTAATTCTTTAAAAATAATATTTTTGAGATAGAAAAATATGGGTTGGCAACAAATCATTTACGATAAGTATTATTGTTGTTTTTTATCCAAACCTGGATATTCTTAGTAATGCTCTACAAATCCTCTACAATAAAATTTTATTAGTGTTCCAAATCTAGATATTCTTAGGAATCTGAATGCTCTATAATTTCAAGGACCATATGTCGATATTATCAAATAAATATACAGACATACCAAAACATTATGAATAATCTTTAAGATGTATCTTTGTAACTTTAACAAATATTCATTTACAACTAATCTAGCATGAATATTCTTTTCAAACACTCCAAATCTATATTCTCAGGGTATATGCACAAAAATGGAGGACCAAAAAGGTGCCACATTCCTTTTTGGCCCCCCAACGGCCATAGTGTGTATGCACTAAAGCGTGTGCACCCTATAGTGTGCACGCGCTATGGCTTGGGTTGCCCAAGCCCTAGGCTTGGGCAATTCAAAATATAGTGTGTGTGCACTATGTAAAGAATATAAATTTTCTTACTTGCCTTTCAAAGGCCCATTTTTATCCTACAAACCCGCGTTTGCAGTGAAAGAGGGCTTCCCAAAGTGTGTGCAGAAAGGTATTCATCTTGTTCGATTCATCGAATTAGATAAAGAATGGCTCCACAACGTCATCAAGTTCAAACCGGAAGAAAAGGTAAGTGTTTTTACAACCCATGCCTCTTATTTGTGTTCAAATCTCAATTTTGAAGCAATTTATTTTGTCAAAATTTATTTTCTTAGATTTTAAGTGTAATTAAGATTTTAAAATTAATTTTGTTTTAATTGCCAAGAAGAAATGATCTCCCCAAACAAAACCCTCAACCAAACCCTCCATCTTCTCCTCATGAACAAATGAATGAAGAAAATAACCAAGAAAATGAACCTCAACCACCTCCACCAATCGAGAAACCTCCTCTTGGAACACAGGAAAATTTGATCAACCAAATTAAAAAAGGGAAAAAAGAATTAGAATCTTTAATTAGGAGGTTTCAAGATTCTATTGCTACAAATCCTAGAAGGGAAAGACTTGCAAAATCATTGGAAACAATCCTGACCCATGTAGGCTCAGTTAGTGGGCAACTTAACTCATGGCATGATAAAAGAGAAGAACAAAAACAATATTATGCAAATAAATTGGCATATGAGTACATAAAAAAGAAAAAAATCACAAAATATGACATTTATAAACTCTTTTAAAAACTAGGGGACACTGATACTCTTAGAACTACAACAAAGAGGTTCCCAATTCATTGGTGTTTGAATGAAGACATAAAAAATAACTTTTGGGAGAGATGGTGGATGGTCTTTGATTCCCCTCCCAATAACAATCATGAGGTTCTTATATATTTCTTGAGAAAACTCTATTGCGAGTTTGTACTCAAGGAGGTGCCAAATTATTTTGACTTTCTATATTCTTAGGGTAAAGGATGGGGGTCATCATTTGATAGAGTGGAGGCATATCATGACCCTAACGCACCTAGGGTTCCTATTGGCAAGCCATAGGTGGATCATGTTAGTATTTCTTTTGTTGTGAAGGAACACGTAGAGGTGGACACAATGGGCACGATTAGTGCTCTAACAGATACTCTTGTTTAGTGTGTCAATCCTTTAGTTGAGGGTCACCATGGTCAATCTTCGAGGGGCATATTTGTCAGTCATGTGGATCCTTTTGCACATTTGTTACTGCCGAGAGAGAGGAAGAGAATCATGGAATGATGACTGATAATTTTTTGAATATGACATTTGGCATTGACACACAGGTAAATATTTTCAAGTTCATTAAATTAATTTGATCATATTTCATTTATAAAATAATAACTAATTAATTTAGTATCTATTGATTATGATCAAAATTCAAGGTAAGAGTGTCGTTGGCAGTGGCAATGATCCTCCAGTCCCCTTCTACACTTCATCGTCAACTCCACAAGTATGTATTGAATGAAGCATTTTAATTAATATATTTCATTATTATGTAATTATATGAATGATTGTATCATAACTTATTGTGCATGTGCATTAGTTCACTGGTGGACAATCGACATTCACAATAGACAGTGAAGGGCATCGTGCCACTTTCCTTGAGGTATCTTTATTTTCATGTTAATTTGATTTACTTGATTATATTTAATTAATAAATGATCGAATAACTAAATTACTAGACAAATTATGATCAAAATCCAGAGGCAAAGTGGTCATTGTGGTGATCGTATTTTTTCACATGGATTTGTGACGTCATCATTGAGTCCATGGGTATATATGTAATAATGCATTATAATTAACATGTCGGTAGTGCATTCTTATATGAATGGTTGTCTTATAAATTGTCATGTACATGTGCACTAGTTTAATGTTGGAGCTTCGACATCGACACCGCACACCGAAGGATGTGGTGGAACCTTCACAGAGGTACCATTTATTTATTAGTAGGGTTGTAAAAAATATATGTAATCTTGATAACTACATAATAGTTTTGTTGTTTCATTTCAGTTATTGACATCAGAGACTCTTCCTTCTATTTGTGATACTTTGGATCGTGGAGTAGCTGCAACGGTAGCTAGTTCTGAAGCACTGACTGGGGTATGAAAGAGATTACTTAATTTTAATTGTTATTTTAATAGTTTGTAGTAAATTTTATAATGATATTCATGTATGTATTTGTAATCTTCATAGGAGAATATCAGATTTCTCCTTTGTTTTGTAACAGCACTCTAATCTTTCCTTGAACCAAGGATTAACTCCAAGACCCAACCTAAAACCTTAAAAGGTTCTCAACATACTCCAAGAATCTCATCTGCCATATTCAAACTCATAATCTTCATTGGTTATCTTCCCATAACCAACTGCTCTCTTTAGGCTTGTCCTACTAGCCCTATCCAGTGAGAAATTTGCATATTTCTCCAAATTATTTCAAATGACTCCCCAAAAAAATGAGGGATCCAAATACTCTTTTCTAGTTTATTAAACATATGTTGAAACCAGGCCCACTTGTTTCATAACTTCTCCAAAAATGGTTTCTCCATTTTCATGTCTACACCTAATAGCCCCATTTTACAAAGCAACCCTATCATGGTTGTATCCCTTGACATTTCCACTTACTACAGTCTCTTAAAATGAAGTAAAACCAAGGATTTTGACATCCTTTAGGCCATGGACCCTCTACACATACCCCAACTTACAAACCCTCACCAAATCAAGCCTATAACTAGGAATTTCTCACTAATTGCTTAAAACTCTCTTCTAGGATCCACTCTTTGATCCTACACCATGTCCTAACATGTTCGAAAGGAAAAACACTCTCTCATTCAGCCCAAACTCCTTCTGCTACACCCATGGCCCTTACTTCATGTACCTTTCACCATGTCAGCTTGTACAATCTGGTAATTACCCAGGATATTTATTAAAATCCTACATAATAAGAGAAAATTACATAATATACAAGTGTTGGATCTATCTCATAGCCATAGTAACCCCATAAAGTAGATGGATCCACCTAATTCATCCTTTGTTCAATGCACAAACTCACTCCTTCTACAGGTCAATCACCTAGAATGCACTCAAAAGGGTTAGTAATTGAATATAAAGTGCTTCAAAATTATGGCGAAGACGGTTTGATGCTACGACTAACGGTTTGAAAGATATGTCGATTTTATGTTGAGTGCACCTTGAGGGACACTTCAGCCCGAAGTGGTTAGCAGTGTTCGAGCGAGCCTGTGTGCGAAACAAGGTTTCTACTAGCATTTACATGGTCAATCAGAGTTGTTGCCACAGACAATTCGATTCTACGACCGATGGTTTGAAAGATACAATTTTGTTCATTTCAACTAAGGAACACTGCGAGTTTTGACATCAACCGAGATTATATTTCCAAATATAAATGAATTAGAATCTCTAAAAATTAGGATAGGATATTGTAAGCCTTGGCAACACGGTCCTGTAGCACTTGATGGTTCAATGCTACCTTGCACAAGCTCTGAGATATGACCTCGTAAATATTGTCAATTTCATGTTGAAGGGACCTTCAAGGACACTTCAGCCTGGAGTGGTCGACAATGTTCGAGCTTGTCTGTGTGCCAAACAAAGTTGCCACTAGCGTTTACCTAGCTAATTGGAGTTGTTGGCACAGACAGTTCAATGCTACGACCAACAATTTGAAAGATAAGCAATGTTGCTCATTTCACCTAAGGAACACTTTGAGTTTTGACATCAATCGAGAATGTGTTGTCAAATATAAACAAACTTGAATCTCTAAAAACTAAGATAGGTTATTGTAGGCCTCTGCAACACATTCTTATAGCACCTGACGGTTTTATGCTACCTCGCACAAGCTCCGAAATATGATCTCGTAAATATCGTTAATTTCATGTTGAGTGCACCTTGAGGGATACTTCAGCTTGGAGTGGTTGGCAGCGTTCGAGCGACTATATGTGCCAAATGAGGTTTCCACTAGCGTTAACCTGGCCAATCAAAGTTGTTGGTGCAAACGATTCAATGCTACTACTGACGGTTTGAAAGATACACAATGTTGCTCATTTCAACTGAGGAACACTTTAAATTTTGACATCAACCAAGAATGTGTTGCCAAATATAAACAAACTTGAATCTTTGAAAACTGAGATAGGTTATTATAGGCCTCGGCAACACGATCCTATAGCACTAGACAGTTCGATGCTACTTTGCACGAGCTTCAAGATATGACCTCGTAAAGATCATCGATTTTATGTTGAGTGCACCTTGACGGACACTTTGTCCCGAAGTGGTCGGCAGCATTTGAGCAACTTTGTGTGCCAACTGAGGTTGCCACTATCGTTAAATCGGCCAATCAGAGCTGTTGGCGCAAACGGTTTGATGCTACGGCCGATGATTTGAAAGATACGCAATGTTGCTCATTTCAACTAAGGAAAACTTTGAATTTTAACATCAATCGAGAATGTGTTGTCAAATATAAACAAACTTGAATCTCTGAAAATCAAGATAGATTATTGTAGGCCTCGCCAACACGGTCATGTAGCACCTAAAGGTTCAATGCTACCTCACACAAGATCTAAGATATGACCCTGTAAATATTGTCGATTTTATGTTGAGTGCACCTTGAGGGACACTTTGGCCCGGAGTGGTCGGCAACGTTTGAGCGACTCTGTATGCCAAACAAGGTTACCACTAGCATTAACCCAGCCAATTGGAGTTGTTGGTGCAAATGATTCGATGCTACGATTGGTGGTTTGAAAGATACGCAATGTTTCTTATTTCAACTGAGGAGCACTTCGATTTTTTACATCAATCGAGAATGTGTTGCCAAATATAAACAAACTTGAATTTCTAAAAATTGAGATAGGTTATTGTAGGCCTCGACAACGCGGTCTTGTAGCACCTGATGGTTCAATGTTATCTCGCATGAGCTCTCAGATATGACCCCATAAAGATCGCCAATTTCATGTTGAGTGCACATTGAGGGACTATGTGCCAAATAAGGTTGCCACTAGTATTAACCTAGCCAATCAGAGTTGTTGGCACAGACAGTTCGATGCTACGACCGACGGTTTGAAAAATACGCAATCTAGTTCATTTCAACTAAGGAAAACTTTGAGTTTTGACATCAAACGAGAATGTGTTACCAAATATAAACGAACTTGAATCTCTGAAAATCGAGACAAGTTATTGTAGGCCTCGGCAACACGGTCTTGTAGCACCTGACGATTTGATGCTACCTCACATGAGCTCAAAGATATGACCTAGCAAAGATCATCGATTTCATGTTAAGTGCACCTTGAGGGACACTTCAGCCCGGAGCGGTCGGCAACGTTCAAGCGACTATGTTTGCCAAATGATGTTGCCACTAGTGTTAACTCGGTCAATCAAAATTTTTGGTGCAAACAGTTCGATGCTGCGACCGACAGTTTGAAAGATACGCAATGTTGCTCATTTCAACTGAGGAACACTTTGAGTTTTAACATCAACCGAGAATGTGTTGCCAAATATAAACGAACTTCAATCTCTGAAAATTGAGATAGGTTATTGTAGGCCTCGACAACACGGTCATGTAGCACATGATAGTTTGATGCTACCTCGCACGAGCTCTAAGATATGACCTCGTAAAAATCATCAATTTCATGTTGAGTGCACCTTGAGGGACACTTCAGCCCGAAGTGGTCGCCAGTGTTCGAGCGATTCTTTGTGCCAAACAAGGTTGCCACTAGTGTTAACCCGACCAATCAGAGTTGTTGGCACAAATGGTTTGATGCTACAACCGAAGGTTTGAAAGATATGCAATGTTGCTCATTTCAACTGAGGAACACTTTGAGTTTTGACATCAACCGAGAATGTGTTGTCAAATATAAACGAATTTAAATCTCTGAAAACTGAGATAGGTTATTATAGGCCTCGACAACACGGTCTTGAATCACCTGACGATTTGATGCTACATCGCACGAGCTCTGAGATATGATCCGGTAAAGATTGTCAATTTCATGTTGAGTGCAACTTGAGGGACACTTTGACTCGGAGTGGTCGATAGCGTTCAAGTGACTCTATGTGCTAAACAAGGTTGCCACTAACGTTAACATGGCCAATTGGAGTTGTTGGCGCAGACGGTTCAATGCTATGACCAACGGTTTAAAAGATACGCAATGTTGCTCATTTCAATTGAGGAACACTTTCAGTTTTGACATCAACTGAGAATGTGTTGCCAAATGTAAACGAGCTTAAATCTCTGAAAATTGAGATAGGTTTTTGTAGGCCTCGACAACATGGTCTTGTACCACCTAACGGTTTGATGCTACCTCACACGTGTTCTGAGATATGACCCCATAAAGATCATCGATTTCATGCTAAGTGCACCTTGAGAGACACTTCAGCTTGGAGTGGTCAGAAGCATTCGAGTGACTCTGCGTGCCAAACAAAGTTTCCACTAGCGTAAACCTAGCCAATCGGAGCTATTGGCACAGACAGTTCGATGCTACGATCGACAATTTGAAAGATACGCAATGTTGCTCATTTCAACTACGGAATATTTTGAGTTTTGACATCAATCGAGAATGTATTCTGAAATATAAACGAACTTGAATCTTTAAAATAGAGCTAGGTTATTGTAGGCCCCAACAACACGGTCTTGTAGCACCTAACGGTTCAATGCTACCTCGCACGAGCTCCGAGATATGACTCCATAAACATCATCAATTTCATGTTGAGTGCACCTTGAGAGACACTTTGGCCCAAAGTGGTCGAAAGCATTTGAGTGACTCTGTGTGCCAAACGAGGTTGCTATTAGCATTACCTGACCAATTGGAGTTGTTGGCTTAGACGGTTCAATGCTAGGACCGACGATTTGAAAGATACACAATATTGTTCATTTCAACTAAGGAACACTTTGAGTTTTGACATCAACCGAGAATGTGTTGTCAAATATAAACAAACCTAAATCTCTGAAAATTAAGATAGGTTATTGTAGGCCTCGGCAACACGGTCATGTACCACCTGACGATTCGATGCTACCTCGCATGAGCTCCGAGATATGACCTTGTAAAGATCATCGATTTCATGTTGAGTGCACTTTGAGGGACACTTCGGCCCAGAGTGGTCGGCAGCATTCGAGCGAATCTGTGTGCAAAATGAGGTCGCCACTAGCATCAACCCGGCCAATCGAAGATGTCGACGCAGACGGTTTGAAAGATACGCAATGTTGCTAATTTCAAGTGAGGAACACTATAAATTTTGACATCAATCGAGACTGTGTTTCCAAATATAAACAAACTTGAACCTCTGAAAATTGAGATAGGTTATTGTAGGCCTAAGCAACATGGTCTTGTAGCACTTGACGGTTTGATGCTACCTCGTACGAGCTCTAAGATATAACCCCGTAAAGATCATTGATTTTATGCTGAGTGCACCTTGAAAGACACTTCAGCTCGGAGTGGTCAGTAGTGTTCGAGCGACTCTGTGTACTAAACAAGATTGCCACTAGTGTTAAGCCATCCAATCGGAGTTGTTGGCACAGACAGTTCGATGCTACGACCGACAGTTTTAAAGATACGCAATGTTTCTCATTTCAACTGAGGAAGACCTTGAGTTTTGACATCAACTAAGATTGTGTTGCCAAATATAAATGAACTTGAATCTTTGAAAACTGAGATAAGTTATTGTAGGCCTCGACAACACGGTCTTGTAACACCTAATAGTTTGATGCTACCTCGTACGAGCTCTTAGATATGACCCCGTAAAGATCGTTGATTTTGTGATGAGTGTACCTTGAGGGACACTTCGGCCCGGAGTGGTCGACAGCGTTTGAGCAACTCTATGTGTCAAACAAGGTTGCCACTAGCGTTAACCCAGCCAATCAGAGCTGTTGGCACAGACGGTTCGATGCTACGACCGATGGTTTGAAAGATACACAATGTTGCTCATTTTAACTGAGGAACAACTTGAGTTTTGACATCAATCAAAAATGTGTTGACAAATATAAACAAACTCAAATATCTAAAAATTGAAATAGGTTATTGTAGGCCTCGGCAACATAGTCCTGTAGTACCTGACGGTTCGATGCTAACTCACATGAGCTCCAAGATCTAACCCCATAAAGACCGTCAATTTCATGATGAGTGCACCTTGAGGGACACTTCGGCTCAGAGTGGTCGGCAGCGTTCGAGCGACTCTATGTTCCAAACAAGATTGCCACTAGCATTAACCCGGCCAATCAAAACTGTTGGTGCAAATGGTTCGATGCTACGACCGATGGTTTGAAAGATACACAATCTTGCTCATTTGAACTAAGGAACACTTTGAGTTTTTACATCAAGTGAAAATGTGTTGTCAAATATAAATGAACTTGAATCTCTGAAAATTGAGATATGTTATTGTAGACCTCAGCAACACAATCGTGTAACACTTCACGGTTCAATGCTACCTCGCACGAGCTCTGAGATATGACCCTATAAGATTGCTAATTTCATGGTGAGTGCACCTTGAGGGACACTTCGGCCTGGAGTGGTTGGTAGCATTTGAGCCACTATATGTGCCAAACGAGGTTGTCAATAGCGTTAACGTGGCCAATCAGACATGTTGGTGTAAACAATTCGATGTTATGACTAACGGTTTGAAAGATACGCAATGTTGTTCATTTCACCTGAGGAACACTTTAAGTTTTGACATCTACGAAGAATGTGTTGCCAAATATAAATGAACTTGAATCTTTGAAAACTGAGATAGGTTATTGTAGGTCTCATCAACGTGGTCTTGTAGCACCTGATGGTTCAATGCTACCTCGCACGAGTTTTGAGATATAAGCATGTAAAGATCATTGATTTCATGTTGAGGCACCTTGAGGGACACTTTGGCCCATAGTGGTCGACAAGGTTCAAGTGACTCTATGTGCCAAACAAGGGTGCCACTAGCGTTAACCCAGCCAATCAAAGCTTTTGGTGCAGACAGTTCAATGCTACGACTGACGGTTTGAAAGATATGCAATGTTGCTCATTTCAACTAAAGAACACTTTGAGTTTTGACATCAATCGAGAATGTGTTTCCAAATATAAACGAACTTGAATCTCTAAAAATTGAGATAGGTTATTGTAGGCTTCGGCAACACGATCATGTAGCACCTGACGATACGATGATACCTCATACGAGCTCTAAGATATGACCTCATAAAGATCGCCAATTTCATGATGAGTGCACCTTGAGGGACACTTCGGCCCAGAGTGGTCGGTAGTGTTCGAGAGACTCTATTTGCCAAACGAGGTTTCCACTAGTGTTAACCCAGTCAATCGAAGTTGTTGGCGCAGACAGTTTGATGCTATGACCGATGGTTTGAAAGATACGTAGTGTTGCTCATTTCAACTAAGGAACCATTTGAGTTTTGACATCGAACGAGAATGTGTTGCCAAATATAAACAAACTTGAATCTCTGAAAACTGAGATAGGTTATTGTAGGCGTCAATAACACGACCCTGTAACACCTGACAGTTCGATGCTACCTCGCATGAGCTCTAAGATATGACCCTGTAAAGATCATTGATTTCATGCTGAGTGCACCTTAAGGGACACTTCGGCCCAGAATGGTCAGCAGTGTTCGAGCGACTTTATGTGCCAAACGAGGTTGCCACTAGCATTAACCCAGCCAATCGGAGTTGTTGGTGCAAACGGTTCAATGCTACGACCAACAATTTGAAAGATACACAATGTTGCTCATTTCAACTGAGAAACATTTTGAGTTTTGACATCAAGCGAGAATGTGTTGCCAAATATAAACGAACTTGAATCTTTGAAAACTAAAATAGGTTATTGTAAGCTTCAGCAACACGGTATTGTAGCACGTGACGATTTGATGCTACCTCATACGAGCTCCGAGATGACCCCATAAATATCGTTGATTTGATGTTGAGTGCACCTTGAGTGACACTTCAACCCAGAGTGGTCGACAACGTTCGAGCGACTCTGTGTGCCAAACGAGGTTGCCACTAGCGTTAACTCGACCAATCAGAGCTTTTGGCACAGACGGTTCGATGCTACGACTGAGAGTTTGAAAGATACATAATGTTGGTCATTTCAACTAAGGAACACTAAGTTTTGACATCAATCGAGAATGTGTTGCGAAATATAAATGAACTTGAATCTCTGAAAACGGAGATAGGTTATTGTAAGCCTCGGCAACACGGTCATGTAGCACCTGATGATTTGATGCTACCTCACACGAGCTCTGAGATATGATCTCATAAATATCATCGATTTCATGTTGAATTCACCTTAAGAGACACTTCGGCCCAAAGTGGTCGGCAGTGTTCGAGCAGCTGTGTGCCAAACGAGGTTGCCACTAGTGTTAACCCGACCAATTGAAGCTATTTTCATAGAAGGTTCGATGCTACGACTAACGGTTTGAAAGATACACAATGTTTCACATTTCAACTGGGAAACACTTCAAGTATTGACATCAACCAAGAATGTGTTGCCAAATATAAACGAAATTGAATCTATGAAAATCGAGAGAGGTTATTGTAGGCCTCGACAACACATTCTTGTAGCACGTAATGGTTCGATGCTACATCACATGAGCTCTAAGATATGACCCCGTAAATATTCATCAATTTCATGTTGAAGGGACCTTAAGGGACACTTTGGTCCGTAGTGGTTGGCAGTGTTCGAGCAAGTTTGTGTGCCAAACAAGGTTGGCACTAGCGTTTACCCAGCCAATCGGAGTTGTTGGCACAGACGGTTTGATGCTACGATAGGGGGTTTGAAAGATACACAGTGTTGCTCATTTCAATTGAGGAACACTTTGAATTTTGACATCAAATGAGAATGTTTTGTCAAATAAAAATAAACTTGAATCTCTGAAAACTAAGATAGGTTATTGTAGGCCTCGAAAATATGGTCTTGTAGCACCTGATAGTTCGATGCTACCTCGCACGAGCTTCGAGATATGACCCCATAAAGATCATCGATTTCATATTGAAGGGACCTTGAGGAAAAATTCAGTCCGAAGTGGTTGGCAATGTTTGAACGAGTTTGTGTGTCAAACAAGGTTGCCACTAACGTTTACTATGCTAATCAGAGATGTTGGCACAGACGTTTGATGCTAGGATTGATGGTTTGAATGATCAATAGCATACTTGTTTCTCATTTCAACTGAGGAACATGGTGGAACTTTGACATTGTACTTGTTTCCATCTTTGTGCACTATATATTTATTTGTGAAACCATCATAAATAGTCTTCTTAAGGTGCTTCCATGGCCTTCCAAGTATTATGTGCATGCAAGTCATAGGCATAACATCATAAAGTTTATTTTATTAATAATGAGAAATATTCTTACAACTCATCTCATTAGGAGCACCAGGAGGAAAGAGTTGAGTAGAGAAAACCTCTGGTATTGCCCCAAAAAATAGAAGAGAAACATTGTCATTAAATCTTACAAACTTCTTGTTATACATATGAGGTAATGCATGAGCAATTTACAGTCCACCCAATTTACAGTGCTATATAAATATACATGTTATATGCAGATGTATTCAAATAGGTCTAATTCATGAACCTTCAAAAGAGTTTTATTATGTGGTCTTCCCTCATATCTAATCAAGTGGACATTTGATGCAACGACGAGGTTTGAATAATGAAGAATCTTTATGTGTGTCTCTCAATCCTCAAGCAACCACAACCTAGGGTTGTTCATAGCATACCGCCTAAGCCATGTACCAGTTACAACCACTGCAGACTATAAGATATTCTAATTCTTCACCATCAATAACCGAGTGATCCAAAAAAAAATTGCCTCAACATGACACAAATCATAATGTGTCCCTTCTTCATTGTCTTCAGGTGCAATAACAGCAAAAACATGGTCTGTAATGATATAAACATAACAAGGACATTAGTTTACTAAATATTTACGATAAAGTACTAAATTTGAGATTATTTGCATTTTGACAATTTACCTGGTTGTATTAGATCAGATAAGTGATCAAAGTCAATGGATGATTTCATTTATGTCAGTTGTAATTATTCATGGGGATGATAGGAGACAAGTGGGCTCAAAATACGTGTATACCATTCATCAACCCATTCTTTTGACTCGCACCCATCCCAATCTTCATCTACACATTATGAACAAAAGCATGTCATATGTCGTGTATGGATACTCCATGAACCTGTATTCAACTTCTAAAAGAGTGTAGCTCACTCGATCCTGTCAGTGTACAACAATCCTCATATGGTGCAATATTAGTTTCATCCATCAACCAAAAAAATCGACGAATCGTAGACTCACCTTCATTACTTGGACCCATTATAGCATTACACCACTGGAAAATACATTTTGGATCTGACAATCATGCTCTCCCAATCATGTTCTCCCTTTCCATGAATTACAATAATCTTATGCATCCTACACAACCAATAAAACATCCAAGAATTCTTGAATTGTGATGCACAATTATCTGACCATATGATATGTCAATGATATGATATGTCCATGTTAGCCAATTCACCATAAAACAATTGAAAGCAACTGTGTACAAACTCTGTAAAATGTCAATGATCATCGCTGATATAAAAATAATACTCCCTCAATATCTTCATGTTCTCCTTTGTACTGTCAGGTGAATGCATGAATGCAATATGAACAAATATAGCAACATGTTGAGAGTTGTAATACTTTGCTTATACCTCATTTTGTGGTTGTAGTGTGTAGTTCTCTGCAAAGTCCACAATTGAAACAATGGTATCAAATGAGAATGTGTCCTTGAACAACTTGAATTGCATATCCAACCATCACGCTCTATGTGTATGCCTTGCATACTCATAAATATTTTTTTATGAAAAATGTCAATAAACTGATACACTAGAATATTTTTAGTTACTAAATCACATCTTTTAATTTATTTTCCATATTGTAGATTGTATGTCACGGTCTTATATTTTCTAAATTTCACTATTTCATTACTGACTGCATGTGTACTCTCCATATGTTGACAAATTGGCAAATGTTGCAAACCTCCACAATCTATGCATGTACCATCCAAGCATGAGAGCTTGTAAAATTGTTGACCATCCACTCTTTCACATAAAATGGTAGATATTAATTCCCTTGAAGAACTAGGTGGGACATTTATGTTACAATCCTCCAAAACATTATTCGAGTGCAAATCTACACATATTCCTATAAACTTCAAAATGATTAGAAAATTTAATATGTACCCTACAAGTCGTGCGTGTGTGATTTATCTTCACATAAAAAGGTTTACCCATTTCAAAATATCTCTAACTAATTTTAATTGAGGATACATATGTATAAATTTTGCAAAGAATTATGTTTGAATTAAATCCAAAACATGTTTTGGATGTGGAACATGAATTTGACTACCAATCTTCCTTACAACATCTCTTTGATTAGGAGATACCCGTGTGTTATTATTCCAAAATTCTTCAATCAAAGATTTCAAAGCTTCAACAATTGCTTTATCTTTTCACAGTAGTCTACTGAAAAATGCCCATAACTCATTGCTACTTGAATATTTCACTCTTTGATGCCTTCCCAATGCTCTCATTGAGACTTTCTACTTATTTTTAATATTTTGTCTCTTTCTAATGAGTCGAGATTTCTTCATTTAAGTGCTTACTATTATTGATGTAAGTACACGTCGTGTGACATTACTATTTTTCGTGTGTGATGTAAAACTCACTCTCATATGCAATCATTAGATTCTTTACAATAAATTTTTCACTTAACTCATCCATCGTTCTTAGTCCAAGAATCTTCATGATGGGCCTAAATTTTAGATTTCTCATCATTTCAACAAATAGTTGACATCTTCCTATTACATTTAAATTCTCAAAAAATGATCTCTAAATACAATTAGCATTTCTTTGACAAGTACACTTAAGAATCTTGTCAGGCATTGCTTGCAAAATGTTAATATCAATATCAATCAAATATTTTGGCTTTCTATAAACAATTTTAAGAGCATCAAAAATATTGTGTGAATTGCATTCCATCTTGAGTGCCTTTAACATGAGACGATGTTGTGCCTACACCTTGGGATGTAGATAATGGTGTGTCTTCAACATGATACAATTGTGTGCCTCTACTTTAGGATGTAGACAATGGTGTGCTTTCAACATGATACAAGGGGGTGCGTACACCTTGGGATATAGACAATGGTGTACCTTCAACATGATACAAAGGTGTTTTCACACCTTAGGAAGTAAACAATAGTGTGCCTCCAACATTGGATGATGATGTCTCTTCAACTTGGGAACTCATAGATGATGTATCCGCATCTTCATAATTCAATTATCTTGTTGCACACAAATTTCTCATTCGTTGTCTTTTTGTTTCTAATTTCAATTATCTCTTACTTTGTATTGGTATTTCATGTTCCTCATCAAAAAAAAGATCTTCTTCTATGATATGTAATTTTTGTGATCACAAGGGGGTGCTTTCAACATAATACAAAGGGATGCGTACACCTTGAAATATAGACAATGGTGTACCTTCAACATGATACAAGGGTGTGCCCACACCTTGGGAAGTAAACAATGGCGTGCCTCCAACATTGGATGATGATGTCTCTTCAACTTGAAAACTCATAGATGATGTATCTGCATCTTCATAATTCAATTATCGTGTTGCACACAAGTTTCTCATTCATTGTCTTCTTGTTTCCAATTTCAATTCTCTTACTTTGTATTGGTGTTTCATGTTCCTCATCCAAAAAAAAATCTTCTTCTATGATATGCAATTTTTGTGATCACAAAGTTGTTTCATTCTTTCCCTTTTTTTCTCTGTCTCTTTCATATTCTTTCGATGTTAGAGAATTTGCTCGTTTCCTCGGCATAATGATGATTTCTACATACGAATTGATTACAATTTTAAAAATATAATATAAATCTATTACAATAAGTCAAATTATAATATAAATCTCTTACAATATGACAAATTATAATATAAATTTATTACAATAATATCAAATTATGTATTGAACAAGTCTATATCATACCAATCATAAACCAAAAAACTCTTTATTCACATTTCACATGTAAAAAATAAAAAAAACTTACCTCAATCAATAAATTTTGGTGAAGAATGATTGACTTTCACAATTCGATGTTGATTTTTAAACAAAAAGGTGGTGCAAATTGATAAAATATGCTTCTTTGTCACTTTGAACACCATTAAAAGCAAATATTTATCAAATAAAACGTAAAAATCAAACAGTTTACAAAAAATATAAACCTCACAAGATTTGTAACAGATAAGACCGTTTATTTGTCTTGCATGGCGCAAGCGTGCTATAATGCATGCACCCTATGCAAGAACCAGCAAAGTGATAAAGCTTAGTCCTGCATAGCGCAAGCGCGCTATAGCGTGTGTGCCTTATGCAAGAAACACGAGAGAGAGAGAGAGAGAGAGAGAGAGAGAGGTCCTAGGACCATCTAAAGCTCATTAGGCAACAACAGGTGTACTAAGCATGGACTAGATGGAAATCAATCTTCTATATTCTATGAATTCCCCAGGATTCTAAACTATGTAAGGGTTGTGAAATGTATTCAACATAATAATATGATTATCAAAGGTGTAACAAACTCCTACACTTTTTTAATCCAAATGATTTACAGTCACTTAAAATTACAAATTCTCTCTATCTCTCTCTCAACTTCTCATCCATCTCACTCTCTCAATCTCTCTCCCTCCCCCCCATCCTTATCTCTCTTTATCCCTCTCCCTCTTCCTCCCTATCCTTCTTACCTTCTTAATCTCTCTTCCTCTCTTAGCCCCCGCCACCTTCTCACTCTTTCTCTCACTTCCTTAAGCATTTTCTGGATGTTACATAGCACACACGCGCTATATAAGCCATAAATTTGAATAGCGCATACGCACTATAGCACATACACACATTTTAATACATAATTATAGAGCTTATTAGCTTACATAATTATCCCAAAGTTTTCAAACTTGCAACCAACATAATTATAAAGCTTAGTAGTTTTACACTTGATTAAATAGAAGATATTCAATCATGAAATATGACTTGATAATCTTGAAGATGTGACTAAAACTCAATAGTTCAAAAAGTACAATAAAACTAAAAATCCAAAACAGTCCAAACCAACATTTGAAAAATAAATTTATGTTCTACAATAAAATTGACACATTCCGTTTGAAACATAAAATACTCCTTGACCCAATTTTAAAAAATCTAACAAGGATGTGTACCTCCATCTCCTCTAAGCTAGAGGGGTGTTTCCTTAATTTTCAAGACAACTAAAATTCAACATTTCAAAAATACAATAAAAATAAGAATCCAAAATAGTCCAATCAAGCATTTAAAAAATATAAAGTTGTTCTACAATAAAATTGATGCAATAAAACTAAAAATCCAAAATAGTCCAAACCAACATTTGAAAAATAAATTTATGTTCTACAATAAAATTGACACATTCCGTTTGAAACATAAAATACTCCTTGACCCAATTTTAAAAAATCTAACAAGGATGTGTACCTCCATCTCCTCTAAGCTAGAGGGGTGTTTCCTTAATTTTCAAGAAAACTAAAATTCAACATTTCAAAAATACAATAAAAATAAGAATCCAAAATAGTCCAATCAAGCATTTAAAAAATATAAAGTTGTTCTACAATAAAATTGATGCAATAAAACTAAAAATCCAAAATAGTCCAAACCAACATTTGAAAAATAAATTTATGTTCTACAATAAAATTGACACATTTCGTTTGAAACATAAAATACTCCTTGACCCAATTTTAAAAAATCTAACAAGGATTTGTACCTCCATCTCCTCTAAGCTAGAGGGGTGTTTCCTTAATTTTCAAGACATAACTAAAATTCAACATTTCAAAAATACAATAAAAATAAGAATCCAAAATAGTCCAATCAAGCATTTAAAAAATATAAAGTTGTTCTATAATAAAATTGATGCAATAAAACTAAAAATCCAAAATAGTCCAAACCAACATTTGAAAAATAAATTTATGTTCTACAATAAAATTGACACATTCTGTTTGAAACATAAAATACTCCTTGACCCAATTTTAAAAAATCTAACAAGGATTTGTACCTCCATCTCCTCTAAGCTAGAGGGGTGTTTCCTTAATTTTCAAGACATAACTAAAATTCAACATTTCAAAAATACAATAAAAAATAAGAATCCAAAATAGTCCAATTAAGCATTTAAAAAATATAAAGTTGTTTTATAATAAAATTGGTGCATTCCATTTGAAACATGAAATGCTCCTTTCAAATTAAAAAGTTCCAAGGAGGATTTGAACCTCCATCTCCTCTAAGCTAGAGGGGTGTTTCCTTTACACTATGAGAACCTCGCAAAAATAAAATTGTCTTAGAAATAAAGTTCGCATACACGCTTTCCATAGATTTTAAACAAGACACCTTAAACTAAAATTTTCCAATATCTAAAATCAACGTTTTCTATTTGAAATTTACATAAATTCCATGACATCTTGTGATTCAATTTAAATATAATTTTAAGGTTGCTTTTGTATTTCAATTTAAATATAATTTTAAGTTTACATTATCTTCACCAATGTTCAAAAAAAAAATTGAAAAAATATGCTTAAAAGTTGCTTATATTTTATTTATCATTTAATAAGTAACTTTATACACAATATATATATATATATATATATATATATATATATATATATATATATATATATATATATATATATATATATATTCATTTTTAAGTATTTGTATTAATTATTTTATTATTATAAAAATTAAAATTTTCAATTTTAACAAATAATTTATATTAATATACTTGAATGTGGCAAAATGCAAGGCTATTAGTCTTCATATATAATCTTCATATACCTTTATTAGTCTTCATAAATCTTTACACCATAAGTAAACAAATAGCAAGTCCAAATTAAAAGATTATCATGAATTCCAACTTTCTTGCACATTATATCTACATAATTTCAAAAAGATTAAACATAATGGGTTAAGCTTAATAATCCATGAAGCTAAGATGCATTCGGAAATCCAAGCTACCTACAATATATTCTCCAAAACATTGGCTCCAATCAACATTCTCTTAGAATCAACTAAAGAGTTCGATGGGTTCAATGACCCGAAACATTGGCTCCAATCCATTCCTTTACAAATTTGTTGATGGCTAATGATTTTAGAAACCTCACAACAATAAACAAATTTATTGTAAACTCTTCTAAAATTAAAGATTTAATATATCGATCACTTCATATGTGAAATCTAATAAAAGTTTAATAATTATAAAGTTACATTAAAATCTATTCTCCAAAAATATGCTTCCTATTTTATACGTGAAATCTACATTAAAAACTTCTCTCTAAAAATGTAGTGGAAAGAACGTACCTTTGGCATTGGACAGTTGATACATTACCTTCGACCACTCAAGTTTTGTGTAGTGATTTAAATTTTTGGTTGAATGAAGGCATGTTTGCACTAGCTGAAAGTGAGACATTGGTCTAGTAAGGAATTCTCCTCTTATCTACACCCTAGACACTTCTCTCCAAGTATTAAAAGGACCACAGAACTTCCAAACATTTTCCAAGACTTTGTCAACATTAATGGATTGTATTGCAACTATGCCTAAATATTTGTAAGACTCCCAAAAGGCCTTCTGTGACCAAAGTTTGTCTATAGCCAATGGCAAATCCCAAGGATGTGATGGCTTCACCTATAAATTTAATGTTATCTTAAAGCATTTCAATATGATTCCTCAAGAGCAGAAATATGGTTTCTAAAAATAGAATTTTTTTTAAGCCTATGCCCGCATGGAGTGGCCTTTTATTATGGCCATGTTAAAAGCTCTTGGCTTATGTTGTTGCTTTGTTATCTTAGTTCAAATATTAATTACAAATGATAATAATTGCATTACAATTAATGGTCATCAATCTACAACTTTTGACTTACATTGGTCAATTCATCAAGGCTGCCCTTTAGCATCTTCATTATATGTGATTGTTGTCAAGGGCTTTGGTTATTTGCTTGCCTCTATTGTTTCTACAAGTCGGGTTAAATGTGCGATTTGTTAATGTTCATTCCATTGATGACTCCTTCCTCACCCTAATTGAGGATAAAGAGAATATCCAAAATGTCTGTCAATGCCTTAACACCTTTTGTTTAACTTCTAGCTCAATCATCCAATGGCATAAAACCCCCTCTATCATTAGTCATTCATGGCCTTACTAGTTGACCAAACCTCTTTCCCTAGATGGGAAATTTCAAATCTATGTATTATTCTTCTTGTTGGTCACCTTCCAAATCTCCCTATAGTAAACTTGAGAGGTTGTTGTGAGACTTTTTATGGGCTTTGAATACAAAGAAACATGGTTTTCATCGAGTAGCCAAGGAATATTGTTGGCTACCTAAGCAATCTAGTGGTCTTAGCCTCATTTCCACTAACAAGCAGGGCCAAACCCTTCATGTCAAATGGATTGTTCTATGTGTCTCAAAAAATAAAGCTTGGGAAGTACTTCGTCACTATATCTCTTTTGGGGTTCCTTTTACATCACCCAACATGGAAAGAGATTGGTTTCCAAACTCTTGGTCATGAGATAACCAATTCAAATCCAAGGTTCTTTTGATGTGAAGAGCATTTGGCATGCATGGGAAGCAACTAAACCATGGTGCATTAGAATGGAGGTGGCTTTAGAGATGGCTTCTCTTTCAACAAACACAACCTCTGGTGGTCTCCATTAACTCAAATGCAAAACATCCCTCTTGCACAAATTTCATGTCTTCGTGCTCTTCACTTTCACAAGCACAACATTCGAACACCAAAGAACCTTTTTTACATGTCTATTATGTCTCTATGCAATTAGGAGGATACTCTAGCATAATTTTGCCTTCACGTCAAGATCATGACACTTCATGACACTTTTAAATTACTTGTCTCTCTTGCCAAGAGCTTTTGCACAAAATTGGTATCACTAGCCATACTCATTGGTGGAAGAACTGGCAATTAGTATCTAGAAGCTGCTTTCCAAAGATGAAAATCTCAATAGGAGAATCATTTTCTTTCACACCACTTACCAATACTGGATGTGTTAATCCAACATTGGCATTGGCAATTTTCTCATTCCACCTAGAGGTTACATTTTATTACAATTTGGTTTGCTATAACTGACCCCAAAATAGCTCATTTTTCTTGGTGTATTCTTTCTGAGGACTTACCCATTTTTGTGGCCGGTCTGAGTCCTTCCTTCACTTGTTTTGGTTTTGTCAGGCTCAGAATTATTGGGTTTGGATTCATAGTTTTTTTCGCTATTTTACCTTCAAATTTTTAGCATATGGTTCTTCTGTCCATTTTCTCAATTTTGGCACCCTTTTAGAATGGGAATTCTTTTTACTATTTGGAAAGACAAAAATGCATTATTTTCTCACACACCATTATTGATTCTTTTGTATCCATATATGCTAAAGCTTGCCTATGCAATAATGTAATGGAACAAATACATGTTCAAGCAAAAGGTGGCCCACTTATAGGAATTATAACAACATTGAAGAAACACTCCATGTACAATGGCCAAAGTACCTCCATAAGCTTTCATTTCCAATGGTCGTCCCACTGCTCATGTCCACCATAAAGGCCAAAGTTCTTCTCAACAAGATACACTTCCCACTCTCAACCTCCTCGCCACTTTTCACCACATAGCTTTATTATTCCATCACATCATCATGTCTCTCCCTCACCCAGAGCTCCACCAACAAGTCCTACTTGCCTACGCTAACAAGGGCTAGTTGGCCAACAATTCAAATTGACTTTCATCTTCCAAAGGCTATCCCAGTTTGGCATTGGCTATTACCACACAGCCTGAAGATAAAGAGACCTTTGGCAGCATGAGGGTGTAGCCCATTTTGTTTTATGATTTCTATGTTTCAAAGACTTGTGGGCTTTGAGCCAAGTGACTTTCAATGAGTGCTTGTTTCCTCCCAATATTTTTGATTTAGTAGGTAATTTCATAAAAAAAAATTGTAGTGAAATTATTGATTAAAAGATTCTCCACAATTTTTTTATGGAAGGGGGTGGTCTCATTAATTTTTTTAGTTCATGACAAAAAACATTTTTTAAAAATATTAATAAAAATTTGAAAAAAATTAATGACTAACAAATAACAATCTTTTTTAAACTACATAAAACTCTCCACTCCATAAGAATAGATCCTAAAACCCCCTAAATTTATGGCATAAATCTTGTAATATCCCTTCTAAAAAACACAATTAGGAGGCAAGAAAGAACTGGAAGGAAGGTGGGGGGAATGAGAAATGAAGCTTGCTTCACATCACCCGATTTCCTATAATGTGGTGGTGTAAGTATACATGGATGGAACTCCCTACTCTATGCTTGGGGACCTAAGGCCTACTTGTTGGCAATTCAAGGTGAGCTTTTGGTTGCTAATATTTGTAATATCCCTTCTAAAAAACAGAATTAAGAGGCAAGAAAGAATTGGAAGGAAGGTGGGGGGCATGAGAAATGAAGCTTGCTTCACATCACCCAATTTCCTATAATGTGGTGTTGTAAGTATACATGGATGAAACTCCCTACTCTATGCTTGGGGAGCTAAGGCCTACTTGTTGGTAGTTCAAGGTGAGCCTTTGGTTGCTAATATAGTTTACTATGGCCACTCATATTTTCTTTTTTCTTACCAATCATCCACACAAATTGTAGGGATTACAAATTGTAGGGATTGCTGATCACATTCTTCCTTGTCCTAAATTAAGTAAGGGATTGCAGATCATCCACACAAGAACCCATCTCTCATGAGATGAAAAACCTCCAAAGAAATCTTGATGCTCACCTTTGTGAACAAGTGTTCCATTCATGCCTTTCTCTCATGAGAATGAATCTTATTGACTCACCTTTGATAACTACTCATTACACTAGGTGATGCTACTAGAACTTCCCAATGAATTTACCTAAAAAACTATACAATTGAAATCCTGATATAGACACTATTCTACTTGCTATAGACACCTTCTCCTATACCTATCTACAGCCTACTAATTAGAATCCCAACCAAAACCAAAAGTGATAGATACTTACCTCACAAAACTTCAATATAGTTTTAATGGAGTTAATGCACTCGCTGGCAGCTTGAAACTGAAGTTTCTAGCAATTCGGAGCTACTGCTATTTGGCGGTTGAAAATTTCAAAAACTGCCTGCCCTTCGTTGTTGGCAAGACTCCAGCTTGAAAATTCGGAGCTACTGCTATTTGGCGGTTGAAAATTCAAAAAATACCTAAATCGTTGTTGGCTCCAACTTGTTCAATGTTGCGACGGCCTAATGACATTTCGCTCCTTCCTCACCCACCATTTTCAATGTTTCAATCCAAGCAGCTGCAATATTGGAAGCCTCTTAAACAAATTTAGGATTCCATCTAGAAAGATGGACTTCCAAAAACAACAAATCAATTATATAATAAATCACAAGGTATAAACTGTGTGGAAAAGTATGTTGAGTACCATTTGCCTGACCAACCATCTTCATTTGCGGTTAAATTTTGGGGTATGCCATGCACAAATGACATTCAGACCGCAGAGGGAGTGTCCGACTCAACATAGCTCTTCCTAATTTGGCTCACTACATAAGTTATGAGAGAAATTGCGTTTACGCCAAGACTTAACAGGCTTTAGAACTTACAATTACCGCGAGGCACAACAATTAGCCATTTTCATAATTAATAAACCCAAAAGGCAAAATGAGAGGACAATTGAACGGCTCTGTAGAGATGCTCATTTTCTAGTCTACTTTTACACACAAATTTCATTCAGACTGCATAATGAAATACAGTTTAGCTTTGTGTTGAAGTGTACCGGACTCACAAACAGGACGACCATATTCCTCGTGTATTAGCAGCCAATATTCCATAAAGTCTTCAAGGGAGTTGCAAGCTTCTCCAGTCGGGTCCCTCGGGCTATGAATCTTTAACTCATTCAATATGGATAAATCTCGTTCAGGAATATACAATTATTTAACACTGCAGCTCATCCAACCAAACATCAATGAAAGGCCTGCACAGAACATGTTTTTCGATGTCCTTTATAAAGGACAGGATATGACAAATGGCGCTATTTCAAGACGTGGATCCCAAATGATATTCAAAACGAAGAAACATACAATAGAGCTCGTGTTTGTGATATAACCCCAAAATAATCTACAATAGAGCTCGTGTTTGTGATATAACCCCAAAATAATCTAAAAATCTACAATAGAGCTCTGTATTCCAATTTGTCTCTAGAATAATCTACAAATCTCACTTTGACGAACAATAAATGCAGAAGTAGTTGTAATTGCTAACAAAATTGAATTTAACTAAAAAAAATTCATAGTTGAATTTTGATAGAATAATCTGTAAAATCTGTAAGCAATAACAGTGTAAAGAATTTGATCATAATAATTCTAATAATAGCACTGTAAAGAATAATGATTGATCATAATAATTGTAGAAATTTTAAGACAATATGTAGAAATGAGAAATTAATCAATAGTACTGTGATGCGATGTGACTTCTCACAAGCCATCTAGTCTATAGGATCAAGCTAAAGAATTGCAGTATTAAAAGTTCAGCGTCTGTCTTCAAATTTGAGCTATCATTTTCAGCAGATTTAGAAAAGCCATTTTGTATTAAACATTAACCGAAATAAGCGCATCGTAGAACTCCGCACAATTAATTTTCCAAAATAAGTAAAAGAAATATAAATGTTCCCCATGAGCAAAATAAGAACCATATATATGACATTTAACTACAATTAAAAAATAGGAAACGAATAGTTCTCGTTAAATACTAGTTTTAACGCTAATGGTTTTATCTTGATCTTAGTAATGATTTAGAAGCCTTTTAATTTTGAAAAATAAATGCGTGTACGGTTAGTGCCACGTGGGCATACCTGTCAGGCTGCGAAATCAGGGGAGAGCAACGCCTTTCGTTCAATCGTTGAGGGACTTCTTTGTTATCAGCCTGTGCTGCTTATAAGAAGATAAATCCAAGATCCGCGCCATCAAACAAGAGAGAGAGAGAACACCTATACATCGCATAGATCCATTAAAAACCTAACATTAAAAAGCATACTATAACAGTAAGAAGATGAAAGAGCACTCTTAAGACTACAGAGGACCATTTCTTTTGGACTCTCTTCGTCTAACCATCTTCATTTAGGGTTTGAATTCCGATGTAAGCCATGTACAAATGACATTCAACCTAGGTCTTCCTGCCTTTTAGATCTCGTAATGAGAATTGACAGGCAATTAACCTGATGAAATCTTTACAATTGCCGCTGCACGCTGCAACATTAACCATTTTCATACAGTTGAAGAAACCAGGCCGGTAAGTTGGTCTAAATGAAATTCCAAGCAATGTAAGAATACAACGGAGCTATGTAATCTCAACTGTTGTCAAATCAAATCAAAATCTGCATAGAGATTCTCATTTTCTATTCTACTTCAAAACATAAATTTCATTGAGACTATGCTCATCGAAATACTGTTTAGCTTTGCATTTTAAGAAACAAAAACCTTAACCCACCGGTCCAAATTCTATGTACACAATTGAAACAATGCCGCACTCTGAAGCAAGTACTGCAGATCAGAATATTACTGAATTTAGCATGTCATAGACGCTTGCCGATACCATCCAAAACAGAACGAAAACATTCCTCATGTACTAGCCCTCATGTACTAGCAAACAATATTCCATTAAATCTTGAAGACAGTTGCAAGCTTCTCCACTAGGGTCCTGCAAGATGCATTCAATATGGATTCGTCTCGTTCAAGGATATACTATTGCTTTAACATCGCAGCTCGTCCAACAAGAGATTCACATCTGCTGCATTAGCCTACTGCCGATTTTGCTGAATAATCCCAGACATATTCAGTATATGAATGTGTTCATAAAATATCATTGAAAGGCCTTGCATACAAATAAAGTTCTTTCCCGTCCTTGTAGAAGACAGAAGATGTATTTACATGTCCTTGCAAGGACAGAATTTTGACAAATGACACTATTTCAAGACATGGATACCAAATGATCTTCAAAACGAACAAAACATACATCAGAGCTTGTCTTTGTGATAATCCCGAAAGCACACAAATGGCTCCGTATTGCAATTTATATCTAGAATAACCTACAGAGTCACATTGCGACGAGCAACAAATGCAGAGTAATAATTGTTGATAATAAAAAATATCAGTAACTTATAAAATTAAAAAATAAAATAAGGAGGCAACTAAGCTCTCTACAAAATGCTACTTACAACATGTACAGTTGACCAAATTTAAAAAAGAAAACATAATAAATTCTCTCAAAAAATTTTGTTATTCATGAATATTTTGTGGTAACTCTTATTCTCCATTTGTTCTTCATAATCTGAATATTTTGTGGTCCAAAACTATAAAATAATTTTTTAAAAATATTCTTCTTGCTCTCTTGCATTCGGATATATTTTGTGGTCCAAAACTATAAAAAATTAAAAAAATGATCCTCTTACTTCACTTGCATCCCCTTGCATCCTCGTGATGGATATATTTTGTAGTCCAAAACTATTAAAAAAATTGAAACAATGTTGCTCTTGCTCTCTTGCATCCTGTTAATGGGATTATACTACTTATGAAAAATTTGAAAAAATGTAAAAAAAATTGAAACAATATTCCTCTTGCTCTCTTGCATCCTGTTAATGGGATTATACTATTTATAAAAAATTTGAAAAAATGTTATCTGATGAGAAAATTGAAAAAATGTTCCAATTGCTCTCTTGCATCCAGATGATGGGATCATACTACCTAATGATAATGATAGGATTATTTAGTATGATGCAATACATTGATAAATTCTACACAATTGAATTCAGAAACTGATAAAATCAGATAGATTTGAATCTGATATCATAAATATACTGTAAGTTGCTTAAGAGCTACTTATAAAATAATAAAGAGCAATATAAATTTTTATCGGGAATATAATGTAAAAAGTCACGATTATTTAGTATTTACAATAATTCTAGAAAGTTGAGGCAAATTATGCACAAATGAGAAATTATTCATTACTACTGTAATGCAATGAAAAATTTCACCCTCTCACAAGCAATTTATTCTTAGGGTTAAGCTAAAGAATAGCAGTGTTAAAAAGTTCGGCGACATTCATCAACTTTCAGCTTTAATCTTGCATCATACAACTCTGTACAGTGTACAGTTAATTTCCAGAATACAGCATAAGAAGGGATTGTGTGGCGGCAATTAAATCTTTACCTTGAGCAATACGAATCAATTAAACGACATACGTGTGCTATATAAAATAGAAATCGTAGATGATGCTGAGGATTTGCTTATGATAAAAATAGTTTTGCCGTTATTGAATAGCTTGACCTTAAATGATGATCGAAACCCTTGAGAAATTTGAGAAATAAACGGGCTTAGGGTTTGTTCAACGTCGACATACCTGTCAATCTGCAAAATCAGTGGAGAACAACGGCTTTCATTCACTTCAATGCCTCAGTTCGTGATTTCTTTGTTATCAGCTTTTGTTGCTTAAAACGAAGCGAAATCCAAGATCCACGCCATCAAACAAGAGAGAACAAGATCTACACAACACACGACACAACCAAGCAACACAAATCCCCGGCCTAAAAAGCGGCTCAGAGAGTCGGGAGGTCAAACCCCCCAAACGCAAAAAAAATTATTTATATTAATATAGTGTGGCCTGCCCGCAAGCGCACCTGCGAGGCAACGCCATGAAAACCCAGCTCTACTAAGAAAATAGTTACACAGAAAAAGGGCAACCCCAACCACGATTTCTTTACAGCGGTGTACGCAAGCCGTCCATGCTTTCCTACAACGCCCTTCAGAATTCACAGTTGTGAAACAGAGGCGAAAATTCAGGCGATCGATCATCTCCAATAGACATTGATAACTCCGAATTCGAAGCCTGCAACGGTCCAAACGCCAAATCCCCAAAAAAACTCCCCATTCAACAAAACCAAATAGATCGAAAACAAACGATTCAGAAATCACATTTCTGAAACGTGATCGAAATCGTATACACAATCAACATTCCTGATCGAGGGTTTGAAGAGCCCTGAGCCTGAAATATATAGAAATTTGGGGGAACAACGAACGGTTAAGATTATCCCTGGACAACGGCGGTAACATCTACGGAGGTCGGTGTGACGCGTCATCGACCGCCTGTTTTTTTCAACCGTTTGTTGGTACGAACAGGTCACAGGCGGTAATGGATTGGAATAAAGAGAGAGGAAGCATCGAAGACAAAGGAAAATATTTGTTTATTTCAGGTGTGTGTCATTTGCTTATCCGATAAGCAAATGGAGGCTTCCGGATTCTTGGAGTTCCCACAGTTTCACCGATTTCATTTTAAAGGTATATATTCTATGTGCTATGCTTAGGCACGAACAAATCAGGTATTTCTACGCTTATTCGGTCGCTAGTACAGCTCACAGGTTATACCTAACCACGGCAAACAACGTCCATTAATTGATACACATTTGACCGTTGTTTTTAATCAATTTTTTAATTTTATGTACAACCATCAAATGCTAATAATAATCATAAAATCTTTCAATCAATCTAAAATAGTCAAATATATTATAACAAGGTTTCAAAGTGGAGAAGTTCCGCAGTGTTATTTAATTTGTCATAAAGATTGAAATTTTGAAATTCCGCCCAATTTGTATATATTGATTGGAAAGAATGTAGTGTGGAATGTATAGTAATTGATAGATATAATGGCTAGTTTTAATACCAATATTATAAATGGATAATCATAAATCAACAAAATTAAATTACACCAATATAATAAGTTTATTTTTACAAAAATATAAATAAATGAAATTTGTGAAAATATTGAAAATTTCTATAAATTATTGTGTAAATGAATTCAAGATGCATTATTATAAAACTATTTGATTACAAAAATGTTCATTGTGATTAAAATGAGTATATTTACCTAGATAAAAATGTTTAAATTGAAATTTGGATAGTTATTATTTCTAAATATAAATATGAAATCGTGCTAATGTAAGGTGGACATTTAGATTTTAAATAAAAGTAAAATAGATGAAAAGAAGAGTTCTATGAAAATAAAAAAAAGATGAAAAGAAAGAATAGGATAAAATTTGTAAGATAATTTGAGAGATTGTCATTTTACATATAGTTGTACTAAATTAAAAATTTGTTACTTAAATTTAACTAATGAAAAACTACAAATATCAAGATATATAACTATAATATAAATATAATTAGTAAATATTAGAATTATTTATAATATGAATATTATTAATATATAATTTTAATTTATATTAATTAGAAAATTTATATAAATTAGAAATTTATATAAATTAGAAAATTTATATAAATTAAAAAGTATGTTATATATTTTTATAATATATAAATAGTAAATATATTTATAATGTATATTGTAAACTACATCATATATAATATTATTTAATTTTTTATATATTATCATAATTATAATAATTACTTAATTAATCATTAATAAGAACCTCCTTTCGTGGAATGTTAGGGATGCCCCTAACAAGCAGCACATAATTAAACGCTGCATTAAGATCCATAACCCAGATATAATGCTAATACAAGAAACCAAACTAGATAATATAGAAATGGATAATTTTAAAAAAAAGATAGGATTTAGATTAATTGAGGCGTCAGATGCTTTAGGAGCCTCAGGAGGCCTAGCCATCATTTGGAATCCTAGACACATAGCAATTGACATTCTAGAAAAGAGGCGACACTGGATGGCTGGTCTAGTCAAGGATTTCAGGAATAACCTAACCTTTAATCTTATCAACATATATGACCCAATACAAAACAAGGAGAAACTCTTAGTTTGGCAGGAAATTGAATCCTTCATCAGTCTTAGGAATGATGATTTATTTTTTTTAGGAGGAGATTTCAATGTAATCTCTAAACTCTCAGAGAAAAAGGGGGGAGCAAAATCTCTATCGGTAGCTGCTAGAGACTTTAACCTGTGGAAGGAGAGGAATTCTCTCTTAGAAATTCCAACAGAAGACAACTCCTTCACATGGAATAATAGGAGAAAAGGATTTTGCAACATCTCAAAAAAGTTAGATAGATTCTTTCTTAAGGGTAGCATGACTAAACATGAGTTCTCCCTTAAAGCTAAGATTCTAACGGTTTCAGGATCGGACCACTACCCGATACTTCTCAACATTCTTACACACACAAAACCTAAGAAGTGCTCTTTTAAGTTTGAACATGCATGGCTTAGAGACCCAGACATTCTGAATCTTTTGGAAACTTGGTGGTCGGAGCCTAACTTCACAGGGTCTAAAATGTACATAGTTGTAAACAAACTAAAATGGATTAAAAGAAAATTATTGGAATGGAATTCAACTAAGTTTGGTAACATATTTGAGACCGAACTAAACTTGGAAAAAGAAATGAATGAGGTTAACTCACAAGTTATTCAGAAAGGAATGGATGAAGAATTGTACCTGAAAGAAAAGAACCTTCTTAAAGAATATGAAGAAGTATTAGCAAGAGAAGAATTATTTTGGAAACAAAAATCTAGGGAGACATGGCTAGAAGCAGGGGATAGGAACACAAAATTCTTTCACAACAGCATGAAATAAAGACGAAATATGAATAGAATATCAAGCATAACCAACGAGGTAGGAGATACTATAAATGATCCAAAAGATATAGCCACGGAGGTAGTTAATTTCTTCAATCAAATCTTGAATAACAGGGAGAGCTCCAACTTAGTTAGCCAAATGGAAATGCTTAAAAATATACCAAAAGTTATTACCAAACACCATAACAAAGCATTACCTGACAAACTCATAGCAGAATAAGTTAAAAATGCCCTCATGCTCATCAACCCGGATAAATCACCAGGACCAGATGGCTTCTCGGCCATTTTCTTTTAGAAATGGTGACACTTTGTAGGTAAGGAAGTAACGGAAGCTCTAGAAGGGGTGAAGAATTCAGGTAAAATACTCAAGGAAGTAAACAACACTTTTATTGCCCTTATGCCCAAAAAAGACAAACCCTCAAACCTTAATGACTTTAGACCCATAGCACTATGTAATACTTTATACAAACTCCTAACTAAGACACTCTCTCTTAGATTACAAAAACTCCTCCCACTTATCATTAGCGAGGAACAAACAGGTTTTGTGCCAGGAAGATCCATCTTCGATGGAGTCATAATTGCTCAAGAAGCAATCCATTCGGTCCTAAAAAACAAAAATCCTAGTATGCTCCTTAAGCTAGATATTAAGAAAGCATACAATAAGGTTGACTGGAGATTCTTGTGCAAAAGTCTAGAAGCCTTCAAATTTTCTAAAAGTTGGATCAATCTTATCTTTGAATGCATCTCCACCCCTATGGTCTTTGTGCTTGTAAATGGGACCCCAGAAGGTTTCTTCAACATCTCTAGAGGTTTAAGACAATGTGATCATATATCCCCCTTTTTATTCATCATTATGGTTGAAGCTTTGGGTAGAACTATAACTAGTGAACACGAAAAGGGTAATATAAATGGAATAACCATAACAAGTCAATTAGATCCTACTACACACCAACATTTTGTAGATGACACATTTCTTTACGGATCCAGCAGTAGGAAGGAGGCAAGAGTCTTTAAAAGGATTTTGGAAACTTATACGAAGGCCTCGGGACAAGAAATCAACCCGAACAAGTCAGAAATCTTCTTCTTTAATAAGACCAAAGACACTGAGAGGGACATATGTAAGATTCTTAATTTTAAACAAGGTATGCTCCCATGAAAATACCTAGGCCTTCCCCTAGTAAAAGATCAGAGAGCGACAAACATTTGGGACCCTATCATCAACAAAATCAAGGGCAAGATGAATTCATGGAAAGGCAGATGGTTCTCTTATGTAGGAAGAGTAACTATGGTTAGATCCGTACTATCAGCCATGCCAACATATCAATTATCCTACATTCACCTTCCTTCCAATAAGAAAATGGAAATCATCAAACACCTAAGAACTTTCCTATGGCAAGGGAGCAATGAAAAAAGAAAAATTCCCCTTATATCATGGGCAAATATACGTAAACCCAAAAGTGAGGGAGGTATAGGTTTCAATAATTTGGAGGATCAAGGAAAGGCCTTAGGTGCTAAGTTGATTTGGAGGTTATACAGAAATATGGAGGCTAAATGGGCCAAAATCCTTATTTACAAATATCTACAAGACAAAGACCCCTCAAGCATTTTTAGAGAAGCATCTCCCCCCAAAGGATCTAAAATTTGGAATTTTATGATGGAATGTAGATATATAATTAAAGAAAAACTCACTTGGAACCTTGGATCAGGACAGAATATTCTCTTCTGGGATGATTCTTGGGGTGGTTATGAGGCATATCCAAAAGTTTGGATAACTCTGTCCTCATAAATCCCCTCAAAGAAAGGATAGGCATACACCTCAAGGACTATATTATTGCTAATGGAACGAAGTGGGAATGGAAATCCATTGAAAGTTGGGGCATTTCAGCAATAGACGAAGTAAGGATCATTGAAATCCTTAATAAACGTAAACTGGTTTTAAGAACTTCTGAGGATTCACTAGTCTGGTATGGCTCAAAAACTGGGGAATATAACACCAAAGATGGGTACAATCTTATCTCTCAAAACTATAATCACCCCAAAACAGCTATACCTATTAACCTTTGTTGGAATAAAAATTGCCTCCCTAAAGCAGGATTTTGCACCTGGCTTTCCCTCAATTACAAAATTTTAATAGCAGATAGATTCAAGAAACTGGGCTTCTCTGGTCCTAGCAGGTGTGTCCTCTATGAAAAAAGTGAAGAAGATGTAGATCATATATTTCTCAAATGCCCCTATGCAAATAAGTGTTTGGAATGGCTAGTAAGTAACTTGGGTTGGTCATCTGCCTTCCCTTATTCTCTCTTGGAAATGCTACAAGCATGGCCAGCCCTCAAGAAAGATAGCATTTATGCAAACCTTTGGATCTCCTCCCCCTCAATTCTGATTTGGGAACTATAGAAAGAATGCAATAGAAGGATATTTAAAGATGAAAAATTAGAATGGAAACAACTCTACAACAAGATTGAAGCTAGCATCATAGAAAATTCAAAATGTAGAATCTCTAAGAGTCAGAACACAAATTTGCATATGAGTCACTGGGATGGGAAAATGCGTGGAAAATGGATAGGTCTCTCTCTTCCCCCTTTTATAGGTTTGGGTAATAATATCACGACATCCAAAAGAGCTGAGTGCATTTGGAAACCACCAAGAGAGGGTTGGTTTAAACTAAACTTCAATGGTGCATCAAGAGGCAACCCAGGAATATCAGAGATTGGATGCAGCATTCATAATGAGGATGGAATGGAAATTGCTTCTATAGCAAAACCCATAGGGGTAGAGACCAATAATTGGGCATAACTCTTCACATTGGTCCAAGGTCTTAATAAATGTGCTTCCATGGGACTACTATCCCTAGAAATAGAAGGGGATTCAACAATAATAATCAATGCATTGAGGAAAGGGACAATTCCCAACTGGAGATTGAATTCGTGCTTCTATCACAAGCACTAACCCTTTTTGGAACCTTCAAGGAAGTCTCCATCAATCATATTTATAGAGAAGGGAACAGAAGGGCTGATGAATTGGCTAACTTAGGGGCAGACAAGGATGCTACCTACAAATCAAACCCACCCCTAACTACTCCCCAATACCTTCTTTAGAATCCTAAAGGAGGTCACTTAGGGTACTACTTTTTGTATTATAATCACTAAAGCAATGAACCAATTCAAGCTTAATTTCAAATCAAAAGAATAGTAGGAGGCTTTATAGCTACAAAACCACTCTTCTTATTATCAGCACTTTCTTTGTTATTCTCCCTTTTGGAAAATCTTCAGGCACCATTATTCATTTAAAATTATTACTTAAGCAAGCAACATTTAGGAGTACAAAGGTACCCAACTAGACATCGTCACCTTAAGTAAGGATTCCACATTAATTATTAAACATTATTAAGCCTTTGTCACCATTTCCTAGTTCTAAGATCTAAGCACCATTTTCGGTTACAATATCACTTGTGAGATAGCTGTTTAAAGAATGCAAAGTACGAATCGTAATCTCACATGATCTAACCTCTCTCTCCATAATTATGACAAGCTCATTATGAGAATTTATCGGCCCTCAACTGATACAAGAGGAGACCAATTTGCCAATTATTGGAAAGCAATACCTCAACATAAAGATTAAGGTGGAAAACTCAGAACTGGGTCGACGGGAAACAATGGAAACTAGGGTAATTACCTTCCATACAAAAGAAAATCAACAAATGGCTTTTCAAGGTAGGGTGAGGCCTGAAAGGTGGAACTTAATCCTCAAGCCTCTCTCAGACATGATTCACAGAGCCCTAATCAAAGGACTGGGAGAAGATCATTTTGATAATAATTTCACAATAAAGGTGAATGGGCATGTGGTCGAACTCTTCATAGTGTTAGCAATCTTCAATGGGACTGAGAAAGAGAGAGTTATCAGGGCGGCTAAGGAAATCTTTAAGGGGGAAATCCTGGAAGGCCTGGAGAAAG
>BSBK01010561.1:0-230000 GCA_027943335.1 Chamaecyparis obtusa | reverse complement strand
TAACAATGATCTTGGCCAAAGAGTAACAAATTTCAGGTTAGTTTGAGGATTTTACGCCCAGGGGAAACAATGAATGAAGATAAGATTGTCTTAAAAGGCAAGAGAATGGAGAAGAGAAGTCCTCAACCCAAAGGAAAGGACAAGTATAAGACCAAATCATCTTCCTTTAAATATATATCTCATGAATTTGTAATTAGACTGAAAGAGACAAATCAATCTCGTCCACTCAATGAATTTCAACATCGGAGGGAATGCCCTCCTGATCTTTATGTATTAAATTCTAGACCCTAGTCCCAGGCATGGCTGGAGGTTTTTTTGGCCTCACTCTTTCCTACCAGCGCCTGCACTGAGCGAGGTGACATGTATTATTAACTACAAGATTAATAGAATTTTGGCTTTGGTATTTTACCAAAAAAAAAAAAAAGATACAATAATAGTTATATATTAATATTATATAAATTATTATAATATTAATGATCATTTTACTTGATAATAATTAAATTATTTTTGTCATGATTTTTTTAATTTTTTGATCGGTAAAAGGTCGAAGCCCTATAGATTATAATATTAAATTGAATTACAAAGTCTCCATTCAAACAGGCACTGGTAAGAAAGAATGGTAAAAGAAAACCTCCAGTCTTGCCCGGGACCAGGGTACTATATTATACAAAGAATAAAAGGGGCATACCCCAGTTGCTCTACCTACTTTAGAGGTTGTCCATTTTTAAAAATATTAATCTTTACAAAGATTTTTCTTTTATATTAGAATGCTTATATCATGATTTTTTTTTGCTCAATAAACGGCCATAGACTTTTTATTTTATTAAATTTTCTTATTATTTTTTACACCTCCGTTCAACACCGAACACTCGTGGGAAAGAACAGAGTTAAGAAAACCCCTCAGTATTGCCCGGGGACCACAATCCACTCAGACTAAATAAAAGTAATGAGAGTACAATGATTATAGGGGCATACCCCTAAGTACAAAGATAAGAGGGCATACCCTCATGCATTTTTGACATTACATATATGTTCTAGGTAACATCTTTATGCTTTATACAAAAAATTACAATGTTATCAGATGAGAGATAAGGCTTTTCTCCTTCCTCCATGAGCTTGAGAAGAAGTATAAGACATATATGAAGTGGATGTAGGCCTTTCCTTCTTTTATTTATGGGCATAATCCTGTTGAAAAACTCTCCACCAAAAATCTAATTAAGATCTTTGTTACTTTTCCATTTGATCAAATAAAGATAAGGAATTAAAAATATCTTACTTGTTCTTGAAACAGTGCCTTCTGTCTTTGACAATTCTTGCATCCATTAGATTATACAATACAAAAGTGCCATAATGTTTTTTTATGTTACATTGTTCGACTATAAGGAAAGGATTTTCCTTTACAATTCATGCACAAAATTAACTATTTCAGAGAGTTAGCGTATTTGATATTGCCTAATATATCAGAGAAAACCTCTTTACCAAAAATCTTGCATACCACCATGGTTTGACATGGTTTTATCATAAGAGTTTGAGGAACATGACCAATGTCTTTAACAAAGAGCCTAGAAGTAATCCTGAATTAATCGATATAAAAGTAAACCAGATCCATGTCTTATTTCACGCCTCATGGATTTTAATTAATGTAAAAGGATAATTACTAATAAACTTATGGGGGGTTTGTTTTATTAAAGAGCCATTTGTATCCAAATAGATTTTCTAGTTTTCATCCTTTGAGCTCAATTTGGGAATTTAAATTTGTTGAGTCTTTGCCTTAAGTCCTAAGTCTATTTGATGAGACAGAGGGATTCTACTAAGGATTAGAGTTTTAGTTTTTAATTCTGTAGTTTTAAAATTCCTATTATAGTTATTCATTGATTTTATTTTAAACTCTACAAGATTAAGACCCTATCCATTCATTCGTCAAGAGTAAGAATATAAACTAGTTGAGCTCTTAGAAACTCAGGTACAAATATAGCATTGGATTCAAACTAGTAAGCAGAGACTATTGATTCAATTTTGAAAGACCTATCTTCTCACTTTAAAAAAAGTAAGCACCATAGCCTCCTTAATGCATAAAAATTAGAGATTAACTGGTGAAGAGTTAGCAACCCATTAGGTTGGTTTGATGACTTTAGAATAATAAAGTTTCTTAAGCCATTATATTTAATTTTAAAACTAGTTTAAGTAAAATATTAAGATTATATGTCTTAAGAACAATCGTTGTAGAAAGAGGGGTTTTAATAGGATCATAGGGGAGTCTAAAAGTTAATAAGGGTTATCTTAATTATAGAATAAGATTTTTGCATCTTTCTTCATTAGATAGGAATTTAACATGATGGTTTAAATCCCCCAAGGATTGATGATGGAGCCATTTGTTCCTAGATTGGACAGTTCATCTACTCTCTTATTCCCTTCTCTATATATATGATTGAAGGTAATAGAGGTGAATTTTTCTATTATAGATAATGCATGATCTAGAAGTGCTCTTAGCTTCCAATTTGGAATTTATTGGGATCTAAGAGCATTGATAGTGTTGGAAGAATCACCTTCTACGTCAAGATTTGAGATTCTGAATTTGGAACATAGTTTGAGGCCTTCCACTAGTGCACACATTTCGGCCATATTGTTAGTGGTAGCACCTAAAGATTTTGCAAGAGAGGCAATTTCCATCCCATTTGAAACATGAATGACACAACCTATACTAGTGGGTCCAGGGTTACCTCTGGAAGCCCCATCAAAGTTGAGTTTGAATCTTCCCTCAGATGGAGGATTCCATACACATTCTTTTCTTTCTTTGGCAATGTTGTTGTTTGTCTTGTTGGACAAAGGAGGGATCTTGAGACCAATCCATTAGTGTCTCATAGCTCCATCCCATGTAGTCATAGATTTATTAGGAATTGACTGATTTGATAATCTATTATTTGTTACTTCGATGATGTTTGCATTAATTTTATTTATAACTTGATTAACCTCCATATGTTTGTCTTTAAAGAGTCTTTGATTCCTCTCCTTCCATACTTCCCATATAAGAATAGATGGGTTTACCTTCCATAGGATATTATAAATACTATCTTTATGGTAGTTTGGCCAAGTTTTGAACATGTCTTTCAAGCTGTGAGGAAATGCTGATGTGTAGTTAAGTTTGTCACAAAGCCATTCCCAGCAATTCCTAGTATAAGGGCAATGTAGGAGTAAATGATCTGTGTATTAAGAATCTAAATTACAAAGGCAACATTTGTTGGGGCCTTCATATCTCATTTTAGTAAACCAGACAGTTATGAGAATCTTATTTTGAATGGCAAACCATGAGAAGATCCCTAGCATGGGCAAGACATGTTTGTCCAAGAAAAGGTGAAGGGGGAGATTTGTTTTATTATATTGATGTTTATCAATAATTAGTTTATAACCATCTTTAGCATTATATTTACCATCATTTGATGCTGACCACAAAAGAGAATCCTTTTTATTATTAAGAATGATTTTTCTACTTGTTAGAATGCTAGATAGCATGGTTTTATGACGGTCTGGTATATTAATGTTCGCCAATGATTTCCATGTAGGGTTGGCAAGGGCCATATCAGCTGGAGGGATAAAGTAGTCATAAATGTATTTTCCCCAGCATTGTTTAAGGGTTTGGATGGTGTTCCCCCAGTTATGCATACTCGATATGGAAGGTAGACCTTCCCAAGAATTATCCCAAAAATGTGCCTCTTTCCCATCATTGATTTTCCAAGATAGGTAATTGCTAATAGTATTCTTACATTCCATCATAAAATTCCAAATTTGTGAACCATGCAGGAGATGTCTGGTTCTGAAGAGTATGATGGGATCTTTGCCATTAAGATATTTATAGCGAAGAATTTTAGCCTATTTCAGATTAGGTTTGTTGAGGAGATTCCATACTAGTTTGGCTCCAAGGGCTTTACTTTTCTCTTTGGTGTTTTTGAAGCCTAAACCTTTGTATTCAATGGGTGTACAGAGAGTATCCCAAGATACTAAGGGTATTTTATGTTGGTCATTGGTCCCTTGCCAAAAGAAATTTTTTAAGTGTTTGTTAATTTCCTTACTGCTTTTCGAGGGGAGATGGTAGCAAGCCATTTGGTAGATAGGGGTGGCTGAAAGGACTAACTTAAGCATTGTCAACTTTCCTAATGAGGATAGTCATTTTCCATTCCATGATGTTGTCTATTTCCCAATCTTTTAAATAATTAGGGTCCCAAGAATTGGTATTTTTAGTTCCCTTGTCTAGAGTTAGGCCAAGGTATTTGCAGGGAAGTGAGCCTTTCCTAAAATTAAGGATATTGCAAATATCAGTTTCTAAGGTTGGATCAGTGTTTAGTAAAAATATTTTAGACTTGTCTTGGTTGATTTCTTGTTCTGGAGTTTTAGTATAAAATTGTAAAATTTCCTTGACATTTTGAGCCTCTTGTAGTGAAATTTTGCCAAATAGCATGGTGTCATCAATGAATTGTTGATGCATTGGAGGTGACCTTAATACCTTTAATCTTATTATCCCTCCAAGCCTTAGTTATGGACCTCCCAAGGCCTCAGCCATAATTATGAAGAGGAATGGAGAAATAGGATCTCCTTGATGAATGCTTCCAGACACTTCAAAGAAGCCTTCGGGGGAACCATTTACTAAGATAGAAAATTTGGGAGTTGAAATACATTCAAAAATCAGATTGATCCATTGTTTATCAAAGCCAATTTTTTCAAGCACTTTACAAAGGAATCTCTAGTCTACCTTGTTATAATCTTTGCTGATGTCAAGTTTAATAAGCATAATGGGTTTTTTATTCAATTGGGATGAGTGTATGGTTTCCTAGGTTATGATGACTCCATCATAGATGGATTTATCTTGAACAAAACATGTGTGTTCCTCACTTATGATTAGTGGTATTAATTTTTGTATTATGTTAGAAAGGCTCTTGGATAGTAGCTTGTATATAGTGTTACAAAGGGCTATAGGTCTGCAATCAATATAGCTTTCAATCTTATCTTTCTTTGGAATTAAGGCTAAGAAGGTGGTATTAATTTCTCTTAGAAGCTTACCAGAGTTTCTGACTCCTTCAAGGTCTGCAGTGACCTCATTGCCCACAAAATCCCAACATCTTTGGAAAAACATAGCTGGGAAGCCATCAGGGCCAAGTGCTTTATCTGACTGCATTTGTTTAAGAATCTTTCCAATTTCCTCCCTAGTAAATTTAGCTTTTAGGGATCTATTGGTGTCTTGATTGATAATTCTCAGGATGTTCTCAAGGAGTGTATTTTGGTTGGTAAGATCAGAGGATTTTGTATTGTTAAGGGTATTGCTAAAGTGTTTAATAGCTTCCTCAGCTATGGCCTTGGTTTCCTCAATTATCATTCCATCTATTTTGGTGATCTTAGTTATTTTGTTTATGTTCCTTCTTGCATTGGTGGTATTGCAAAAAAAACTTAATGTTTTTATCTCCTGCATTAAGCCAGGTTTCTTTGGATTTATGCCTCCAAAAGAGTTCCTCTTTGGCTAAGATATCCTCCAGGTCAATTTTAAGAAGTTTTTCTTTTTGGTATGTTTTCTTATTCATTCCATTCGCTATGATTTATTTATTCAAGTATTCGAGTTCAGTCTCAATTTTGGCTTTGCTCTCAAAGATGTTACCAAACCATTCTTTGTTCCATAAGATTAGTTTGGTCTTTATTTTATTAGAAATGATGAATAGTTTTGATCCCTTGAATTGTAAATTTCCCCACCACTGTTGTATTAGTGGTAATAGTCTCTCATCTTTGAACCACATTTATTCAAATTTGAAGGGAGAGCCATGGGTTCTAGAATCATCAAGGATGTCTAGTAATATTGGGAAGTAGTCAGATCCCGAGAAAGGTAGGATTTCAGTTTTTAGGGCAAAGGGGAAGCTTGGTAAATTTCCTCTGAAAAAGAATCGATCAAGTTTTTCAGCTATGTTTTCCTTGCCTTGTCTCATGTTAGTCCAAGTAAACATACCTTCTTCTGGGTTTAGATCCATTAAGTTGTGTCTTACCCATTCAACAAAGTCCTTCATTGATCTTGGATTAACATTTATGCCTCCTTTTTTCTCAGAGGAGTCTAGGATGGTGTTAAAATCTCCACCAATGATAAAGGTTTGGTTTGGGTGGAAATTTAGGAATGTATTAATTTCTAGCCACATCAACTATTTGTCTATGTAATTATTTGGTCAATAAATATTTAACATATTAAAGTTCAGATTGGATTTCAGACTCTTGATAAAACCACAAATCCAATGTTTATTGATGGAGGTGGCGGTATATATTATTTTCCTTGGGTCAACTATGACAGCCAGGTCGCATGATGCCCCTTCTGCTGGAGCACCAAAAACCTCCAAGAGTCCAAATTTTTTGTTGAGGTTTGTTAAATCATCATTATTGAGTTTGGTTTCTTGTATGAGCATTAAATCGGGTTTATATTTATTGATGCAGTGTTTTATTAAACATTGTTTGTTAGGGGTGTTATAGCCCCTAACATTCCATGAAAGGACCTTCATTGGTCCTTGGGAGGGACCTTCCCCTCCCTGCATGAAATAAGTCTGTGATCTTAGTTTGATTAGCCTTGTTTTCTAAGCTCTACTAGAGATTTTATGCCTCTCTTTATAGGAGATTTTGCACAATCAATCTCAGTAAAGCCTTCTTATAGATAGCTATACCAAGTTGAGGATTACTTCCTAAGGCTTCCAGTTCCACCATTTCTTCTTCTAAGACTTGTTGGTCATGCTCCTCAGCATCAAGTTCTTGGATTTTTCTAATTAAAATTTCTCTTCCAACATTAATGGCATCTATATTTATAAAGTATGTCAAATTATTGTTTAGATTATCATTAAGTATTTCCTCAACTATTGTATTAATTTTAGATTGAGTAGAAGGGGTTGTTGGCAAGTTGACTATACTAGTGTATATGACTAAGATTTACTATTTTAACTATGGCAATAAAGTCATATAGAGTTTTGGTGTCAGCGCAATAACTTAGAAGATAAGAAATCGACTAAGTATGGAGAACAAAGCAGTCAGTAAAGCACCTAATGACCAGAGCATCAACGCACGTGTATATGATCGAGTTTTGGCATGCGCCCTTGAAGATAAGCTTTTGAGTATGTAATCATGCTAAGTCTAAGAACCCATGATCAAATGAGTTAGTATGAAGAAGTTACAACAAGTTGAAGTGACACAGTTAGTGAGCGACAGAGCATAACAAAGCATGCAGCCGACAGGAAAGATTTTGATTAGCGATCATTATTTTATTTTGTAAAGGCTATGTGCCTATTGTAAATGTGTTGTAAACATGATAATATCAATGTATATAAACATGCTTGAGCTAATTCATTTGTAAGCATTGTACATAATAGGTTATAGGCCGACTTAGTGAATAGTTTTTTTTGCACCTATATATAAGACATGTGCCTTTGTATTTGAGCATGGCATGAGATATAGAGTTGATAGAAGAAAAGAAGAAGTATGCGAAGAGCAGTCAGAATGATATAGAGATTTACAAGAGGTTAAAGCATCAGCGCACAAAAGGAACTGATCAGACAAGCAGTGTCATAGCAGCAGTTCACCATTGTAGATGTAGTGTATATCTAATATCTAGGAGGTTGTAGCCTTCTCTATTGAGCAGTGAGCTCTGGTAGTTACCCAACCACCCCTAACAGGGTTTGTTACTGAAGACTCCTAATAGGGTCTGACCCTTGACAAGGTTATTGTACTTAAGCATTGTAATGATAGCTCCTAACAGGGTAAGGAACATTAACAGGTTCATAATACACAAGTACAATTATTAGTGGGTATTAATTCCCACTGGGGTTTTTCCTTTGGCCAAGGTTTCCCCGTAATAATATCTGGTGTTATGTGTTATGATTGTTTACTTTACTTGCTTTAATATTCAGTTTTGTATTTAAGTAATAGAGTTAAGTTTCAAGAGATCAGAAATTAATATTGTAGAACACTGATTCACTCCCTCTCAGTGTTCCCATTCCTAACAATTGGTATCAGAGCTTTGGTCCTCTGAAGAGAAGTTTAACCACTTGAGGAGATCATGGGTTCAGAAGAAGTGAAACATCTAAAGAATAGTCTTGAAGCAGCTCTCAAAGACCTTGACAGATTTGAAAAAGAAATTGAAGAGTTGAAATTAAAGGTTAGTGGTTCTCAAGTATTCATCAAGAAACTAAGAAAAGATTTGAAAGATTGTTCTACAGGTGATTTAGGAAAAATGGTCAAAAAGTTGAATGAGGAAAACACATCTCTGAAGGATCAGATTGAAGAGTTGGATGAAAAGCTATTTAACAATCAGGAAGCCTATGAAGAACATGTCAAAGAAAACAAGCAGTTGGATGAAGAACTGAGGCAAGCAAACATGAAAATCTTGGAGTTAGAAAACATCAAGAAAAGGGTGGAATCTGAATTAACAGAAGTAAAGAATCATATTGAAAAATTGCACACAAGTAAGGATCTAATAGAATCATAGTTGTATGCACAAAAGATTAAAGGAGATACCACTAGTATTAGATTCAATGAAGCACAAAATCAAATCAATAATATGTGAGAAAGAAAGAAAGCACCAGAAGAATCTACAGAAGCTAAGAAGACTGGAAATCATAATGAAGCTAAAGCTAAACCATCTAAGGATGAACACAAGCCAGTAAACCGAACTTGTTATGCCTGTAACAAGCATGGACATATAGCAAGAGATTGTAAAGAGGTAAGACCTTTCAATGGTTATTGTTATTCATGCAATAAGTTTGGTCATAGAGCTATGAATTATAGATCAAATCAAAGAAGTCAGACTCAGCAAATTAGAGAAATCATCCACAACAGAATGTTAGAATTCCTCAGAACATTACATGTCAGATATGCAATTATAATGGTCACACAGCTAGATAATGTAGTATGGTAACTCACATCAATGCATCGAGGAATATAAGGCCTCCAGTCATTTGTCACTCTTGTAACAAGGTTGGACACATCTCAATGTTTTGCAAATCACAAGCGCAAAGACAATAAAGCCCTAATAAGTCTCAAAGATCAATTTTGGATGAATCTGGAGAAGTCAAGTTTGTGAAAGCTACAGAAGATGCAAGAAAGATTTAGATGGAAGTAAAGCAAGATAATGTTGATGACAATGTAGTGGATGCATCTGTAATGGACGCACCTTCTACTTCTGAATGAATGATCCTCATGGTCATAGGGGGAGCTAGATTAGCTCTAGACCCCTGCGCGACTGGTATACTCACCCTCAGAGTATGCATCTTTGGTTTTAGATGTTTGGATACTAGTTGATGTTGTATGAAAGGGTGCACATCCTAATTATTAGCAGAGATGGAGATTGAAATTCACTGTTACATTCTATGTTATGGCGGCAAGCATTAATGGCAGAAAGTTGTTTTTATAGTCACCAGAGATCTATTATCCACACATTTGCATTCGAGTTCAAGCCTTTGGAGATCACAGGAGATTAAGCAGTTAGTATTGAAGGATTGAAGTCGGTTTATCAATGAAGAAGTGTGAAAGATTGTTGCAGAACCCTAGTTTAGTCGTGACGATTCATAAACCCTTTGGAGCCCTATTTGAGTGATTGATCAAGTAAGTAATGGCCACTCCATTTGTGTTTGATGTTGCTGAAAGGAAGAGATATATATTTAAGAAGTATCCCTTTAAGTCAGTCTTAGATGATTTGGAAGGAGCACTCTCTAGGACTCCGATGGGAGTTATGCATGTAGAAGACATACGCGCATAAATATACTGCAAGAAGGAACCTGTAGGATTGGATATAATTAGGTCACACATGGAAACAATGATGAAACTAGACATGACATTCATGGATGAGTTCGTGCACCTTGCTAATCACCCAATTATTGAGTATGCGACTGCATATGAGTTCTATGAATCTGAATGGATTAAGATTTTTCTGAGCAGAATACATGATGACCTATTTTGGATAGGAGAAGTCCCTATTAGAATAACTAATAATCTCATTTATGAGATGATCAGACTTCCTAAGAAAGGCACCATTCTTCCTACTAGCAAGGATGCCAGGAAACTGGTGGAGCAGGCTTGTAAGTCCCAAAGTGATAAGCGTAGCATGACCATAGAGCCAATTGAGGAGAAGGATATCAAGCTCATGGTGATGATACTTAGTTACAAATTCCAGCATGCAAACAGAGTTAATAGTGTGTCCGCAGCCACTATTCTGGCAGCCATCAAAATTGTAAAGGAAAATGGAGAGTTCAACTTGTGTGAGATCTTGCACGCATAGGTGATGGATAATATAATGGCTATCAAACATGATAAGAGAAAAATATCCAGGTTTGGGTCACTGATCATCTATATGTACTTCCATATTGTTGGAAAAGTATTAGATCTCTATCTAGACAGGAGCATACCTACAATGCCACAGATTTCATTGAAGGAAACATCTGAAAGCACCTTGAAGGATTTCATGGACCTAGAAATAAAGACATTCAGAATCAGAATGCAGAGATTGTATAGGATACCTGAGAGTATAGTTGAAAAGTATAAGGACAACATTTTCTTTATAGTGGAGACATATATCACATGCATGGAAGTTGTAGAACCTAGAACTAAGTGGATTCATCCACTTGGTTATGAAGTGGAGGAACATATTTTGGAAGCTTATGCATAAGTCCTACTGTTAGCGCCTAAGGATCCCAATGAACCAAGATGGGGTACTTATGAGGAGAAGACTAGATAGGTAGATTCAGTCTTGTATAGTGCAGCAACAAAAAGGAAAGCATCAAAGATAACATCAGACATACTAAAAATCCATGGAGTCACACAAGCAGACCTAGATAAGGCAATGGAAGCCAAGATTACAATGCAACTTGAGAGCGCACCCTCTTCTGATATCAAAATGGAGAAGATTGATGATCCTAAGGAGAAGAAGAAAAAGATAGAAGAAAATACTCCTGCACCCACAAATACTATTGATTTGGAGTCCACACCACCACCTGAGCCTAGCAAGATGTCCAAGAGGAAGAAGCAGACTAGTGCAAGCCACCCATCCTCTAGAACAACAAGAAGCAAAGGCAGAAACACCCAAGCACCTCTAGAGGTAGGATTCAGACCGAATCTTAAAGTGTTGAGAACTAGGGTAGTTGATGAAGGAAGAATTGATCAGATAGCAAAATTCTATGATAAATATAGTGAGATAGTTAAATCAGAGATCCATTGTATGATAATCAAACATATGATTAAGTTCAATAAAATAGTTCTGGAACTTAAGACAGTTATACCAGATAATGTATGGAACATTTTAGACTTTTTGAAGAGACAAGCTATAGAAGAAGATCTCAGGATAAGAGAAAATATATTGGATGAAAGCCTCCTAGTTTGTTCATTTGAAGAGAAATCATTGTTGTTGGATTTGGTGAAGCCTCACCTAAGAACCAAGCTAAGAACTCTACAAATTATGAATAAGGACTATGAGTTGGTTCCAAAGGAAATAGAGAAGGGATTTGAGAAGGTGTTCTTGGATAGACACATGTGTCCTCCTACGATGCCTGCAACTCAAGTTCCCTCAGAGAAAGCCAAGGATTTTGAGACACCTAATGCACCCATGATAGGTCCACAGGATTATGCGCCCTCAGTAACAGTGCCTAGCAAAGCAATGGAGTCTATGCCCATGTTTGAATCAAAAGATGACACTATCATGATTGATAATGTTGAAATATCAATGGCAGAAACATATAAAGACCTTGATAAGTTTGAGGAAGCCTTTGTGAGCACAGAAGAGGCTGAGATTCTATGTGGTGATAATTCACCTAAGCAGCAAGAAGAAGTTCAGATTGAAGACTTGACTAGACAGGAAGAAGAGAAGGAAGATGAACCTATAGATGAACCCTCTGTTGAAATTCCAGTGAAGGTGAAGAGTGAAGTTATGGACAGCACACTCCTTACCCCTAAGCCCTCAACTTCATTGTTGTCAAGTTTGACCCATGATTAGTGTGCTAGCAATGGAGAAAGCAAAGGAGAAACAAGTAATGAGGAATCCATTATTTGTTGAATCAACTAACATACTGAATAGCCTACTGCCTGAAGACAAGAAAGTATCAAGTGTACATTCAGTGGATGATGTCAGCACCATATTGACATGCTTCAAAGCAAATTTCTCAAGTCTTGAAGAGCCAGCATCTAAAGTTGCAGAAGAGAAATATCTTAAGAAGAGGCTAAGTGAATTGATAGGTAACTTCGCACTTGACCTTAGTTCTCTAAAGGTCGGTCAAGCTATGTTAAAGGAAATAGTAGCAAAAGGAAGAAAGATAATAGCTAATTGTATGGATAAAGACAAACTTACATCAGACCTTTCAAAGAAAATTTAGGAAGCTGAATCCATGATGGAAGTTGTGAGCAAGTTAGTGCTAGATCCCTCACAAGATGTGAACATGTGTAATAATGTCTATCAAGGATAGTTAAACAAGATTGAGAAGGCAGAGAAAGAGACAACTAAGATAAGGGCTAGGCAAACTCAGTTGAGACATGCACTTGCGCCCTCATTGGATGTGTTGAATCAAAATATCAAGGAGATTGATGCCATGATTGTGACATATGATCAAGGTCCCTATATAGAATTAGAGAAGATGGAGAAGCTGACTTATGCACTATGCACCCATCTCCAGACAATAGATGCACTCAAAGCATTTTGGCAGCAAGAGATCCAAAACCTTCAGATTGCATACCCAGATGTACTCTTAGTGTAAGTACTTGAAGATCCCATTTTTTAGCACCTTTTTCATTAATGTTAAAGGGGGAGTAGAGTAAATATGGAGTAAGTATAGAGTAAATATGGAGTAGTAGAAGGGAGATATAAGATAGAGTATATGATGTACAAAAAAAGATAAGAGTATATGTTAGAAAGTTTTTGTGTAAGATACAGTTTAGTAAATTTGCCATATTCCTTTGTTGCCATTAATGACAAAGGGGGAGATTGTTGGAAAGTTGACTATATTGGTGTATATGACTAAGATTTAGTGTTTTCATTATGGCAACAAATTCATATAGAGTTTTGGTGTCAGCGCAATCACTTGGAAGATAAGAAATTGGCTAAGTATGGAGAACAGAGCAGTCAATAAAGCACATGATGAACAGAACATCAGCGCACATGTATATGATCGAGTTTTGGCATGCGCCCTTAAAGATAAGATTTTGAGTATGTAATCATGCTAATTCTAAGAACGCATGATCAGATGAGTTAGTATGAAGAAGTTACAACGAGTTGAAGTGACACAGTCAGTGAGTGGCAGAGCAGAACAGAGCAAGTAGCTGACAGGAAAGATTTTGATTAGCGATCATTATTTTATTTTGTAAAGGCTATGCACCTTTTGTAAATGTGTTGTAAACATGATAATATCAATGTATGTAAACACACTTGAGCCAATTCATTTACAAGTGTTGTATGTAATAGGTTATAGGCCGACCTAGTGAATAGTTTTGTTTGCGCCTATATATAAGACATGTGTTTGTATTTGAGCATGGCATGAGATATAGAGTTGATAGAAGAAGAGAAGAAGTATGCGAAGAGTAATCAAAATGATATAGAGCTTTACAAGAGGTTAAAGCATCAGCGCACAAAAGGAACTGATCAGACAAGCAGTGTCATAGCAGCAGTTCACCATTGTAGATATAGTGTGTATCTGATATCCAGGAGGTTTTAGCCTTCTCTATTGAGTAGTGAGCTCTGGTAGTGACCCAACCACCCCTAACAGGGTTTGTTACTAAAGACTCCTAATAGGGTTCGACCCTTGGCAAGGTCATTGTACTTAAGCATTGTAATGATAGCTCATAACAGGGCTAAGGAACATTAACAGGTTCATAATACACAAGTACAATTATTAGTGGGTATTAATTCCCACCAGGGTTTTTCCTTTGGCCAAGGTTTCCCTGTAATCATATCTGGTGTTATGTGTTATGATTGTTTACTTTAATTGCTTTAATATTCAGTTCATCATTTAAGTAATAGAGTTAAGTTTCAAGAGATCATAAATTAATATTATAGAACACTGATTCACCTCCTCCTCTCAATGTTCCCATTCCTAACAAGAGAACCATTGGAAGATGGGTCTGTCATTTGCATGTTGGAGTTTGGTAATTGAGGGATCCCAAAGGATAACACTAGATCCAAGATGGTTGAATGTAAGGGAGATGCGTAAGCTAGTTGGGGATCAACATCAGAAGGCTCCATATTGAGGTCAATGAGGGGATCTAATGCTGCTTGGGACTGGGGGTTGGTTTCTATATTTTGGGGCTGCATTTGGGGTTCATGTTGTGACACTAGTGCCTCATCTCCTTCCTTTCTTGCTTGTTGCTCCTTAGGGGATGGTGGATGTTGATGCATGGGTGTGGGTTGATTATTAGACCTGTGATTAAAGTGAGATGGAGGGGTTACAAGGATGGATGTAATGGATGGAGAGGGACTATTGCAATTAGAAGAGGAGGAAGTGTTAGAAGGAAAGGATAACCTAACAGGTGTATTAGGGAGACAAGGGTTTATGAAGTTCCTCAAAATATGTTGGAGGTTGTTTGTATGGTGGAGTCCCTCAAAATCATCATTGGGGTCTCCTTTGAAGGCATCAAATCTTCCAATGGTTCCTTTGTATAGTTCTGGTTGTAGTTCATATATCCAATGGTTTGTTATGATTTTGACTGGTTTTAACTCACTGGGAACATTATCCGTGAGTAATTTAACATCTAAATCTATCATATAGAAATGTTCAAAACCATCTACTGTACCAAATTTTTTACCAATCCTTCTTAATATGCTACGATGCATTAATTCAACAAGACCTAGTTTTTAAGACAAACCCATTTAAGTGGGCTTATTTCAGAGCATTTGTTATTGTTGAAATTAGGCCTCCATATAATGAATTTTACATTATACCCTTTATAGAAAAAAAATTTAGAAAGGAGAGCTTCTACTAAGTCTCTTGATTCACAATAAAAAAATAGAGTGTTTTTACTCAAAGCCACTCTAAACCAGTTTGCAATGGTCGAGATGTGGGTCGCATCTCCCTCCCAAATTGCATAGACTCTATGAGATTCGCATCTTTCCCAAATCTCATTGGAGATCTCATTGTTGATTATAATGGTGGTTGTTTCTTTGTCATGCAAGGGTATTTTGGTGGAATTTTGTTTGATCCTCCGCTTCAAACTTATTGGTATTGCATTTTCCCCCGTGGTAATTTTTGATGCCCTGCTTTCCTGTTCTCCTATAGAGGGATAGGGTTTTGTTGTTTTCCACACCTTGTTGGTTGTTCGATCTGATCTAATCCACCCAACTTCTTCTTTTGTTGACGAACTAGGATTTTCTTTGATCGTGTATTTTGTAAGATTGAAATAATCCTTCTGCTTATTGTTGCATATCATTGTTGGCTTCTTAGCCGTGGGGCCACGGAGACCCGATTGCTCATACTGAGATCTTCTGCGATTAGTGGCCAAAATATTAGTTTTAGAAGTTTCTTGGCAATCATTAACCCAATCCCTTTGTCGGGCCAAAGTATTATCCATGTTCTTATCCTGGGAATGGGTAGGCTTTGAGGTTACTCGAATTTCATGCTGAGGGTTTTAAGTGCTTATTTTTTGTTAGTCCCTCATTACCAAGTTTGCTTTTTCGATTCCTGTCATAGGCTTTCTATCGTTTGGAAGCCACCTGAATATTAACTAGAATGTGGTTGCCACAGTCTTCATCCAAAAAAATTCCAAACGGATTCGAAGTACCAACCACATATTTTGTGCCAGCAGAATGGGAGTAATATTGTAGGTTTTCATTTATCGATGCAGGATCACTACCTTTTCCGTGAGTTTTTTCTGCCCTACTAGGGCATCGATTAAAAATTTTCTTGTGAGCCATTAAAAATTAAAAATTTCTTCACATCTATATTTTTATCATGATATATTACATATAGCTATAATATAAATATAATTATTAGTAATACTTTATTATATCTAATATAGATATAATTATTATTAATAATTGATTATATATGTTATAAAACTATATTTCTATGTTACTTTTTTTCTAAAATATATATATTTCCTATGGGCTTTAATGAATATTTTAACAAGAAAATAGCCAAAAACAAAATGTATAATGGATAGTTCCTTAAAATCCGCCTTTATCGTTCTTACCCAATGAAATCACATAAAATTAATTTTCTACATTTGTTTTGTTAAACAAATTGCATCTTTAATTAAAATAAATGTTTTTTAAATATGACAAAAATTTTGATATCTCATTGGTTAAAAAATTAGTTATTAATAATGAGTTAAAGTTCAGTGGATGCCTATAGTTCTACGCCTCCGACAGGAACTAATAGTATTATACAAATCTTTTAACTTTACTAATAAACTAAAAAATGTTATACAAATTAAATTTTGAAATCTTATACAAAATCTTTTAGACAATAATCACTACGATTAATTACATCCAATTAAAAAATTTGATAAAATTATATTTAAAAAATATTTTTTAAATTAAAAAATTAATAATAAATATAAATATTAATTCTAAATAAATTTTTTTATGAATAGTGTATTTTCTATTAATTGAATATAAAAGTTACATAGTCACAAAAAAGGGGTCCGGGGACATAAAAATCACCCCGCGAGAGTCCACACGGCATAAGCCGGATCTAGAAACTGAAACTTAGAAACTATTCATAAAAAAAAAGCATAAAGCCATCATGTTGTGAGAGCAGTACCAGCAAATGGAGGAGGGTCTCTATCATCAAAATCCCAAACATCATTGGGATTGACAGGTGGGTCGAGAATTGACCAACCATCATCTTCAGCATCTTTTTCCTTCTCTTCTGCCTGAGGTGGAGAAATAGCCAAAGCCAGGCGGGGGAACTTGGAGGAGGTGGGTGGGGGCCAATTAGAGCCACGACGAGCAACATGAGCAATAGGAGGGGCAGACTGATCCAAAGCCAGAGACCACCCAGAGGGACAACAAGGCGGAGAAGCTGAGCGACACCACCAACCATCATCGCCACCTCTCAGGGAGTGGTGGTAGGAAGCCTATGACCGTGGGGTATGGGAGCGGTGAGCCAAAGAGCTACGCCCATGGTGAAGCCCCCTGGGAGGAGTACCTTCTACAGAGACAACACCAGGAGGAACCCGAGCAACCGTGCATGGAGCGTTGCCCCAATGATTGAGCAACTCCTGAAGGTGAGCCACCTCTAGAGACACTTTATTAGCTTGAACTTGAATCTACATCATTACATTGTTACATATGCAAGCTTTATTATACAAAGCAACATTAATATCAAGAGAGCTGTGAGAAAAGAGAACATCATTTCTATCTTTCCACAAAGTGAACAAAATCTCCATCCTGAAAGTATGCCAAATTTGGGTAAACTTGGAGGGAAGCTTCAGAGAATCTCCCAGAACAATCATATGCCAAGAGAAAGGCTCGGGCCTGAAAGGTTTAAAGAAGTCATGAATCCACTGCCAATATTGTTGAGCTCTCTTACAAAACCAAAAGATGTGCAAAAACGTTTCTGGGTGGCCACAAAAAGGACACCGAGGGTCATGAACACCCAGGTGTTTGATTCCAGGACCCACAGGAAGTCCTTGGAACAGTAAACACCAAGCAAAGAGAGTCATCTTAGGCTCTATAATGGCAGACCAAATGGTCTGGAAATGAGAGTTCCAATGGTAAGTAGAAGAGCGCAAATGCCATCTCTGGTTGAGAATGTCCACCATGGGAAGGTGGGGAGATAGCCATCGGTAGTCCAACCTAGGCTTGTAATTATGGAACGGAGTGGCAAGATACCATTTCCAATCCTTCCACCAAGGTTGAACAGACTGAACACCAAGCTTATGAAGCAAATGATCTAGAATGGAAGAAACCAATAGGTCAAAAGTCTGGCAATCTAGGTGAGCCAGGCGGTACTAGACCTGGATGTCATCCCAAGAGTGGAGGCTCATAGTGACCCTGGAGAAGAGGTCCTTGGGAGTCTGGATGCCATGTTTGAAAAAATGCAGAGCACTGTCTCCTTGAGTCTTGGCAAGAGGGATACCTTGAATGGAAAAAAGTGGAGACCACTAGAGGTTTTGTTGATTAAAAGAAATACCATTGTGAAATCCATCACCGTCCCACCAAAGTCAGGGTTTGATAGCTTCCTAGGCCTTTCATATGCTCTTAATGATGAAGGTGGCCTAGATCTGAACAAGTTACCTCATAATAAGAAGAGTCTGAAGACCAATACCTTTCCAAGTAGGCCTGTGAACAGGGTAGCCTGAAGAAATACAATGCCTAACAAGGATTTTCCAGGCCTCATTACCAGTGAGAGCACGAATAATCCATTTGGCACAAAGAGCATGACCCTACTTCTGAGTGGCAAGAAGACCAAGGCCACCAAAATCTCTGGGGAGACAACAGTAATCCCAAGCAATTCTGTGAAATCCATGCCCATCAGCTCTAGAAGCCCAGAGAAAGTCTCTAAGAAGGCACTCCAGCTTCAAGTAAGAAGCTTTAAAGGGAGCCCAACAAGAAGAGTAGTAAACATGGGTGGTAGCCAAAACCTTAGAACAAATCTGGAATTTCCCCGCAAGAGAAAGGGGTTTAGAGATCCAATACTGAAGCTTCTTCTCAATCTTAGCAATCATGGCATTCCATAAATCCACAGGAGAGCCATGGAAAGAAAAGGAAATGTCCAGGAAGCGAAAAAATTCCCCATGTTGAACCCATTTCCAATCGAACTTAGCAAGCCAAGGAGGGGCAGGAAAGAAAGATTGTCGGTAGTAGAGGGTCTTGTGCCATTGAATAGCGGACCCAAAGGCCTGACAAAAAGTATCTAAGCATTGTAAGGCATTAGAAATATTATCCTCATCCTCAAGGAGAGTGAGAAAGGAGTCATCAGCAAAGTGACTATTGACAAGCTGAGAAGGAGAGTCTGGAAGGGAAATGCCACGAACTAAACCAGAGGAAATAAAATTGGCAAGAAGGTACCCAAAGCCTTCAATTACAAGCACATATAAAGCAGGGGCCAAGGGGAAACCCTGGCGAATGGACCTAAAAATCCCAAAGGTGTCGAACTGAGTATCATTGATAGTAATGCAAGCAGAGGCATCACCAAAAAGCATTTCCACAGACTGCAAAAAAATTGGGACCAAAACCAATGACCTACGGCATAGCAAGAATGAAAGGCCACTCAATGCGATCATAAGCTTTGGCAAAATCAATCTTAAGAAACAACATAGGCTGATTGGATTAACGGGCCCATTCTATTCCTTCCCAGACAACAATAATATTGTCAAGGATATATCTGGACTTGATGAAACCAGTTTGCTCGGAGCGAATAATAAGCGGAAGGAGATGTCTGATCTTGAGAGCTAAAGCCTTAGCAATGATCTTGTGGGAGACATTCAACAAAGTGATGGGCCTCCAATTGCAGATATCTTCAAGATCGCTAGTTTTAGGTATGAATTTAATATTCCCTTTGTTTATGATAGCACCCAAGATTTTATTATGGTAGGCCTCGAGATAAACTTTGTGCAAGTTAGGTCCTATAGCATCCCACAAATGCTTGTAAAATTCACAAGGAAATCCATCACACCCTGGGGATTTGTCATCATTTATAGAAGAGACAACCTCTTTAAGGTCACTGATAGTGAGAAGTTGCTCACAGAAGGCTCGTTGCTCGACCGCTAGATGGTTTGGAGTAACAGCAATACACACCTTGAGAGCATCTTCCCGAGCAGCAAAATTTCCCTGAGAAGCAAATACTTTTTCATAGTGTTGAACAAAATCTTGAAGAATATTAGGAAGCTCAGAAAGGGTTTCATGACCTTGTTTGATTTTTTGAATACCAGAATTGGTATGAAGGGCTCTAAGAGCATGAAAAAACTCTTTAGAAGCTTTATCGCCCACCTCCAGCCAATGGAGGGGGGCTTTTATTGAGCTCCCCTAGTAGCATAGTTGTTTGCAATTTGCTTCTCATGGCGAAGCTGAGCAAGTTTAAGTTGAAGCTCATCATCGAAGGGATTTAGAGCTAGAGCTTCAGAAGAAATGCAAAGAGCTTTGGTGTTTGCTTTAGGCACGTTTCCTGTAGCAAGCCAACTAATGACCATAAATGTGGAGAAATCTGGCAGTACGGGTGATGGCATCATTCCACCACTAGATCCAGCCAGTGTGGTTGTGGGGTCAAGGCTCTAAGTTCCAGACACGCAGAATGTGAGAGATGATGGAAGCATGTGTCAGCATAGACGTGTTGAGAAAAAATTATCAGATGTGTCAGATCATTATCACATTTGTCAAGGGAATGACAGGTAAATCATGATCTTCAGAAAAAGAGAAAAAATATTGAGCAGTTATCATAGCACGATCTAATCTCTTGAATATGCGATCATAACCAGCTCTGAAATTAGACCAAGTATGTCAGACTCCACTCTGCTGACGACAGTTAGCATTGGGATCAAAAAGGCCCAATTTATTACGCATATAGTACCATGCTTCTCTCTCTCCATTTGTCCATCTAAAAGGAAAAAGCCCTTCTTTGTCAAAGGCCAACTCAACCATATTAAAGTCCCCACACATAACCCAAGTTCCTGGAGGCAAATTATCCGCCAACCAACACCATAGCTGAGATCTTTCCACAACATCATTGGGAGCATAAATATTTATAATGCCAAAGGAATGATTGTGGAATGACAACAAGATCCAAGTGACATGCTGCATAGGGTCAGATCCATGCACAATAACATCAGAATGAAGGCGAGGTGACAGAATAGTAATGACACCACCCTTACCAACTTTGTGCTGCGAAGAAAAAATAATGTCGTCCAGCCAAATGACGTGACAGACAGAAGTAAGCAAAAAACCAAAAATTTTAACTTCCTGCAGACATAAAACATCCAGACTGTGAAGTCTATGACACGTATCACAAACATAGTACTTTTTGGAGAGGTCAGTTAGACCTCACACATTCCAGGATAAAAAATTCATAAAAACTCTTGCATATTGTCCTCGTCCTCAAGAGAGGAGAAACTATTCTGCAAGAAGGTTGGAACTGAACCAAAACTGTTGGATAAATTTCCAGCAGAGATAAGTCGTCACTTTTCCTTTGGGTCTTCCTCACGACCATCAAGGTTGCGAGACCAACACAAAGTCTGCAAAGAAGCGACTGAAACAGCTTGCGGAGTGAACACCACCCCAGGGGTGGCAGACCATGCAGGTGGTGCTTTCCCCTGAAGAACAAGGTTTGAAGTAGTCGGAGCAATCGGTGGCGCATTCCCCTAAAGACTAGGGTTTGAAATAGGCGGAGAAACTAGTGGCACTTCAACAACAGGTGGGTTTTCTTCAATAGGTGAAGCAGCCGGCGGTGAAGTAGTTGCGAAGCGTCTTGGGCCTGCTTAGAGCCTGAGGCATTCCTACCTTTTCGCAAGACCGCGATCCATTCCTCCTTTTTCCCTACCTCTAAAGGTTTAGTAGGTGCGTCCTTTGGCAGCGGCTTAACCTAAGGGGTAGCCAAAGGGCAGTCCTTGATCTTGTGCTCCACCGACTGACACCTATAGTAGGTTTTCGACAAGTTCAAATAATGCACCTTATGAGAGAAGGTTTGGGAACTGACTTGTATCTCCACAGAGTCTTTGAGGTCCCTAGAAAGGTCGACCTCAACACAAATACGCTTCTGAGGGTGGGCATTAAAAAACTTGCCATATTCCATGACTATAACTTTGCCAAGGGTTTTGGCAATAGACTCAATGAATGGCCAACATGGCAGTGGGAGACCAGGAAACTTGACCCAGACCAAGAAAATATTATTTATCATTGTAAATCTCTTAAATTATTATACTAAAAAATAATTTATATTAAACTATTACCATTATAATTCCCAAAATTATTTATCTCTATTGTTTATTAACTTAGCAAATAGAACCAAAATTAATAAGACATAAACCATAGGTCAATAAGTTTGACTAAAAAAACTACACAAGACATAAACCATCAATTATTAATTAAACTAACCAAAAAGGCTACTTATGGAAATTTTTGTTCATATTTTTCTTTGTAAAGGATTCATTTGTTCCAGTGGAATACGAAGGACTTACTATATATTAGATTCATGTATGTTGAAATTTGGGACTCATATTGGTGCAAGCAATAATTATGGTGATTTGTCAAGTGGTCCTACTATTGAGGGGAATATTTGATGTTGTTTATCAAGTATGATTTCCCAATAGCTATAGTTCCTTATTTGATCATTTGAAGTGGTAGATGTATTTTCATGCTAGAAGACTATGTTAAAATTATATCGAAAGATTTCCATTGTTCAATAAATCAAGTGTTTTTGTGTAGGGCCAATTGTTGGTATGTTAAATTATTGGATCAATAAAATTAGGTAAATAACGCTTGCAAGAATGGGTTAGTGGTTTGTGAGTCATAATTGTGCTTATAGCCAATCTCATGATGTCTAATCATGTAAAGCTCTTAGAGTTGAATAAGTAAACTTTGGTACAATGTTAATAAGACCTATTTGTGTCTTATGTATCTTTTTTTTTTTTTCCTCCTCTCTTCCTACACTGCTTACGGTATAAGGTTAACTTTAAGCTATTATATTTCATATAGATATTTAAATTATATTATATTAAAGATATAAATATTATATATTTTAATTATATAACATATATTTATAATTATTTATTTATAACATATTGAATTTAATAATATAATTATAATATATGTGTCATATTAAAGAAAACAAATATATAAATGTTAAATGAATAATATTTAATATAAATAAAATAGTTTTTTCAATATATAACAATATGATTATATTAATATTTGTAAGGACTATCATAATTACATAATAATAAAAAGACAAATAACTCATCAGTTACACAATAACATGTTTACATTAATGACACATGTAAAAAATATACAAGCTTTGAGCCATGGTGTTACATTCAAAATAAGATAAAGTACACATAACTAATAATAAGGCGAACCATAAGGAAATTTTTACCTCACATGGAAGAAGACATTCAATACACAATGATCAACAATGGAAAGTGTATAACATAAGACAATCATCCTAATAGGAAGTCCTGGAAACCTACATCTCTGAAAGTCAAAAGGGGGCAAGAACATTGTTGGAGTGCTTTTCCACCCTACCACAAAGTAGCTATGCTTCCCTGAAATCTTTCATGACACAATAGATTACCCAGCTTGCAATAGCGGAGTCTAACAAGATGAAACTAAAAAGAATAACAGAATTTGTGGTAGCATGATATATCCAAACACTACTATAACAATAGCATACACACAACACAATGTATATATCATACATGAGCTTTTTAATTTTTTTTTAAAAGCAACATCCCTTGCTTTATATCTGAAATCCTTTGAAAACCTCATTTCCATCTCAATCATATTATACCCAAAAGGTAAGTATAACATGTATTTTATCATTCACAAAGGATACACAAGAATGTACTCATGCAAGATTTTCTTAAAGAGAGGTGGTAATACTATGCCTCTACAAGCATATGACAACTTCATCCATATAAATATCTCCAAGTATAAAGGCACGCACAAGAAACATATATCAAAATATAAAGACAATGCAACACTCCTTGCTTGTGGTTACCATTTTGAGATTTCATTTCCATCTTACTCACATTGAAAATGTATCATGATCACATCTTAAGCATGGATAAACACATGATAATGCATGCAAGCATACATGAGCATATAAGTTCACACATAAACACATAGGACCACACATAAGTGCATAAAAGTGCATACCATTTCTATAGTTTAGGCACTTTATCAAGTCCTAAAAAACACTCGAGGTTTACAATAAAATCTAACTACGTTATACTTTCTTGATAAGTTCACGCATGATCACCAACTTAACTATAAGTACATATAAGTAAACTAATCATTATGTTTCACATCATGCACATGAGGACATAAAGCTTGCACAAATGCACATAGCTACAATAAAAAGAAACAAATACACCACATGAAACCGTGAGTTGGTACTTGGTAATGAAATTAAAATATAACATTTTTTTGTATTTTTTTACTTCTGCATACGATACTTCAAGTACCAATTGTTGCGTAAGATCAATCACATTCATAGCTATCACCATTTTATTTCTATTTCTTGCAAAAATGGGGGTATATTGTAGAGTAAGAAGTTCCATCATATCCTACCATCTCTAAATCATTTTAAACTCCTGCAATAGATGCATCATTACTCTACCTTAGCTATATGAAATTCTTTAGAACGTACACCTATGCTCTCTACCATAAAATATAGTATGCAAAGAAAGAATACTTTAATAAGGGGTCAATAATATAAAGTTCTTTTCTTATCACTCTTTTTAGAATATTGATATCATTTTTATGACTACCAATATTACATTAGAAAATTTGATAGCACCTTAGGAATTATTTGGTCACTCATTGAGCAACCAAACACGAAATTGAATTTAACACTTAATCAAATATTCAAAATTGTGTATAACACATAGATAAATATGTATAGTCCACTATTATTATTATAGTTTTACCTTAAAATTAAGAGGTTGTTATAAATAAGTCTTTCCCTATAATTAAGGATTCTCTAAAAATAGGTTATAGCTTTTTATTTCAAATATCCACTAAAAAGAAATAGAATTTATAAAGTAATTTTTTAATAAAAAGTTAACATGGTTAATACTTAATTCTAAGCTATATCTTAGGCTTGATATAATATATAAATAAATATAATAATAATAATAATTTGAAATGTAGAAGAAAAACTCTACGCCCCAACCTATAATTCCTTTTTGAAACAAGAAAACTACTCTCTCTTTTTATAATGAGAAATAATAATGTTTGAAAGAAAAAATCATACAAGTATATTCAATTTTCAAGGCTCAAGGTCAAATTACTCTCATACTATAATTTCTTAAGATATAAAGAAAATTACTTTTATTCGTAAAAGTTTTCTATTTCCATGCTTCTATCAACTCACATCATTACACATATTCATACATAATTATTAGAACTTTTATTTAAATAAGATAATTCTATATAAAAATATTTTACCATTTTAACTAAAGAGGGGGAAATATTAATACTCTCAATCAATTATTTGATGTTCTAAGAGCATGCTTCTACATGAGCATTTCTAGCAGTAAAATAGATAATATTTGACAAGACCTTATTTTCTCTAAAATAAGAAGAAAATGAACAAACTAATTAATATTAATTCTTCTTATGTTTGTGTGTGCAACGAAATGTGTAACAAAGGAATGCAGATAACTATTAAGAACACTCATAACACAAAATTAGAGCAACATACATGATAATACATAAAGAGGCAATAAACAAATAACAAAGAAAATCATAGTAACCCTTGTTAGGCCCAAAAAAAGGCAAGCACAACTAAGAGGAGGGGGTGCGGAGAGGGGGACCGAGGGTGAATCACTTGTGTACTAACAATGAAAACTTTAAAACACTTGAACCAATTAATAATCTGAAAGATAAATAGTAATGCAAGATCCGCAACACAAAAACACCAAATTTATTTTTGAGGAAACTCAATCAAGGGAAAACCCTGGTGGGAGTCAAACCAACTAGATAGATGTACCCTATTAGAAGTACTACCCGGTTAAGAGAAAATGAAAAATAAAGGGGAATGCGCATTCATTCACAGGCCCACTACTCAGAGCTCATTTCTCACAATACAACGATCTGGCACTCAATCGAGTTCATTAATCAAATTCTGATTACAATACACAATGGTGGACATGTTGGAATTGTGATGTATTTTGGTGAGAGGTCACAAGTAGTAGTGATTTTGGTTGTTATTGATGCAAACATAGTCATATCAGATGATTAGAACAATCGGTAAGAAGGAATCAACTAAGTTAAGTAGCGGTGTCCAAGAAGCACAGTTACAGATGGAGATTTTGGTAGCGGTGATGTTTGAGAAAGAATTAAGTGGAGCGACCTTAGACACAACATGGATATACTAATAACATTTTATGGTTGTGACCGCGACTCATTTGGACAACCTATGTGCAAGCATTTTAGTGCCAGAAGATGTTATAGGCTTATGAGTCCAATTTCTTGAGCTACCGGTGGTAGATCTTAGATCGATGATCAGTATGGATATTACAGTAAATATAGTTGTTATGGTGACGTGTCTTAGATGATAAGGATTTGATGAGCTATTATTTATATGCTCGAGGAAAGAAATGAGGTAGATTTAGGGTGATGCATTGGAGAAGTCAAAACATGTTTGACTACCTTGGAGATATAACTTGTAGAGCTTTTTTTGGGCCAATGTGGTCATGATAAAATGTGTTTAACATCAAGATTTTTATTTTGGCATGTGGTACCTAAGAGGGAAAGTATTTGAATTACATTTTGATGTCGGAACAAGTTGCATATATAATTAGTACTGCTCTTATTGTAAAAGAAGATGGTGTTGCTATGGTTGATTGTATGAAGTGATTCATGATTGCTAGGGTTGCGATCAATGTTTTGAGTAGAGACAATTTAAAGAGTAGTTACAAAGAGAAAGAATATATTGGATCTGACAGGAAAGAAGTGCTACATACATATCATTACTTGTTGTTCCCTAATAGTTGCAAAAAGAAAAATCCCTTAATCGAGTGGACTTCAATAGGTGTTCTATTGTAAATCCCTTAACTGGGTGGACTCTTAGAAAGGGTCTTAAATCCTCTAGCGAGGTAGATCTTAACAGATCTTATTGTACTCCTAACAGGGTGAACCCTCAGAAAGGATATTTGTAGATCCTGACAAGGAAAACCTTTTTACTATATTTAAGGGCTTGTGGGTGTCATCCCCACTGTGGTTTTCTCCCTCTAGCCAAGGGTTTCCACAAAAAAAATAGTGTGTTATTGCATGTGTGGATGTTTGATATTATTTACTTTTATTTCATTGTATTAGATATATGTTTTGTTATTTGGAAGTTGCTACTAAAATAAATTAGACTGGTGGTTGAATTAGTTGGTTACATGTTTGTACTAATTCACCCCCCTCTCAGTACCGTCAAATACTAATAATTGGTATCATAGCATTGGTCCTCTTGGTGATAAGACTAACATCTTGCAAGAAAGATCCACAATCATGGAGAATTACAGGTATGAGACACAACTTGAGAATGCACACGAGATGAGCAATGAGCTGCAAGAAAAATTGAAGAAGTCACTTTCCATTATGATAGTATTCAATGCAGAATTTGAAATATTTTTGGAATGATTTTGAATTTCAATGCAGGATTTGGTTGGGTTATCCAATTATGGGTTGTCGTAAATGTAGGGTATTTATTCATGGCATCACATTTCATAAATTGAAGACATGGGTTGGAAGATTTGGTTTTACAATTTTAGGTTGAAGGATAAAGGTTGGAGTGTAGTTGTATATTGAAAGTGTGGGGTGAATTCCTTGTAGCTCCCTCTTTCTTATTTTCTAAATTATATCATATTTGAGATGTTTATTTGATGTCCATGTGTTCATGTGATGGTGATTCACAAACAACTATGTAATTGGGAAGCTAAATTATAGTAGAAACTTGAAATGATAGAACTTACTCTTGATTGTTCTTATTCTAAAAGTGGATTGATTTTATATGAGATGTGTATCAAACTTGAGGGATTTTGTTATGTCTATGGCAATGCCATAAATTTTTGTTTTGTATTTACATTGTACTTCCAATTTCACAAGTATTTGAATAGAAAGTAGAAGCATAGTCATACAATTTTCATGTTCATTCCCTTGCATTTATGAGTTGTTAATGTGTTTAAACCCATTATACATATGAGAAATCATATTTGAGTCAAATCACTCAATTGATTCATATGTTTGTGAGATAGGTGAGTACCTGCATCACTTATACTTTTGAGAAGGATGTGTCAAGCATACATTGTTACCTTTGCAAGAACAAGTAGAGGACAATGACAAGAGTAGCAGTATTAAGGTGATGCTAGTGAGTGGAAAATAGTTTATACATGCCATGAAAGAGGAAGAAGTGGGATTTTACTTGGTACTCCAACCCAAGGTTGTTCTTACCTCTATGAAGTTGGATGAATTACCTAAGGAGATATAAGATATATTTGAAGAACACATGGACATTGTGGTATAATACTTGCCTAATGATTTTCCACCCATGAGAAATGTTAGTCATCATACGGATTTGATTCTAGGAGCTAGTCTTCCAAATAAGCCTGTGTACATTTTGACTTCTAAGGAGAATGGGGAGATCGGAAACTAAGTTGAACAACTACTTGAGAAAGGTTTGACAAGAGAGTCTTAGTGCTTGTGTTGTTCCTACAATTCTAGTACCCAAGAAAGAAGGTGAATGGAGAATGTGCATAAATTCAAAGGTCATTAATAAGATTACCATTAGAAATATATTCCCTATTTCATGAATGGATGACCCGATGGATTGTTTAAGTAGTTCTATGAATTTTTCAAAGATTGATCTAAAAAGCAACTATAATTAAATTAGGATCAGACCTAGAGATGCGTGGAAGATAGTATTTAAAACTAATTATGAACTTTATGAATAGTTGGTTGTGCCCTTTGGGCTCACACATGCAGCTAGTAATTTTACGAGGCTTGTGAATGAAGTTTTAAAACCATTTCTAGGGAAGTTTTTTATTGTTTATCTTGATGATATATTGGTTTTTAGTAGGTCTAAAGAATATCATACACAACTTTTGAGGATGGTTATGGCAAGGTTGCATGAGATGAAGTTGTTGATAAATCTAAAAAATTATGTGTTTTTGAAGACTTAATGGATTTATTTGGGCTATGGTATCCAAGGATGGATTAAAAATGGATATGAATATTCAAGCCACTATTGATTGGCCTACACTCAAGAGTGCATCTAAGGTAAGGGGTTTTCATGGACTTGCTAGTTTCTATAAGAAGTTTATAAAAAAATTCAATCATATAGTTGCACCTATATTGGAAACAATCAAGGGTTATAAGAAGCAATTTGAATGGACCCAAGAGGTTGGAAGGAGTTTCTAAATTATTAAACAAATAATAACCAAAAAACCTACACTTGTGTTACATGATGTTAGCAAAGTATTCCAATATGAATGTGATGCTAGTGGATTGGCAAAAGGGCCTATTCCTAGTCTAGAAGGAAAACTAGTCGCTTACTTCAGCCAAAACATAAATGATGATAAGAAGAAACATTTAACATGTGACCTTGAATTTTATGCATTGGTACAATATTTAAAGAAGTGGGGACATTACTTTCTTCCAAAGGATTTTGTTGTCTACACGGACAACCATACATTACAATTCATCAACAATGAACGCAAGCTTAATCAATAGCATGCAAAATGGGTGGAATACCTTCAAAGTTTTAATTTTGTATTGAAGCATAAGAGTAGCCAAGTAAATAAGGTTGTTAATGCATTGAGTACACAAAGTTTATTGTTCCATGAGATTGAATCTAATAGTATTGGGCTTGATACTTTGAAGGAGTTATATGTGAATGATCCTATTTCAAAGATGCATACGAAGCTTGAAGCAGTCCCATCAATAAAGATAAAGGGCCTTCGATGGATTTTATGCTATAGGGAGATTTTTTGTAAAGAGGTAATCAAGTGTACATACCTAGAGGGTAAATGAGAGAGAATCTCTTGAAGGAGAAACATTATGGAAACCTAATTGGTCGTTTTGGACAATATAAAACTTACAACTAAGTATGCATTATCATTGGCCAACGATGCAAGGTAGTGTAAATAAGTATGTGGAGAGATGCAAAGTATGTCAACATACAAAATGAAAAAGTCATGACACTAGTTTATACCATCCGTCACTAGTTCCCTCTAGACAATTGGATTTTGTTATGGGTTTTCCTAAGATTCGAAGAGGCAATGATTCTATATTCATAGTTGTGCATAGATTTTATAAAATGGTTCATATCATTCCTTACAAGAAGACTAGTAATGCAACAAATATTACTATTTTTTTTCAAAAAGGTGGTTAGATTACATGGTATAGATATGAGTATTGCATCGAATAGGGACACTAAGTTTGTGGGTCAGTTTTGGAGAACGCTTTCAAACATGTTAGGTACACATCTTAGTTTTAGTTATGTTGATCTTTAATAGGCTCCAACCTAAATAAGGGTGGTTGAGAAACTCTGCATATGGGGTACTTGATGTGCTATGCAGAGCGACCTCCAAGATTTTAGAAGTTGGCTCTTCAAGTTTTTATTTTTGAAAAGAGAGTGAGAGAAAGCAAGGTAATGGTTGATCCAAAGTGATTCACTAGGACTCTCAAAACCTCTTTGAGATCTCCATCAAAGTTGATAGAAAACTAGGAACCCCGCCACCTTAGGCACAAAACGCCACAGACTATTCATTTTCGAAGAGAGAATAGAATGCAAAAGTTAGATGGACATGGACATAGTGCAGAATATTTTGATCCCTTTGTGAGAAGAACCCATTAAGGCCCACAAGATTGCTTCCTACGTCTACTGGAAAAAGTTATTCAAGAGATTTTTGCCCACTAGAATGGCATATTATAATTCAGATTACAAACGGTATCGTCCTAAAAAGTTTATACTCATAATTGGATGCTCTATTAGGCCCCATTTTGGTGATTTCAAGATCTAATGTTCGTTATTCTTGATCCTAGAAACCCGATTTCTCTTTTCCCGCATCTTTTCCACCATCCCAACATCCAATTCAAATTTGGGTTAATTCTCTTAGGTATAGAGTATTTGAAACATTATTTACCTACACTTTTTGGCCCAAATTTGGCCCAAAGCCCTATGTCAGGGTTTTAATGGGAAATTAGATCTCGAGGTCAGACTGGCTTATTTTTAAATCCTAAAATGATGGACGAATTATATAAACACCTTATCTCTCCTTATTTTGGTATCCATTATAATTTTGATGGTCCCAAAATAATGGGTTACACTTTTTTGTCTACTTTGACACTTAAATGTATATTCTTAAAAAAAAACTTCACATTTGAACGCATATTGCCGCTAAACCATTACAAAATTGAAGATGAAGTAAATTAGAGTCTTTTAAAATTTTCTTTGTAGATTCTAAATATTTTTATTTTTATTTTTTTGGAATTGATTTGAATCCACTTTTCTATATCCCTTGAAAACTAGTATGTTGTTGTAAACAATAATTTTAAAGAGTGACACTCACTTCGTAAAGCATAACTTATTTTTTCTAAGATAGATATCAATGTGATTCTTTCGAATTTAGTTTTGTGACATCCATGTCTAATGCTTGCAATTGGTTTCATAACTTTATCTTTAGTATTTCATATTTTATTAACATTTGAAGTTGACTTAACCGTAATTTTGACATATGTTCATTTTGTAACTTATAACTTGTGTATTTGTCCAATTTCAAAAACAAATTGATAGAAAGAGAACTTAAATAGCTAGTGCATAGATATTTTTCAGAACTGTTTTCTCCCGTTTACTATTTTTCCATAAGTGTAAAACACAGAGGTTGATGTTTGCTAAGAAACCTATATTTAATTAATGTAAAAAGAATATGCATAATAAACTCAAAATATATCAAAATCATAACCATTGGAAAGCTCGTTCCGAATACTTGTGTCATGCATATGGGTTTGTCAATATTGCCCCATTTGAGCCCTCAAATTGAGCTCTGAAGGCCAGAAAAGTGCAAAAATTGATTGGCTTTTGGGAGAGCAACTTAGACAGGGACTTTTGATAGAAAGTACTTTTGATAGAAACTAAGGGGTTTCGATATAAAGTACGTCCTATTGAAAGTCCCTAACATTTCAGGGAATTACAATTTAAAAAAGGTTTCGATAGCAACTAAGGGGTTTCGATCGAAACCCCCTTGTTTTGGGACTTTAAAATCAAAACCTTTAAGTTTCATCATTTTACCGAAAATGAGGAATTCCTTCCTCCGAAAAAGTGTAACCCACTATTGTGGGTTCACCCATTCTCAAGCATCCATTATTAGGTGCAATCAAGAGCAATTGGATTCAAGATTTAAAAGCAAGCATCCAAGATCCAGTTTCTCCAATTTATTTAAGTTAATTTCAAGGCAATCTTCTCCATTGAATCAAGCTTCTCTCCCATGAAGGCCAAGTAGAGGAATTCACAATCAAGCAAGAAAATCATTCCTTCCATTTGCATTCATCTCTTCATTACAAGTGATTATCAAGCATATCTACATTGAAGATCTAGGAGTGGCATTCATAGATCTATGCACTTGTGAGGACATCCTTGATTCTTATTCTACATTCCAAAGTCAACTCTTTAGATGTCAAGCACATTCAAACATCTTCATCGGTATGAGAGATTTCTACATCCATCCATGAGGGTTAATGCAAGGTGAATCAAACATTTACATTTTTACATACTTTCCTTTATGCGATTTCATTACATTTTCAAGGTTGGTTCCTAAATAGGGGTTTGACCAAGGCAAACCCATTTTACCCATCCTTTTCCCTATTTTTCTATGTGCATGAACAGGTTACGGAGCTATCAGAACTTTTCTAGACAGATAAGAAATAGTCAAAGGATCCCTAAAAATTCTAGGAAAAAGTACTTGGAACAAAATATTTAAAATGTCATATTCCCAAATACAAAATGTTTGAAACATTTTGTTCCTAGGTACAATATGTTTGAAATGATTTGTTCCTAGGTACAAAATGTTTGAAACTTTATGTACCTAGCAACTTCATCTCAAATTAAAATCACTTGTCATTACAATAGTTTCAACCCTAATTAAGCTCATTTCTGATTTCTGACAGTTAGTTATCAATCTAATTTTTCCAATTTTATCTCTATTTTTCTATTTTTTCATATACATTGCATATGTTCTCTTTTCTATTTTTAAATTACATATATAGTGAAGGATCGTTGTCCCATTTACTATTTAGGTCCTTTCTTGAGCCTATTCGAACATCTTCCTTTCAAGTGTACAATTTGAAAAAGGAATAATCATCCCCTTTGTCTTTCCTCCCCTTTTCTTTATGTACATTTTTTGTAAACCCAATGCATGACATTTTCATTATGATTTTAGTATTAGATCCCCTTTATGCATGAAATCTTCATGTTTGATTTGATGGTTAGATGTGTTTTTCATTAAATGTACTATTATGCTTAGTTGATGAATATTTTCATATCTCTTTCAAAGTTCATATTTACATTAGATCTATCCTTTTTTCATCTTCTTGTAAACAAGTGTTATTACATTGAGTCCTACCTATATCATTACAATTAAGAGAAGTCGTTGACTTATAGGTTCCTTAGATCCTGAGTCCTCTATGTTTCCTAGGAATCTTGATGAGACCAACATGTCTACTAATGGCATTCCTCCTATTGTTGAGAACAACTCTTCCCACTCTTTTCTTGATAAAGATGAGACTTTAAGAGTTTCTCCTATGAAAATCCAAAAGCTTTCCCATTACTTTCAAAAATTTGAGCAATGGTTAAGACAAAAAAAATCCAATCCCAAGATCATCTCCATAGTAGAAGGTTTGAGGAAGATAATTCATAATGATAAACATGGTATTAATATCTTGTGTAGTATCTCTCATCTCATTGATAATAATGTCAAGCCTATTTGTGATTGTGCCCAAGAATTAGGTCGACATACCACTAGTGTTGAGAGTTTCATTCTTATTCCTACCTCAATACCTAGTGTGTCCACTTATGCTACACCTCTTATAACCACTTCCGTTCAAAATGTCAATCCTACACATACTAGCATTCCTAATCATATTGTTCCTCTTTTTTCAAGTGTTTCATGTGTCTTTACCTTCATCCATTCCTGCCCACAAATGTTCCATTTTCCTATTCCATTGTTCCTTCGATTTCCCATAATAGTCCAAATCTTTCACATATCTTCTACCACTCCTACTGAATCCACTATCAATAGCTTAGCTCAAACTGCTTCATCCTTGCAACAACAGATTGCATCCATGACTCAATCCAAGTTTAACATTCCTCCTTGTGACAATGTTAATCCTTTGTCCTTAGACATCATTCATTTTGTTATCCCTCAATACATGGAAATTCCTTATTTAGAGACTTATAATGGTAAAGGTGATCCCTTGACTCATGTTAAGACCTTTCAAACATTATGTAGTGATTTTTGTCATGAACATAGGTTCAAGGCTAAACTATTTACTAGAACCTTTCGAGATAAACTCTTGCAATGGTATTGTTATGTGCCTCCTTATTCCATTGATTCCTTTCAAAAACTTGTTAATGTTTTCATTCAACAAATTCAAAACAACATTGTCCTAAGATTTCTTTGACTAATTTAATGCATTGTAAACAAGGTGTTAAAAAAGAGTGATTGATTTCATTGGTATATTTAAGCATATACATGCTTAGATTTCTTATCGTGTGTTTGATATTGTTGTACAACGTATTTTCATTGCTAATTTACAAAAATATATTAGAGATAAGATATTTCTTTATGAATTCTCTTCTTTCACTCAATTGTGTGTAGTGTTTTATAATTATCGGCTTCAAGTGAGTCAATTTGAGAGCACCACTCCAATGACTCTGATTGATAAGAGTGATGTCGGATCCGAATCCTTTCAAAGTTTAAAAAATCTAAGGGCTTCATTAAAATCAATAATTCATCAAACAATGTTGATGAGCAAGTGTCACAGCATCTAAAAGTGTGGCTCCTTTGTCATATGTTTTAAGACCTAGTAATTTTACCTCTTTTTGAATCTTTGGATAATGTGATGTTGAAGTTGATTAATGCTAATATTTCACAACTTCCTCTCATTAAACCAATTGACACATCCAAACCTTTCCCAAAGTTCTTTGATCACAAATATTTTTGTCAATACCATCATCAACCTGACCATGACACTGAGAAGTGTTTTCATTTGAAATATATTATTCAAGACCTCATTGACTCTAATAGTATATATGTTGAGGATGCTAATGATCAAGGAAACAAGTTTGTAGCACCTCCCAACCAAAACTTGCAAATTTATACCAATCATTTGCCTTCTCATTCGACCAATACCATTGAGTCTACTCAGTCTTTACCTTATTCTTCCACCCATGTTGTTGACTATGACATTGAGTGTACAAAAGCCAACAATGTTGTCAACCTTATTGATTAATTTGAACCCAAACCCAAACCTGGACCAGAGCTTTGCATTATATTTAATCTTAAAGAGACAATAAAAGCACCTGATGGTCCTCTTTACATCGTATCAAAGGTTAATGGTCTTCTTTTTCATGGTTTCCTTATAGATCATATTTGCATGGTGAATGTTATAACCGAAGAACATCTTTACACTAGACAAATAGCAAGATTTCTATGAAAAATATGATGTGATGATCCAAAGTTTCAATGGTTTCACTTATCCTACCCATGGTTCCATTACATTTTCCGTAGAAGTTGGTGATAAAACTTTAGATGTCACCTTCGCTTTCATTCCAACTTCCAATCAATTTCAAGTTGGGCTTAGTCTTCATTGGCTCACCTCCATGGTAGTCATAGTCTTCCATATTCATAAGTGTTTAAAATTTTCCCATGATGGAGAAATAATCACGATTAATCATAGCCTCTACCAGCCTTTAGCACCTTGAAGAAACTAACCTTGACTTCTTTTGGTCTTCCATGCCTCAACCAATTCAACCTCGCAAAGACAAACTTTTTTTATCATATCAAAAACTTAAAATCCACAATATTTGTGAGCTTAGCAACCCTAAGGATGTTCCATCTCCTTTCCCTGGACTTGGAATTCTTCCCATGTGCATCCTACACCTCCTAAATATGCTTTTATTCCACCTCCTATATCATATAAATGCTTTGTTGATGTTGTCTCTCAACCTAATGTGGTCCCTTCCATTCTTCCCTCTAAAGAAGTAAAGGACTCAATGTTGATTGATCCTAAACCAAGTCAAATCTAAAGCAAAACAAAACATAACCGTTTTGCTTGTGATCATTGTCGTAAACATCGTGCTAGACCCTATGAGAAACCTAATTTCTCTTTTCCCGCATCTTTTCCACCATCTCGAGACATGGTTTAAATTTGAGTTAATTCTCCTAAGTACATAACATTTGAAACATTTTGTACCCAAGAATATAACGTTTCAAATATTCTATTCCCACGCTTTTTGGCCCAAAATTGGTCTGGAGCCCTCTATCAATGTTTTAGTGTAAAATTAGATCTCATGGTTGGCCTGGCTTATTTTTTAATCCCGAAATAATGGATGAAGTATATAAACACCCTATCCCTCCTCATTTTGGTATCCATTACTATTCTCAAGCATCCATTATCAAGGGAAATCAAGAGCAATTGAGAAATTAGATTCAAGATTTGAAGGCAAGCATCCAAAATCTATTTTCTCTAATTCATTTCAATTAATGTGAAAGCAATATTCTCCATTGAAAAAAGCTTCTCTCCCATGAAGGCCAAGTAGAGTTCACAATCAACAAAGAAAATCCTTCCATCTACATTCATCTCTCATTCATTGCAAGTGATTATCGAGCATATTTACATTGAAGATCAAGGAGTGGTGTTGATCTATACATTTGTAAGGGCACCCTTAATTCCTATTCTACATTCCAAGGTAAACTCTTTAGACTTAAAGCACATTCAAACATCTTCATGGGCATAAGTGACTTCTACATCCGTCCATGAGGGTTTAGTGAATCAAACATTTACTTTTTTGCGTACTATTTTTATGTGATTTCATTACATTTTCAAGGTTGATTCCTAAACAGGGATTTCACCAAGGCAAACCCCTTTTACCCAAACTTTTCCCTATTTTTTTTTGTGTAGGAACAAGTTACAAATCTATCAAGACTTTTCCTGACATATCAAAAACAATCAAAGGAACCCTAAAAATTCTAGGCAAAAGTATCTGGTAAAGAACCTTTCAAACATTATGTTCCAAAGTATAGAATGTTTGAAATGCTTTGTACCCTGCAACTTTAGCTCATATTGAAATCACACATCAATACAGCTATATGAACTCCGATTCAACTCGTTTTCAATTTCTAATAGCTAGTTAGAAATTTGATTTTTCTTGTTTTGTCTTTATTTGTCTATTTTGTCATCTACATTGCATCTTCTCTTTTCCCTTTTCAAATTACATATTTAGAAAAGGATCACTGCTCCTTTCAACACTTAGGTCCTTACTTGAGCCTATTGGGACATCTTCGATGTCCCTAACAAGTGTGCAATTTAAAAAAGGAGTAATCATCCCCTTTTCTTGTGCTCCCCTTTTCTTTATATGTACATAAACATCGAAAGAGTACACAACATAGTTCGATGACTTCCGCATCTATAATATAATTATAAAAGTTCGATGACTTCCACATCTATAAAATAATTATAAAAGCCTAAAATAACAAATGATAGTTGTCCATTTAGAAAGACACAAAGCTTAAGATTATTCATAAAATCAAAGCAAAACACAAATTAAAAGCAAATTGGGCATAGTCCAATATGTCTTCTCTATTGATTATTTGAATACAAAGCTAAGGTCAAAGAGTGATACGAACTCTTAAAAAAAACCCTCCTTAAGGAGGCTCTGGTGAACTCTCTAAAACTTGTTTACTACAATGTTATCCTAGGCTTATATAGAAAAGATCCCCTGGCCAGGCCCCATAAATGCAACTAAAAAAGTCTTCTGTAAATTTGGCGCCTATAGAAACATGGTGCTCTAACAAGGTCCCTACCAAGGCAACTAAGGCTTGAAAAGGGGAAGCACGCCTTTTTGGAAAATGAAATACTTCAAAGCGCCCAAACAAATGAAAAAGTATCACCTCGTGAAGGATGCAAGCCCCGTGAATGTAAAGACTAGTGCGACCAAAGTCAGGACATGTGTCATGTGGGTTGGAGCTCTAAAAGAAAATGTTTGAAGCTAGGAGGGAGATGCACAATGTTGACATGTGGTGAATCGACAATCGTGCATGAAACCATTGGGATCGTCACATGGTGAGATGATGTGTGAATTTATAGAGATTTTATGCTATTGTGAGACTTGACCATATCAACTCTAGGAGCATGATCCATCTCTCCTCTTGCATCCCACTTGAACTCATCCTCAGGGTTGCTCATGAAGACGTGGTAGATGATATCTACAAGTTCAACTTAACACCTCCAAACGGAAAGCCAAATTGAAGAGTTTAATAGAAGTTTGGCTAATATGTTGAGGTGTCTTATATTTGGAACACACCTAGAAATTGGGATATGGCTTTAGCATACACCGAGGTTGCTTATAATAATTCTCCAAACAAGAGTACAAGTTTTAGTTCATTTTATATCTATGGCATGCATCCTAGAGTGTCTTTGAACTCAAAAATATTGGTGATATGGAGAGAAGTATGGATGGATAAGACTTTTTCAAAGTCATTCATGATTTTCATGAGGTTAATATTGAGGGAAATAATCAACAATACAAATAGTATGCTAACAAGAAGTGAAGAGAAGTTCACTTTTAAGTAATTGTCTGATCATAGGCCTTATGTCAACTAGATAAACATATACTCATTCTATCAACTACATAGACATGTCACATGAGGATATGCAAGCAGTAAGCTCATTCTAAGAGTATTATCAATTGCATACATCCCAATTTCTCAGTTTTATTACATTTACGACCTCTACAAATTCTACAACTCTCAAAAAGTATCAATTTGTACACTAATTTAAAAATATTATAGGCTTCACCAAAAAAAAAAAAGAGAAAAAAAAAGTTGGCATGATTCTAAACCGCCCTAATTTAGAAAAAGGTTTTAATAGAACAAAAAGCTTTCAACAAAAAAGAAGAATGCCCCTCACATAGGAAGAGATGTAAATACATTGCAAAGGTTCACTTGCTTCCACTAAGATTTATAAGGTTAGAAAAAATAGGTTTGAATGGGTTTCCCCAAATGTCTCAATTTCTCAAACTCTACTAGCCTGCATGCATTCAAACCTCACCACATCATGAGATGATGAATTATCCCCAAGTTTTGAACCCTGCATCTAACATAATTCTAGAGCTCCCAAGTTTTACAAGATTCAAAGCAAGAGTTCAATCTCGAAAGATGATCTCATAATCCTCAAGCCATGTGACAAACTCAATATTTCAAAAAAATACAATAAAAACAAAAAACACAAGCATTTGAAGAAAAAAATATATGTTACATGATAAAATTGATAAATTCCATTTGAAACATAAAATGCTCCTAGACCCAAACCAAAAAGCTCCAAGGAGGATTTGAACCTCCATCTCCTCTAAAGCTAGAGGGGTGTTTCCTTTACACTATTAGAACTCCACAAAAATAAAATTCTTACACAAAGATTAAATGGTCACTTTCCAAATAAATCTAAGATATAGCACTTTGAACCAAAAATTTTAATATTTCAAATTACTCTCTTCTACAAATTTTTTTAAAAATAATAAATGATTACTAATACTGTTTCAAATGGTCACTTTCCAAATAAATCTAAGATATAGCACTTTGAACCAAAAATTTTAATATTTCAAATTACTCTCTTCTACAAAATTTTTAAAAAATAATAAATGATTACTAATACTGTTTCAAAATAAATGTAAGATGCATTTGAATATTTAAAATAATATTTTAGAAAAATTATGATTTTAATGTTATGAGATTATATTTTAGGATGTGAAAAGTTTGAAAAGACATAGCTAATACAAACCATATAATTGCAAATAAAACAAAAGAATAGAAGCCTTGAATATGTATAGGCAAAAATAATTAAAAGATTAGAGGTAAAGAAAATATAAAATCTAAGTAATAAATTATTTCAGTCAATGCTCAATATTTTCATTCAAATAAACAAAATTATGAAAAAATGTGTTTACTCTTGATATCTTACAAAATAGAGATGTTGTATGAAATAAAGAGAGAAAAGAGAAATCATAATTAAAATAAGATAAATAAATAATTAAAACTAAAATAAGTTATCTTCTAATATGCCATAGCAATAGATTACATAACTCTAATAACAAGTGTTTAAGAAAATTTAAGATAAATAAGTTATTAAAACTAAAATAAATTATTTCTTAATATACCATAGCATTAGATTACTAATATACCATGACTAATACCAAGTGTAATCTTAATATGTTATAGCTCTAATACCAACTATATATTCCCAAAACCTCACACAATATATTTGTTAAATTTGTTGTGGTATCATATAAATGAATTTTTTAAAAAAGTTAAAATTACTACCAAAAAATAATTATCAACAACAAATATGTTCATGTACCTTTATGGGTGTGGAGGGAGGCTTCCTAAAATTTAAAAAAGGTGCTATAAGAATTTTTAGGATTATTTTCAAGTGGGGAATCTTCATGAAATTTAGCTTTAAAAGCTTTGACTCCACAATTTATAGAAGTTGGTGGTCTCATATTTTTTTTTAATTTTGTTGCTCCATCTCTATGAGCACATCACCTAAATGCAATGTGTGCTACATGTTCCATTCATACCCATCTCTTATGAGAATGAATAGAACACTTACACTCATTGCGTCTAAATGATGCTCACAAAGGTGAAGCACTAAAGATTTCCTAAATATCACCTATCTAATGAGAGATGGGTTCTTGAGAATCTCTAGTCATAAAACATAAGCTAATGAGTTTGCCTAAAAAATTAGCCAATTAAATCCTCTGATAGCAATAATACAATTTGACTTGCTCTAAAAAAAATATCTTGTATCTATCTACATCCTACTAATTTGAATTGCAAAACTGGTAGATAAGTATCTCTCAAGACTCCACTATAGCTTTGATGGAGTAACTAAATCCATTCATTCGCAACTTGAAACTAAAGTATCTAGCAACTCAGAGCTATCTGGTGATTTGAAGCTATTTGGTGGATGAAAATTCAAAATATACCTACCCTTCATTGTTGGGGCTCCAACTTGTTCAAAGTTGCAAGGGCCTGATGACATTTGGATCCATGGCACTACAATATTGGAAGCCTAAAAACCATTACGCTAAAAAAGCAAGATGAACTCTTTAAAAATTTAGGAATCCATCTAGAAAGATGGACTCCCAAAAAACCCCCCACCAAATCAATTATAAAATAAATCAAAAGGTATAAACCGTGTAGAAAGTATGTGTTGGCTATTTTTGCCACCCTTTAGCCCAACACAAATAATTGATCCGAGAAATCAGCTATAGGCTAGACGTATCATGAGTGGGAAAACCCATCATGTTATCATCCCAACAAGCTAACACAATGTTTTCGCTACTTTAGTTGGCATCTTTGTTTTAAATTGCAGTTTGACCGGTTGCTGTCGGCCATAATCACTTAAGGTGTCACGGCCTTCTCTGCTCAAGTCCGCGCGGCACTGCAATTTGCATCAAGAGCTAAGGTTCGGCTCTATGAAACAAACCCAAACTACGCCTTTCTGTCCCAAGTCGGATTTGGTGCCTACAAAAGTGAACTTAAAAGATACCAGTCATACATGAAAATAGACACGCATACAAGCAGTTGGGCAAGCTTCAAAACATAACTCTTGAAATCTGCGGATTACAAAAGTAATGCTAAGCCCTATAGTAGACTGAGTATGTCTAGTTGCCACTAAAAGAAAGAAAGACTAACAGAAGTTAGCAAGATTACAATAATGCCTTCCCAAGGCACAAAAGAGTGTTGCAAAACAATGAGAAAGAACTTATACTGTGAGTTGTACGCTCTGGTGGCACAAAGCACCACGACCCTGAAAAGTAGCCTTGGCACTTCGGCACTCTACTCGTCCCTTTGGTAGTACCAGCGCTCAACACTTTGCTCCAGCAGCAAATCAGTCCAACCAATCCCTTCGGCTCTCGACTCTGCAACAAACAAAATCTGCCCGTCTGCAAGCTCCGCTGCTACCCTCCGTCGTCGTCTAACTAAAAGAATGAATAAGGCCCAACCTTATATAGATGAGCATGTCCAATATCCCGCCTAAACGACCCATTTGAAATTCAAATGACTGAATTGCATGCAAGGGCACAGCCATGACACTTGTCACAAAGCTGCGCTATTGCAGTGCAATGAAAGCCTTTGCATTTCAAGACGCCTCGGCTCCCAAGGCAAATGATACCAAACCAAACGTCTCCTATTTGCAAAATAGCACGGTGGCCACTGAAAATGGAGGAATTCAAACAGTAGCGTGTAAATGAAGCAAAAATGCCTCAGCTCCAAAGCCACTCATGGCGGTAGGTGAAGTTGCAGTCGCAAAGAAGAGGCTTGAACCCCAAGGCAAGCCATCATGACGCCCAGTTCAAATTTGCCTCCCTAACGACCAATGAAACCCCACTTACTAAGCAAACGCTGCAAGTCCCCTGACATGTCGTCTGACATACTCCTCTGACATCCCCTGACATCATCTGACATTCCCAACTACCACTTCCGCAAATCGGCTAAGTCCCTACTCAGCTCGGCTCGGGTTGGATCCAACTCAGATTTCCAACTCGGGTCGAAAAATGACTGCGGGTCTCTGGGGTCATGACATAAGGTGACCAATCTATGTCCCCTTATGTTGTTGGTTAATGCCCTTCTCTCTCTTGCCAACTTCCCAAGTGATTTTCATTGTTTCATGTGGTCATTTTTTGCTCTCTACGAAATGGCGAAGTTTGTCGCTATTTTGCATTTTTACTCCAAGCGGTGCAAAATGGCGATGGATGGTATTTTGTTGTTTCACGTGATCATTTTTTTGGCCTTGTACGAAATAGCGATGGAGACGTTTTGAAGGTGGCCAAGGGATGGTGCACTCACCAGGCCACATGTCTTATTTTTGTTGGATGTGGTCTTGAATGCCAACCTTTCTAACAAGTGGATAACGCAACATGTTTGTCACCTTGACTTCTTTTGCCAAAGGCCTGACTTGATTGGTAATAATTATGGCACGGCTTGAGGACCAGGATCTTCAATACTAACTACTCTTTCTTGACTTGTACACACGACCCCAGTAAACTCTGTGCCTGTTTATTATTTGTAGGGATATTTTATCCCTTTCATATGTCGGTAGACTCAATTTTGGTGTTCCTGTCACCTCATGGATCAATGTTCATGCAAAGATCAAATCTTTTCTGATATTCAAGGACTTTCAACCTTTGTAACATGACTCAACCCTAGATGGGTTCAAACTCCACAATGTAGTCCAATTTATGTCTGAGCTCTTCAAAAGACAATCTTTTTTAAATATTCAATGTTGTTCTTCTCTAGTCCATTTGTAACAGCATTATGCTCTATAGCTATAACTTCCTTTTGCCTTACATGAATAGAAAATTTAGTTTCACCTTCTCTCCTTCAATTATATGTGCATATTTCTTGCCTTATGTTGATTACTTCTTTTTGTCTTCTAGTTTGTCTGTTGTATCAAATGTGCTCATGGATGTTTGCATTGTGAAAGCTATTTCCTTGTATCATCTCATTAATTCTAACATGTGAGTCCTTGGTTGGTAAAAATAGAGTTGAGATGTGTGTATTTGTGTTCTTTATTTATGTTATGTGTAACTATAGGTAGAGAGAGTAGCTGAATATCAATCTAGTGCATAGCCCCCCACCCCCTTCCCTTTCAGGGTTTCCTCCACCCTTTTCCCTCAAAGCAGCAATTAGGTGCATCCTAATTATAAACGAAGCCGACCTTCATCTTAGAGTGCACAAGTTCTACACTTGGAAGTTGTTTCCATGTTTCACAAGGTCACTTAGGTCACTAACCACCACTTAAGCCCAAGTGCAGACTTCTGTCATAACTGTATGTTCCGCACCATTTTCCTTTTGGGACTCTCTTTATCTGACCATCTTCGTTTACAGCTAGACTTCATGCACAAATGACATTCAAACTGCGGAGGTATCCAACTCAACCCAACTCTTCCTACCCTTCTTGATCTCCTAATTTGGCTCACTAAAGAAGTTATGAGAGAAAATGTGTTTACGCTACAACTTAACAAGCTCTTCTTTAGTGAGAAATTGTGTTTCCATTGCGACTTAACAGACTTTAGACCCAATACAAAACTTACAGTTACTGTGAGACACAACAATTAGCCATTTTCATAATTAATAAACCCAAAAGGCAAAATGAGAGGAAGATTGCGCTTACTAACATTTCAAGAAACCAGGCCGGCAAGGTAGCTTAAATGCGTAATAATACAAGCGAGCTATATAAATTGCATTTTTATAAAAACAAGTCAAAAGCTCCGTTGGGCGGCTCCGTAGAGATGCTCATGTTCATTTTCTAGTCTTCTTGGACGCACAAATTTGCATTCAGACAGCATATTGAATACGGTTTAGCTTTGTGTTTGAACTTTACACAAACCCTTGTTTTATATTTTACACAAACCTTAGCACACCGGTCCAAATTCTAATCACATAATTAAAAGTATACCGAACTAAAGAAAGAGCTTCAAATCAGAAAATTGCCATATTTAGGATGTCATAGACGCTTGCCGATACCCTCCAAAACAGGACAACCATATTCCTCGTGTATTAGCAGCCAATACTCCATAAAAGTCTTCAGGGCAATTGCAAGCTTCTCCAGTCAGGTCCACAGGCTAGCAAGTAGCATGAATCTCTAACTCATTCAATATGGGTATTATCTCGTTCAAGAATATACAGTTCTTTAGCACTGCAGCTCATCCAACCAAGGATTCACCTCTGTTACATTAGCCTCCTGTAGTTGCTGAATAATCCCAAGACATATTCAGCGTAGGAATGTTTTCATAAATCATCATTGAAAGGCCTTCATAGAACATGTTTCCCGAAGTCCTTGTTAAAGGACAGGATTTAACAAATGGCCGCTATTTCAAGACAGGAAATGTTTTTACACGTCCTTGCAAGGACAGAATTTCACAAATGACACTATTTCAAGACATGGATAGCAAATGATATTCAAAGCAGAAAACATACAATAGAAGTCGTCTTTGTGACAACCCCAAAATGACCGTATTCCAATTTGTATCTAGAAAAATCTAAAAATCTCACACTTTGACCAACAATAAATGCAGAGTAATTGTAATTGCTAAAAGCTTCACCAGTGATTTATTCTGACAAAATTGAGCAATAAAATAGTAATAGAGTAATGTAAATATTTGTCAGCAATAGCAGCGTAAAGGGTAACGATTGGTCATAATAATTCTAGAAAATTAGGCAAATTATGTAGAAATGAGAAATTAATCAATATTACTGTGATGCGATGCGACTTTTCATCCTCTCACAAGCAAATCCAGTCTTAGGTTCAAGCTAAAGAATAGCAGTACTACAAGTTCAGCGTCTGTCTTCAAATTTGAGCTTACATTTTCAACAGATTTAGACAAGCCATTTTGTATTTGATCATTACCGAAATAAGCGCATCATAGAACTCGACACAATTAATTTCCAAAATAAAGTATAAGAAATATAAATGTTCCCATGAGCACTAAGGAAAAAATATATGACATTTATCTACAATTCAAGGAATAGAAAACGTAGAAGGTACAAAGAATTGCTCTCGTTTAAAAATAGTTTTAACGCTAGTGATTTTATTTTGATCTTAGTAATGATTTAGAAAGCCTTTAAAATTTGAAAAATAAATGTCTGTAGGGTTTGAGCCACATCGGCGTACCTGTCAGGCTGTGAAATCAGGGGAGCGCAACACCTTTCGTCCATACGTTGAGGGATTTCTTTGTTATCAGCTTGTGTTGCTTAAAAGAAGATGAATCCAAGATCCACGCCATCCAACTACACCTACACGTCACATGCTTCCATGAAGCTGCAATATTAAATACCTAACATTAAAAAGTACACTACAACAGTAAGAAGAGCAAAGAGCACTCTTAAAACAGCAGAGGACCATTTTTCTTTTGGACTCTCTTCGTCTGACCATCTTTATTTAGGGTTGAACTCTGGTGTACGCCATGTTCAAATGACATTCAGACCAACGTGTATGTGGCTTAACCAAGGACTTCTCCCTTTTTTGATCGAGTAATTTAGCTCAGCATAGAATACAACGGAGCTATGTAATTTTAACTGTTGTCAAAACAAATCAAAATCTGCATAGAGATGCTCATTTTCTATTCTACTTCAAAACATAAATTTCATTGAGAATATGCTCATCGAAATACTGTTTAGCTTTGTATTTTATGTAACACAAACCTTAGCACACCGGACCAAATTCTATGTCCATAATTGAAACTATGCCGCACTCTGAAGCAAAGTGTTGCAGATCAGAAAATTACTAGCACGTCAAAGACGCTTGCCGATACCACCCAAAATAGAACAACTACTGTAACGCCCCCAAATAAAATGCTGCACCAACATCGCCTTGTCATCCCTGATACCTGTACGGCTTGATCTCAAAAAAACAATGCTCATATTGCTCCACTGTCATAGTGTTCTGACGTAAAGCAGCTCTACTATGCCTCCAATGATCAGAAAGAAATCATGCCCAAAACCTAACCTTTCCAAGATAACTCTCATGAAACAATAGCTATATCCAAATGCAATTTTTATTCCTCCAAACGCCACTAAGTAGACTAAGTAGAGGTAAATCCCCGTAGATGCAAGATAGCACACCTTGCCTTGGTGTTACTGCCATATGAATGCATGGTAAAACGCACATCTAAATCAATGAATCAGATATCAAATGCTGACCCACTGCTGGAACCATCAAAAATGGGAGGGCCTGATCGGAGGAACAGAAATTGCACTTAGATATAGAGGCAAATCCCCGTAGATGCATGATAGCACACCTTGCCTTGGTGTTACTCCCATGTGAATGCATGGCAAAACGCCCATCTAAATTATTGAGTCAGGTCTCAACTGCTGACCCACTGTTGGAACCATCCAAAATGGGAGGGCCTGATAGGAGGAACAGAAATTGCACTTAGATATAGCTACTGTTTCCTGAGAGTTCCGTACATGATTTCTTTATGATCATTGGAGGCAGAGGAGAGTTGATGAGTTTCATAATTTAAGTCAGAACACTATGAAAGTGGAATATGAACATCATTTCTTTGAGCTCAAACCGTATGCAAGTAGCAAAGATGCTGGTGCACGGTCTGACATGATCAAGGTACGTAGGTCATCCAACAGTGGAACATAGATCCTATCCCTCGTGTACTAGCAACCAATATGCCATAAAATGTTGAAGACAGTTGCAAGCTTCTCCACTAGGGTCCTGCAAGATGCATTCAAAATGGATTTGTCTCGTTCATGGATATACTATTTCTTAAACATCGCAGCTCATCCAACCAGAGATTCACATCTGTTGCATTAGCCTCCTGTCGATTTTGCTGAATAATCCCGGACATATTCAGTATATGAATGTGTTCATAATAAATCATTAGAAAGCCTTACATAGAGATAAAAGTTATTTCACGTCCTTGTATGTATATGTATATGTATATATTAAAGGACAAAATTAGACAAAGATATTATTTGAAAACAGAATATGATTTTACATGTCCTTGCAAAAAGGACAGAATTTTGACAAATGACACTATTTCAAGACATGGATACCAAATGATCTTCAAAACGAACAAAACATACAAAAGAGCTTGTCTTTGTAATAATCCCGGAAGTACATAAATGACTCTGTATTGCAATTTATATCTAGAATAATCTACAGAGTCACACTGTGACGGGAAACCATTGCAAGAGTAATAATAATTGTTAAGCAATAACAATTATTCTTACAAAATTAAGCAATAAAATAATAACAGAGTAATGTAAATATTTATCGAGAATAACAGTGTAAAAGTGCCGACTATTTATAATATTTCTATTAAAGGCAAATTAAGCAGAAAAGAGAAATTAATCATTACTACTGTCATACGATGTGAATTTTCTTCTTCTGACAAACTTATTAAGATCTATCAGATTTTTTTCACAATCCATAGAGTACATTAAGTGCTTCTGAATCAGATTGTGTGTGAGTTTTTTTATCAACATTTCGGTGATCCTCGAAGAGGGAGGAAGGAAAACAATTTATTCTTAGGGTTAAGCAAAAAAATATCAAAGAGAGAGAGAGCAAGGAAAGCAATTTATTCTTAGGGTTAAGCTAAGAATTATCAGAGTTAAAAAAATTCAACGGCTATCATCAAATTTCTACTTTAATCTTCAACGGGGTTAAGAAAGCCATTTTGTATTAATCCTCGCATATTACAGGGCATCAACGAAATAAACGCATCATACAACCCTGTACACTCAATTTCAAGAATACAGCATAATAAGGGATGTGTGGCGGTTATTAAATGTTTACCATGAGCATTAAGAATCAAGCAAATGACATGTATATGCTATTATAAAAATAGAAATCGATGACGCTGGGGATTTGCTTGTGATAAAAATAGTTTTCCGTTATTGAATAGCTTGATCTTAAGTAATGATTGAAACCCTTCAGAAATTTGAGAAATAAACGGGCTTAGGGTTTGTTCAACATCAACTTACCTGTCGGTCTGCAAATTCAGAAGAGAACAACGGCTTTCGTCAATTCGTTGCGTCATTTGCGTGATTTCTTTGTTATCAGCTTTTGTTGCTTAAAACGGAGAGAAATCCAAGATCCACACCATCAAACAAGAGAGAACAACGTCTACACATCACACGACACAACCAAGCAACACAAATCTCCGGCCTAAAAAGCGGCTCAGAGACTCGGGAGGTCATCCTCCCCAAACACAAAAAAAAATTATTTATATTAATATAGTGTGGCCTGCCCGCAAGCGCACCTGCAAAAGCAACGCCATCGAATCCCAGCGCTACTAAGAAAATAATTACAAACAATAAGAGCAACCCCAACCGCGATTATTTTACAACGGCGTACGGCAAACCGTCCATGCTTTCCTACAACTCCCTTCAAATTTCACAGATCTGAAACAGAGGCGAGAACTCAAGGCAATCGCTCATCTCCAATAGACATCGACAATTCCGAATTCTAGGCCTTCGACGCTCCAAACGCCAATTCGTCACAGAAGACACACAACCAGCGAAACCAAACAGATAGAAAACAAAAGCCTCGAAATCACATATCTGAAACGGGATCGAACACGTACACGCAATCAATAGTCCTGATCGAGGGTTTGTTAAGCCCTGAGCTTGAAATATATAGAAATTTGGGGGGGAAACAAACGGTTAAGATTATCCCTGGACGATGGCGGTAACATCTACGGAGGTCTGTGTGACGCGTCATCGACCGCCTGTGTTTTTCAAGTGTTTGACGTGTCAGAGGCGGTAATGGATTGGAATAATGAGAGAGGAAGCATCGAAGACAAGGGAAAATATTTATTTATTTATTTCAGGTGTCACTTGCTTACCCGCTAAGCAAATGAGGCTTTCGGATTCTTCCGCAATCTCACCGAAGCTGCTACAGAGTACGTTTCCATTTTATAGGTATATATTCTATGCTTATGTACGAATAAATTAGGTATTTCTACGCTTGTTTGGTTCCCTACTATAGCTCACAGGTTCTACCACGGCAAACAACGTCTACCCATGGATACACATTTGACCGTTTTTTTGTTTTTCTTTTTTTTCTTTTTTTTTCGGTTAACTAGCACTTGCACCAATAAGATGCAATGGTTACGCGGATAGAAAGTTATGCTATTGATATTATACTAATAAAATAATATTGAAATGTTATAAATAAGATTTGTGTTAAAAAATAATGAAACTTTGGGGTTTCGTAAGATGAAACCTCCTCCTCCTCCTCTTCTTCTAGCCCTCCTCCTCCTCTACCTGTACCCCTTCATCATTGTCTTCTTCTTCTTCTTCTTCCTTCTCCTCCGCCTCCTCTTCCTCTTCTTCTTCTTCTTCTTCTTCTTCCTCCTCCTCCTCCTCCTCCTCTTCCTCTTCTTCTTCTTCTTTTTCTTCTTCTTCTTCCTCCTCTTCCTTTTCCTTTTCTTCATCTTTGTCTTCTTCCTCCTCCTGTTCCTCCTCCACCTCCTCTTCTCCTTCATCCTTTTCCATCTTCCTCTTCTTTCTCTTCTTCCTCGTATTAAGTGTCTTATTCTTCCTCATCTCCTCCTCATCGTCCTTCTCCTCCTTCTCCATCATTTTCTTCTTCCTCCTCTTCTTCCTTTCCTCCTTTGAAATATTAATGTGTCTGGTCATTCAAATTCTCAGAAAAAGGAAGATTTGAGCTGGAAGGATTTTGGTGAAATTTGGTGAATTGAAACTTTTTTATTATCGGATTAAACTATTTTTTACTGATGGAGAATGACTCCCCAGCATGCAAGGAGCAATATTTTATCGGTGCTTAATAATAGCACCCCTTTTTTTTGGAGATAGGGGTGAGCTAGGGATTTTTAAATAGGTAATTGAATAAAAGTCTACTTCATCAATAACTGTCATTTGATGTAGCACCAGTTGTTTCTGCAGTAGATCTAGAAGTCAATGGAGTAGAAGTACACTTACCTGCTGGCTTTGCACCATGGTTTTGAACACCCCCCTTTCATCGTGATGCTTGTGTACAGTCTTTACCACATCTATGATTCCTCTGACTGTATTGATATAAAACACTGAGTTGCACTGGTCTGATTGTGTTGCGTATAATGTTTTATCAACAAGTTAAGGGGTACCCACAACTAAAAATGGATAGAATTTAGTTTTACCAGGAGTCCTTGTAATATCAAATGTTTTAAAATCTATAAAATGTGGCAAAAGTGGAAAAATACGCTGCAATTCTGACTACTGTCACCCCAGGATGCAAGTTAAAGATTGTTAATTCAAACTCAATAAATATTTGAACAATATTTAAACAAGTCATTATCAACAAGTTAAGAGGTACCCCAACTAAAAATGGATAGGATTTAGTTTTATTAGAAGTCCTTGTAATATCAAATGTTTCAAAATCTATCAAATGTCATAGTTACTACGATTCATCATTTATTTAAATCACGCTCATGACTACTCTAAGAGCTACAACACAGGGCAAATTAAGCTTTGATTTCCTCCAACACCTTTTTCCAGGCAGGGCGAGAGGAAATGCGATCCCACCACGCATTCACACATTTGCCAGATGTAATGAGGTCTCCCTTGCTGGCCACGTTCACCAGATAATTTATGAATGAAAGATGTGAAAGATCCGCAACGCTGAAGAAATCCCCGGCCAGATAGTCACTCTTGGACAGCCTCTCTTCGTAAACATCCAACACTTTGCCCAGCTTTTTCACATTGCATATAACCAGGCTCTCCATCCAGCTTTTCCAAAGAGTTTGTTCAGACGATTGGTTGAAGGCAGCGACGATTCGATAAATGCTGCTCTCCAATTGTTCCGAGACTGGTACAGCTGTGGCTCTCGCCATCCACCGCGGACATCAATCTCAACCCAATGCCCCGTTTTCTCGCCCTCTTTGGTAAAGGTTACCTCTTTTCTCGGCCTCTTTCATAAAGGTTACCATTCTGATGCGGAGAAAATCGATCCATCCCTTCAAATCTGCAAACATAACAATATCTTTCTTTAATCTTAATATGAGAACCTCAACTCACCCATAGTCGGTGTATAACCAATGACTAACTCCTTCATGGTCTGTGCTTGCATGCACCACCATACGGCTGGTTCCAGCTTGTGCTTGCTTGTACACTTCATGCATGCCACCTTTTCTAATTAAAAAAAAAACTGAGTACACAAAATAAATAGTTTCCTTGATCTCTTTTAATGGACTTTCACCACCTTTCCTCCATTTTAAAATACCGATGCTTACCAAATGATGGTCTTCGCTAGTCATTATCGGCCTAGCTTGAAGTTCCAATCACAAAGCAGGCCGACTCGGCACAAACATGTGCACTACAATACGTACACCACTATTTCTTCTCAAAGAAATCTAAGCACCAAATGTAATGTGAAGTCGATCACCATATGAACAAATGTGGTTGCTAATTGCGGGTCTCCTTCACATTTGCCATTAACTCAAGGGCCGATAACAATCTACTAAACTTCAAAAGAGTCCAACCCACGATGCAAGTAACGGTTTCTTGGGAACCGTTTCCAACTTAAACTACTCATTAACCATCGTTTTTTTTTTTAGAATACGTTCTGTGAAAGAAATAAAATTCATTATGTCCCAAACCGGGACTGTTACAAACCATTTCCACCGCAATACAAACGATAGGAAATCCATTCTTTACCAAACATAAAACCTCCAACGTCCCCAAATTGGGACTATGGGAAAACCGATATATATAAACAACATTGTCCATTTAATTCTCAAACCCGATACAAAACCAGACCATTTCAACTAACTCCAAAATCTGATGCATAAGCCAGAATCTTATAACATATTAATATCACTTGCAAATGACTCCAAACCGGTTTCATTAAACAACTAAAACCAGACAACACGCAACGAAGAGTATTCAACTCACAAGAAACTAAGACAACGATTTGCATAAAACAGTTCCACTTAAACAAAACCGATTGCAGGAGAAATTAAAAACACTAAAGACAAGGAGATGACCCAAAGAAACTTGCGAAAACCATTAGATTTAAAAAAAATGATACATTGAATTAAAACTTGCAAATCTATTATGACTGGCTCTCTGGCCTTTTGGCTCTCTGGCTAAAGGCTAGAGAGCCCGATTCTTTTCCCAATTCTACTCTCCTTGCCTCTCTCCCATAATCTTCTCTCTCCCTCGATTATACTTCTTGGCCCGTTTTATAATTCTTTGGGTGGTTACAAAGACTCGAAGACTTCTTGGTTCTGTTACAAAATAGCCACTTGGCATATGATTGCATATTTTATAACGTTTTACATTTTTGCATAAAACTTTTAGACAATAACGACAGGAAGTTACATATTTCGTGGGTGCCTCTACACCACCATTTTTCGCCAGAATCAGATATGTATAATTGCGTTCCAATATTATTTCTGACCAGTCTTTTTCAGGTCAGTGACACTTTTTTTTGTCTGCTGACAGTTTTCCGTCAATGGGCTATGTCCACAAAAAAGTGGCTTAATAATTTAGTTCCGGTTATCTAACACTTTTTTCCAATCAGCTAACACTTTCTCGTTTCGTTAATGGGCTTTGCCCATAAAAAAGCCTATCGGCTTAATTAATCAAAATTTAAAATTATCTTATATTTTGAATTCCATGTCCAACCATTTATGTGAAAATTTTCATGTACAATTATGAATGGGGGTAGTAAGTTAAGTGGGCTTAATCATGGAGGAAACTCTATGGTCAAGCGTGTTTGAGCTGGAATTGTACTAGGATGGATGACCTCTACGAAAGGCCTAGGGCTTCACCTCTGTGAGCATCACCTAGATGCAATGAGTGTTATGTTCCATTCATTCTCATGAGAGAGGGGTTCTTGTGAATCACTTACTCATGAAACATGGGTCAATAATATCATAAATTTTAGTTGTATTTATAATAGGGGTTTAGAAGTGAAGGTAAAGTCTATTGACATATTGGATGCACATGTTATGGGTATATGCATTTTATATTTCAACATATATTTTGTTTTTAGGATTATTACAATATTATTTATTTATTTTAAATAAAACTGTTAAAGATATCTATTTGATGCAATATTAGTCCTATAAACTTGTAATTGGACTCGTAGATTCAATGGCTACATTGATAATAAGGTGTAGCTAGATATGAAATGCCTCTCTCATTTGCATTCTAGAGATGTTATGTGTTTGTGTTGCTCTTGAGTGATTGTTTTATGCTTTGCTTCAGTGCTTAGTTGGTTTTTCTTGTCTTACTTGTGCTTGCACCATCTATCATTGGATGATTATATTGTATTGTGTACATGTATTATTTTGTGCCTAATTCCTTGAGATGGCATGATGTGCCTGAGTTACATGCTCTCCTGTGTGGTGTTTGTGAGTTCATTGTGTTTAAAACTAATGTTGTTGTTGTACTAATTAAATGTTAATTTCATGTGAATTTGACATCTAAGATGCATTTTGTGATGGTTTAATGATGTGGGTTGATTTACTACATTTTGAGAGATTAATATTGTTGTTAGAATCAAATGATAATGTGTTTAAAATAGTTAAATGCAATTAGATGATGATATTTTACCTCACTCAGAAAATCATGTTCACTTATGCTATATTTGTTATGTATACAGATACATGTATTTGTATATATGCATATATATGTATACACATATATTTATACATATATATACACATACACACACACACACACACACACACACACACACATATACATACATGCATATATACTATCGAGAAGGAAATTTGCCACCCTTGAGATTGATGGAACCTCAAGGATCTAATCAGCCCAACACTACGTCACTTATACTAGCACTTTGAAGAGCTAGGGAGATTCATTAAAGTTAAAGATAAAATATACTAACTAGAATGTAAAATAATAGAAATTAAAATAAATCAACCATAAATGATATAAAAAAAATTAGACTATAGAAACAAAATGAGCAAGCAACCAAGACCAACTAGGAGGCTTTGTGAGCTTTGTGTCTGGGATGTCCATGTGAGTCAAGGACTCCAATGCAAATTCAAGATGCTAGCGCAATGCGCGTACATCTTATATAGACATGGTATAAAGGGTCATATGATGAGGGTAAAATGTGATAAAGTAAATAAATAGGAAATAAACTAAGCTATCAATAGTTAACAGAAAATATGTTGTCATGCCTTGCACCCCTCCCCTTCGTCAAAATTTTCCATTCACACTTTTTTGAAATTTTGACATTTAAGCCTTAAAAAAGAAAAGTTGGTGTCTTTGTCTTTGCCTTAAAGAGTTCATTATGGTTCAATAGGAGTTCATAGTGGTTCACAAGGTTCACCAAGTTCATGCAATTCAATGGTTTATTCAGCACTAGTCTGTTAGAATAACAATGTCCTAATCAACTAAGAGGGGGGTGAATCAGTTGATGCCAATAATGAATACTTTAACTTCAAACTTATTGTTGAAAACAAAATACTGAACTGAAAAGTAAATGCAACAATAATACACATACACATGAACACCAAGATTTGTTCTCAAGGAAAATCCTATTAAGGGTAAAACCCCGGTGGGGATGGAACCCACAAATATCTGCACTATGAGTACAATAACCCTGTTAAGAGTTCTGACCATATTAGGAGCCAAGTATTACAATAGGTAGGTCTTGGTTAAAGGACAGACAATGTTAGGAGTCTTTTACAATGTGATCCATGTTAAAGAATCAACCCTGCGAAGAGTCTAGTCTTGCTAGAGGCAATTACCTTGTTAAGGGTGCACAATAGATCAACCTGATCAAGAGATTAGAGAGTTAAAACTGCCCTTAGATTCTCTGAACCTCACAACTTCAAGAGTAAGACAATTTTGATCTGAAACTGCTTCCAACACTCAATTATTGCCAAGCAAGCTCCATCTTGTGCCCAAATACACAACTAATATTTTACAAACAACAACCAATGTAGCCTCAAGCTTGCATTCTCCTTTGCAATTTGCATATGCAATTTCTCAATGTATACCTTACTTATTTTCCAAGGATTTCAATCCTTATATACAAGTTACAATAATTAAATCTAGGTCAGCCTACATAGGATAAATCTTATTTACAAAATACAAATAGACCCATGCGAAGATGCGCATGGCACCTCTTACAATGTTACAACATAACAATTACATCAATTTATCATCCAAATCCGTAAATCAAGCTCGCTCATCAAATTACTTGAAACGTGTTCCAAGTCATCCTCCAAATGGGTCTTTTCCAATACACACGCCATAGTTGATGTCACCTGTACAATCAGAACTCCATATGATCGCAATAAGCTCTTCAATTAGTGTCCAACATGAACCTATGTTCCCTCATGTCATGACTTCAACAACCATGAATGTTATCCATAAAGTTCTGCAATCAACTCTCTGAAAATTGTAGTTTCTATCTCTAGAAAAATAGTCATCAATAAATCAACCATAACTCTATTAGATCAATTCATAAGCATGTGTGATCATAGCCAGTGACCCAAGACATTATGTAGATTCTCCATCTAAATTCACACGTGCTAATTCTCTTTATTGTGTCCGTACAATTCTTTGCAACCTGTCTGCAAGCTTCTCTAAATAACCAGTCAGTAACATATGTTGACATCAATGACAAACTCTATCATGAATGAAACACACAATCATTGTAACATGTCTCCAACACTACTAGGATACTCCCCCACGGGAATACCATTATCATTCATGCTAACAATCTCCCCTTTTGGCATTGATGGAAACATAGATGAAAAATATCTAAGTTCCATAAATACCAAACATACCTATGTTGCATCTTCTCTTACGTCATGCATAAGGAAGGTGTTAATTTCCCCCATACATCAACATCTTTTCAAATCCTCTTCATCGATTATCAAATCCTCTTCATTAATCATCAAATCCTCTTCATCAATCAATATGAATCTTTTGAACATTTCTCCCCCAAAGGATGATCTTCTCATACTCTTCTCTCCCATTGATATTAATCCATACATATCAAAGGATGTTTTTCATGTGTTATTCTCTCCCTCATTGACATCAATGGAAAAGGGTGTCATATTGTCTCCTCAAAGTAGTGCAATAGGTGCCAAACCACCTAGATCTCTTCTATGTGCTTAAATAGTTACTCCCCCATAGGAATAAATCACTGCATTCAGTCTTGAGAATAATGCTCTGAATACATGAGGACTGATGCATCTTTTCATTTCTTTTAGTTGCCATTAGGAGGGTCTCTGACCCCAATTCTACCTCTGAGATAATCAAAAGGTCTCTTTGTTTAGTGGCTTAGTGAATATACCTGCAATTTACTCATTAGTATTCACATACTCTAACTTCACTTCTTTCTCAGCTACCTTATCTCTCAAGAAATGATACTTTATTGCTATATGTTTTGTCTTAGAATGCATAATAGGATTCTTTGAAATATTTATTGTGATAGCAATGTGACAATGGATTGTAACTAAATCCTCAAGACATACTCAAATGTCCTTCAACATTTGCTTCATCCATATGATCTGTGTGCAATTGATTGCTTCTGCAACATACTCTTATTCTATTGTAGACTAAGCAATACAATCTTGCTTCTTGCTAAGCCAAGAAACCAACCTTTTACCAAGGAAGAATGGTCCTCCACTTGTACTCTTTCTATCATCTACATTCCTTGCCCAATCAGCATTAGTGAAGGTATTAAATGTAAAGTCCTTTGATCTATCATACCATAGATCAAACTCAATTGTACCCTTTAGATATCTGAATATCTTTTTTACTGCCATGTAAAGTGAGACTCTTTAGGATCTACTTGAAATCTTGCAACAATTCCAACTCCATTAGCAATATCAGGTCTAGTATGTGTTAGATATTTAAGACCTCCAATCATTGATCTATACTTTATTTGTGGTAAATTCTTTGCTTCATCCTCTAAAGATAACTTAGTCCCAGTTACCATAGGAGTTCCAACAGGTTTGTTGTCATCCATGCCAAACTTTTTCAACAGTTCTTTAAGATATTTGGTCTGAGATATGAATATATATTTCTTACTTTAACTGATCTACAATCAATAGAAGAATTCCATCTCCCCAATCATAGACATTTCAAATTCACATTTCATCTCATCTGCAAACTTATTACTCATTTCATCATTTCCTCTAAAGATAATATCATCAACAAAAACTTCAACAATCAAGATACCTTCTTCATTGATTCTTAAGTATATATTGTTGTCAGCATTACCTTTCTTGAATCCTGAATGAATTAGATACTTATCCAATCTTGCATATCAGGCTCTTAGTGCTTGTTTCAAGCCATACAAAGCCTTCTTCAATCTACAAACTAGATCTTTATTTCCTGATAAAGGAAATCCATCAAGTTGCTCAATGTAAACTTCCTCTTCCAAGTCTCCATTAAGAAAACTTGATTTCACATCCATCTAATATACTTTGAAATTCTTATAAGTAGCATAAGCTAAGAATAACCTTACTGCCTTAATTCTAGCAACAGGTGCAAAGGTTTCTTCAAAATGAATTCCTTCTTGTTGCAAATACCCTTTACATACTAATCTACCCTTGTTTCTATCAACAAATCCTTCTTCATCCATCTTGTTTCTGAATACCCACTTAGTACCAATCACATTTTTGTCTTTAGGCCTTGGAACCAACTCCCAAGTGTTGTTCTTCTGAATTTGCTCCAGTTCTTCCTTCATGGCTTTAATCCATGATTCATCTCGGCATGCCTCATCTGTGGATTATGGTTCTACTTGCAAGATCAAGCAAATGGCATTTGTAGTTTGCAACCTCTCCTCTCTATTTTGTGACCTTGTTCTAGCTCCCTTACTATTGTCGCAAATGATTTGATCCTTGGGATGATTTCTTAGAACATATTTTGGTGTGGTATGCTCCTTTAGCTCCACACTTATGCCATTGTAAATCATTTAAACATCTTGAGATGCTTCATTCCCTGAACATTTACATCATTATTATTTGTTGTCTGTGTATTGTCTTGATTTTCATTCACATTTTCAAATGTAATCTCATAGGGGTTAAAGTCACAATACCTTTCTCTAACCTGAAACTTTACATCAATTCTCACATTAGCACTTTAAATCAACTACCTAGTTCTCATATTATAATATATATAAGCTTTACTTCTAGTAGAGTAGCCAAGGAATATACCTTCATCACTTCTAGCATCAAAATTTTCTATGCATTCATATCTCTTAATGTAGCATTTACTTCAAAATATTTTGAAATAACTAACAGTAGGTGTCTTACCATACCATAGTTCAAATGGTGTCTTGCATGTACCTTCTCTAATTTGTACTCTATTCATTATGTATATTGTTGTATTATTTGTTTCTCTCCAATGCATATGTGGAACTTTTCTTTCTATCAACATGGTTCTTTCCACATCAAGAACTATTATGTTTCTTCTCTCAACAAATCCATTTTGTTGTGGTGTTATAGGTGCAAAAGTCTACCTCATAATACCATGCTTCTCACAAAAGGTATTGAATTCATGTGAAGTGAACTCTCCACCTCTGTCTGATCTCAAACACTTTATATTCAAGCATGTCTCATTCTCAACTTTTGCCTTATAAAACTTAAAAGTTTCAAATGCTTCTGATTTTTCTCTAAGAAATCCAACCCACATTATTATAGAGTAATCATCGGTGAATATGATAAAGTACCTGTCTCCAAATTATGGCCTGGTCTAAGTAGGTCCACAAAGATCTGTATGAATTAGCTCCAACTTTGCATTTGATGATTATCCTTTACTTGCAAAACTACTTTTTGTTTGCTTTCCCAAAACACATTATCTACATGTAGTGTTAGCAAGTTCACAATCTTAGGTATATCTCTCATATCATTATTGTTAGATGCCTTTACCATGTTATCAAAATTGATATGACAAAACCTTTTATGCCATAACCAAGTGTCATCAATATTTGCAATAAAACAACCAACCTCAGTAGTGTTCAATTGAGATATATTACCTCTGGTCTTAGTACCAGATGCAATCAACTCTCCATTAGCTCCTCTAATAGAGGAATTACCATCCTTGAATTCCAAATTATAACCCTTTATCCACAAGTTGTCCAACACTCAACAAGTAATACTTTAAACCATCCACAAATAGTACATCAACAATGTTAGTCTTTCCATCCAAAGTAATTGATCCTTTACCAACAATCATCCTAAGAGTATTATCACCAAACCTTAAAACTCCACCATCAAACTTCTTTAGCTAAATAAATATATCCTTGTCACCAATCATATGGTGTGAACATCCACTATCAATTATCCAATCAATTTTCCTATCAACATGAGAAACTAAAGCTTTTACTTCATGGACATGATCCTCTTATTTGATAGCAACAAAATCCAAAACATCATTGAATTCATCATCTAAATCTTCTAATCTATCACTAGCATAATAGCATTCCCTACCATTCTTGTACTTTCCATATTTAGGCTTGTGCTTAGGCACTCTAGTTGGATATCTAGATGCAAAATGACCAACCTTATTGTAGTTAAAACATCTTAAAGGTAATTTACCTTCAAACTTACCTTTACCTTTCATTTCTCTCCTGGCAATCAAGGCCATGATTTTCTCATCCACTTGGTTGTCTAGCCTTTGAATCTCTTCTCATTCTTTAGCATATTCTCCAAGATATTTGCTATGTTTGTTCACTCTATTAGATCCAGCACCAACAGATCCGATTCTTTGAATAATAGCCTTAAATGTTGTCTCCGCCTTAGCTAGTGCATCCTTTAGCTTTGCGGTCTCAAATCTAGTCAGCTTAGCCACTAACATTTCTCTGGTGAAATCCTTGTATTGTGGTATTGTCTCCTCCAAAGTAAGAACTTTGGGTTTGTAGGCAAGAGTCACAGATCTCAAAATATTTTATATGAATTCATCTTTTGTATAAGTACCTCTATTGTTTCTAATTCCAATCACACATTCAGATACTCTTTGATCACACATCCTTACTATTTCATCATCCCTCATATGCATTGTTTCCATCTTTGTTCTCAAATTTTGCAACTTTTCTCGCTTAGTATATTCGTCTCCTTCATAAAGTGCAATTAGTCTTTTCTAGATCTCACTTGACTTTGTTAGATCTCTGATCTCTATAAATTCACCATTAGATAATGCATTAACCAAAGCTTCATTTGCAACAACATTACAGACAAACCTTTTTTCTTTCTTCTTTAGTAGTAATAAGTGTCTCAAGGTCTTCCTCCTTTATGATAGGCACAAATTTCTAGGTAATGAGCCAATATTCCAATCCCATGCACATCAGATGATTCTTCATCTTCTCCTTCCATGTGTTAAAATTATCTACATTAAACTTAGGACTCTCCTTCCTGAATAAGGCCATCCTAATCTTTACCTCAAGTTGTTAAGCTTCCTGACTGAGGACCAAAAGCTCTGATACCAATTGTTAGAATAACAATGTCCTAATCAACTAAGAGGGGGGGTGAATCAGTTAAAGCCAATAATGAATACTTTAAATTTAACTTCAAACTTATTGTTGAAAACAAAATACCGAACTAAAAAGTAAATGCAACAATAATACACATACACATGAATACCAAGATTTTCTCTCGAGGAAAACCCTGTTAAGGGAAAAACCTTAGTGGGGATGGAACCCACAAATATCTACACTATGAGTATAATAACCATGTTAAGAGTTTTGACCTTGTTAGGAGCTGAGTATTACAATAGGAAGGTCTCGGTTAAAGGACATACCCTGTTAGGAGTATTGTACAATGTGATTCTTGTTAAGGAATTGACCCTGCTAAGAGTTCAGCCCTGCTAGAGGAAATAACCTTGTTAAGGGTGCACAATAGTACAACCTGATCAAGAGATTAGAGAGTTAAATCCACTCTTAGGTTCTCCAACCTCACAACTTCAAGAGAAAGACAATTCTGATCTAAAACTGCTTCCAGCACTCAACTACTACCAAGAAAGCTCCATCTTGTGCCCAAATGCACAACTATTGTTTTACAAACAACAACCAATGCATCCTCAAGCTCACATTCTCCTTTGGAATTTGCATATGTAGTTTCTCAATGTATACCTTACCTATTTTCCAAGGATTTCAATCCTTATATACAAGTTACAATAATTAAATATGGGTTGGCCTACATAGGATAAATCCTATTTACAAAATACAAATAGAGCCATGCGACGATGCACACAAAACCTCTTATAATGTTACAACATAACAACTACATTAATTTATCATCCAGATCTGTAAATCAAGCTCGCTCATCAAATTACTTGAAACATGTTCCAAGTCATCCTCCAAATAGGTCTTCGCCAATACACATGCCATAATTGACGTCACATGTACGATCAAAACTCCATATGATCACAATAAGCTCTCTAGCCAGTGTCCAACACAAACCTATGTTCGCTCATCATGACTTAAATAACCACGAATGTTATCCACAAAGTTCTATAATCAACTCTACAAAAATCATAATTTTTGTCTCAAGAAAAATAGTCATTAGTAAATCAACCATAACTCTGTCAGATCAATTCATAAGCATGTGTGATCACAGCCAATGACCCAAGATATTATGTAGATTCCCCATCTAAATTAGCACATGCTAATTCTCAATACTGTGTTCATACAATTCTCTACAACTTGTCTGCAAGATTCTCTGAATAACTAATCAGTAACATATGTTGACACCAATGACAAACTCTATCATAAATGCAACACACAATCACTGTAACATGTCTCCAACACTACTAGGATACTCCGCCACAAGGATACCATCAACATTCATGCTAACATAGTCATCTTCTTCAAAATTGTTAAGTCCATAAGAGACAAGTCTTTGAACCCATTGAACCTTCTCAAACTCATTGAACCCGAATGAACTCGTTGCATCTCTTTTCCCAAAGTTAATTCGGTTCATTGGGGTTCAAAGTTCAAACACTTTTATCCCAATCCAATCAGCCACAACAGTACGTGTCGGCACGTGTCATCTTCTTTAGATGTTTTGGAATGTGCACACACTTTGGAAAAGATTATGAACCCAATAAACCACTTTTTGAAGATTTCAATGAGTTCATTTGGTAGAAGATGGTACGCGGGGTTTCAAGGGGTGATTTTTAATGATGACAAGTTTAGGAGTGGCAATCATAATTAAAGAGGAATATTTGCATGATCTCAAAGTAATTATGAGCTAATGAGCTGGCAAGGGGAGAATGTAATTATTAAAAGGTGAGATTTGTGTGTGTGAATTTTGTACTTAGCTGTAGACACAACACTTCAGTAAAACATTAGAGGTTAGCCAAAAACCAAAATCATGCAATGAAATGGAAACTAAACTAACCAGGTGATTTACTGCCTTCTAGTAGGTGCGAGTATGATATTCTCAGATCAGACCGAGACCAGTGACAATGCAACACCTAAACGAAGGATTTGAATGCAAAGAATGAAAGATTATGAATGCAAATTAATCTATATTTTTGGATTTTCTGTGCAATAATATGGAAAACTGTATGAAATTAATCTAGAATGAATGGAATTGGAATGCAAATTTGATCTAAAAATGCTATGAATGAGTATGAAACTATGAATATAAAACTATGTAAAAGCTAAATGATCAACTATGAAAGATCTCACAAATCTCCTGTCGCAAATGCTCAATCCTTCAATCACCAATTCACCAGAGTAATTGTGCAAATTCAAGTGTTATAATTATGAAGAGCTGAGCCTTGGTTTTATGGAAATCTAGGGCTTTGAGGATGCAAGAGAAAAGCCATAAATCACTCTTGATAAACTGAGGTTGATTTTTGAGTTATCAAGAAATTAGAGATAATTAACTCACAAAAATCATGCAAAACCATGCAAGAACAATTTTTTAACTCAAATCAAAAGCTTAGATCAACTTTGAACTCAAAATAGAATGTTGAGTTTCCAAAAGTTAACAACTTGCATTGATTTCCTGATTTTGAGTTTAACTGCTCTTTGAATGTGCACAATTAATTATGAATTAATTAAATAAATAAAGTGATTTATCCTCAACTTAACTGATTTTTGAAATAAAACAATTGATTTATGGGTTAATCGATTACTAAATCAAACTTTATCCAAAAACTATATTATTAAATATTAACAACTGACATTAATTAATTAAATAAGAATTTAATCAATTAGTCATAAGATTTTAGATTTATTGTCAAAATTAAATAATACAATTTAGGAATAATTTAATTAAATTCAATTAAATAATTAAGTGGTAGTATTAAATCTAATTAATTAAATATTCAGAATATTCAATTAATCAAACTTTAGGATAAATAGGATTTATCACCAAATAATAATTAAATTAAAGATAATTAGGATAAATAGGAATATTGCTAGGAATATTCCCTGATGCAGAATTTAGGATAAAATCAATTAAATTCGATAATGTGCAAATGTGCCCTAGGTTAGGACTTTGATGTCGATTTCGTTTGAATTTGAAGATGTAGGAGGTTAATGAACCTATAACCCATTTTTGGGGTATTACATTTTGCCCCTCTTTGTATCACTGTGCAAAGCGTAGTGGTTCAAAGAATAATCTGTGTGTGATAAAGATGTCTGAGATTGATGTGAAAGATTTGAAATATTTGAAAGATTAACCGATTTCGAGATAGAAACTGATTGAAAGATTGGAAAAAGAGATACCGACCCAAGCCCAGAATGACCAGGAATCGAGATGATGCTAGCTATATCAACAATGAACCGATGATTATGAAAAAGTGCCAAAATGCTTGATTCTGAACCTTATGATTGCGAAGAAGTGAGTGACTGATTCTAGACCTGAATGTCCTTGTATGAATCATATTGGTATCACATCCTAAACCCATCAGTTACGAAGAAATAAGGAAATGACGCTAATGAACCGATGGTTACGAAAAGTTGATATAGTTTACAAGATAGATTTAGGATACCAGATTGATATGGATCTCGATGAATCTAATATGCCCCAAGACATGATAGATTTTCCCCAAGCGACAAGGACTTTTAGATGAATCAGTAAGTAGACGTGGTTGTTGTCTTGATCACTAAGGAGAGATTTGATTTTCAGATAGATTTAGATTTACAGACTTTGAATGATATGCAATACTATGCCCCGTTCGGGATAAAAATGGAAATCTGACAAGAAAAGTCAATGTTATAGTTTAGAAGCATGTTAATTGATTTGAGAAGTAGTTATACATGTTCGAGAACGTGTTCTGCATTATTTGGAGGTCCTGGAGACCAAGCTTTGACTAGGCTAAACCATGAGTTGACCATAGTTGACCAAGTTGAAATTTTGATAGTTTGATGTAAGATAATCAGTTAAGTTGAATACTAGATTTTTATGATGATTGAAGGTTGATTATGCAAGCAGTCAGACATCTTGGGTCAAAAAATTTTAAATCGCATTTTGACATAGTAAATAATCTCAAAATTTGATTTTGATCCCGAAAATGGGTTCAGAACATCAAAATTAGCCAGGGGTGCAATTTTTGTAAAAAATAGAGCACTTTTGAAAATTAGGTCAAAAGCTATATAAAGGCCAGAAGGGTCATTTTCAATTCATTTTCACCGTTGACTTTTGAAAACCTTGTGGAGCCCTCTAAGTGAGAAAATGGCAGAAATGAAGGTACCTATGTCTTCTCATTGTTTTGAGTGCAGTCGGAGGCATCAAAGACCTTGATAGTATGGACATCCAGTAGGTGGACCTATGTGCTTCTCTAAAAATTCAATTTTTCTTTGTTTATAGCATTTTTAGCAAATTTTTCGTACGTTTTCAATTTTTAATTTTTGCATGCATGAAAACTCGTACGACTATCCTTCTGGGCTCGTACGACTTTTCAATTCTAGTTAGGTTGTCATATCATTAACCCCCAAGACTCGTATGAGAGGGACCCAAGAGTCGTACAACATTTCATCAGGTCCCTCCTAACTCGTACGAGGAGATATACAGTGTCGTATCATCATTGTTTGTCGTGTGGTAACTAGTGAAAACTTGTACGAGTTTTACTGCCAGTCTGCTTTGTCGTTTGGAAAACAATGAGCCCAAAACTCATTTCTAGGGCAAATTTTTGAATTTTCTAATCTTTTAGCTTGATTACTAAGTCGTTGATCCACCTTCTGAAATAGCAAACTATTCAATTCCTGTATTTGTAGCCTATTTTTCAACCAAAGTACTGATAGGATTCCTTGTTTTTGTGTTATGTAGGTCACATATCCTGATGTTCACGTACGTATCTCACATCCAGCCACTCAGAGATTCTATGTTTCCTTACCTGATCCTATGAGAGTTCATCTTGCTTCATGCGGTTTTGAGTATCTGATCCATTTACCCGAGATTAGGGAAATCATGGACTCTTGACTGCATTGATAGAGAGATTTCATTATGAGACCCAGACATTCCACCTGTCAATCGGGGAGATCACTGTGACACCAGAGGATGTATACTAAATACTACGCATTCCCTTCCATTTAGGTCAGCGTCTAGCTTATGTGAGTTCGGGGAACTCTGGATTACTAGCATTCAGATGTCTCTTCGGAGATGACACTCAGTTGACTAGTTCTATTTCCTGGGAGACCTTGGTACAGTGTTATGGTCAAACCCATAGATTAGAGTGCATCCTTGCTGGGATGATAGGTGGTATTATCATGTTTGACCATCAGCAGAATGGTCTTCTGATGGGCTGGGCCCTGATGGTTGCACATCTGATGGCGACTCCTTCCGAGTTAGCCTGGGGTCAATGTCTTCTAGCCCACATGTTCTCCGAGATGCATGAGGTAGTGTATCAGGAGAGAAAATCTTTTGCTGCTAGTGATTTAGTTTTACAGATCTGGACGTGGGAGCATATCCCAGTTTTGAGACTAGTGTGCCAGTCACAGAGGCAGCCATAGGAGCCTGTGATTTATATTTATGCTAGATATGTCATACAAGGTCGCATGGTCATGTAGAGTACTAGAGATGGTGTCTTGATGACATGACATTTGTATGATGGAGGCCCTATGTAGATATTGAGCCTTGGCTTATTGCACGAGAGCAGTTCAGTTTCTTCTTTCAGAGTCGGGTGTTGATAGGACAATCATCCTCTATACTGGAGAGATTTATTATTACTAGGGTGTGGTGACAGTATGGACGAGATCAAGATGCACCTCAGGATTATGCCACGTATGCTCGGATAGCCTATGAGCTCGGACTTGGAGGGACCCTGAGGCTTTCTTATGCCTTGTGTTCATAGGAGTACAGTGGTATTATTGGTAGAGACTGGGAGTACAAACCATAGGTTGTTGATGCCAGAGTGACATATGGTTTTATCGCATGGCTCATTGATCATCTAGTCTATAGATTCTCTAACCCCACAGAGCTGATACCTTCCATGGAGGAGGTGATGGATGTTACTAGAGCTCTGATGAGATAGGGTTCGAGACCCACACAGGTTTCAATTATACACCCCACACCTCTGAGACCGAGAGTGATGGCTCCCCCACAGAGACCATCAGCACAGATGAGGCCCCCTCATCCCACTAGTTCCACAGCAGGTAGGTCTACAGGTGCACAGAGACGGACTAGGGGAGAGGGCGGTACTTTAGGTAGTGTTGATACTGTTGGGGAGGTACTTGCAGTTGAGCAGGTTGTAGGTGGTGATTCTAAGCCCTTACAGGAGGATACCGATTTTGATCTTTGTGTAGAGGTTAGATGTCGTAAGGTGCAGAGAGTAGAGACCACAGAGCAACCTGCAGTAGATACTGATATGCTGGAGGTAAACACTGATCCCAGTATTCCACTGACTACACAGGAGATTGTGAGGAGACTCATATTACAGGTCTGGGACCTGAAGGTTCATAGTGCTCGCTGGGAGGAGAGGTTTATAGAGGCAGATAGACAGCGTGTTGAGCTTCGTGGTGAGGTTCAGAGATTACAGGTAGAAGTTATTCATCAGACCTCTAGATCTTCTTATTATGTTTTTGCATACTACGTTGTGGTACCACTTGCTCAGAGAGTTCCTTCGTACTCTCAGTATATGATAGCATCAGAGGGAGCGAGAGCACCTAGAGTTGAGGCAGTACCAGATGCACCACCACCACCTCCACCAAATGGAGAGGATCATGCGAACAGCTGATCTGTCATGATATTCTAATATTTTTGTTGCTCTTTTGATACTATTCCGACTTCTAATAGCTCACATGAGCCCATTCTTTTGTACATTGTGCCAGTAGTGCACCCCTGACTATTTTGAGTTTTATGATATATATATATATATATATATATATATATATATATATATATATATATATATATATATATATATATATATATATATATATATATATATATATATATATATATATATATATATATATATATATATATATATATATATATATATATATATATGAGATTGAGACTTTTGGTTGTGACTTCATTTGTACTTGTCATGTTTTTTATGTATGAATGTCATGCAAATGTACTTGATTATGGAAAGTGTATGTATGGAATGAATGATTATGAATATGTAATGTAAGTGCAACGATACACATGATATGTTTTGCAGGTATTGATGAAGACAAGTACTCAGTCTTATGTCAAAAAGGATGTTTACCCCAAGATTATGACGACTTGCGTTTATGTGAGAAGACCTTCGTATGAGATTCAGCTCTTCATTTTTAGTTTAAGTATAGTTTTTAGAAGGATTGTTGAAGATTGTCAAACAATTTGTGAGATCATGCAATCATGCAAAGTGTAAAATGACATGCAAAATGAAATGCAACCTAAGACCTAGGACCTAGTCACTGATCATGTGTCGATCATTTGTCATCATTGAGTGTTTTTTTTTAGGTAACCGGATAAATCAATACAATGCCCACTAGTTAGGAAACTATGAACATATGAATATTGATTTGTATGCTCAAGAATCAATACAATGCCCACTGGTCATATAACCATGAACATATGAATATTGATTTTGTTTTCGGAATGTCAGATTAGATACAAGCACCAAGGCATAAACGCCAGGATGACTGGAATATCATGTCCATTTTGATATAGCAATTTGTATAAGCATCAAAACATAAACGTTGTGATGACCAGAATATGCCTTGCATTCAAACACATCAAACAGTCAAGAGATCATTCTAAATGCAGTGTGAATTACCCGTAGTGACCCTTTATCATTCACATCCTTAGGCAAGATCACGTTTCACAATAGGAGAAAGAACTCACTCAAAAAGACAATAGTTAGATCAAACTTCCTTGAATTTTTCGGGTATTGATGGTCGAGGTACTCATGGCCATCCAATATGAGATAGAGGCGCTTATAGACAAACACCATTTCAATCCAGAATTTCCAAAGTTGTTAGATTTTCACATACAAGAAGAAAACAAAGAAAAGATTATGTCCCTAGTCATCACTCTGTAAATCCTATAAAGGACATCATCGAAGAGCTCGTGGGAACAAAATATGCAAAAATCTCAATGTGAATTAGTAAGAATACAAGGAGATAAAAGAATGAAGCACAAATTGTTTTCATTTTGTGTTGATGTTTGATTGCGTTGTTGTAGATGCAAAATCCTTTCTGGAGAGGAGACTGACTGACTGACTCAAATGAAACTTCAAAGGACTCTGACTAGATATGACTTGTCTAAGATACATTGGAGGACATAAGATATGACTTTGATTGCCCCCAAGTTTGAACATTGATAGGATACAGACACTTGAGCTAATTGGTGCACAGACCGACTTAACTGAAAATAGGAATGCAGGAACAAACCGGGAGATATGTACAAACTAAAGCAAGACTGAAAGCTGGGAAAGACCAAGATCGTGCTGATAGATGGAGCATTTTGAAACAAGTGGCACCCATTTGCCAGGTTTTCACCATCTTGGTAGAGATTCTATTTTTGCTACCAAGGCGCCTGTTTCTAGGTTTTCACCAAGGCACTTTTTCTTTTTCTCATTTTTTTGCATTTTTCAATTTTTTTCAATTTTTTTGATATTTTTGGTTTTTTTTTTTTTTTTTTGTGAATCATCAAGGTGCCTATTGCTAGGTTTTCACCAAGATGTTCATTTTTTCAGGACATTTTTAATACTAAATGCCTTAGGCATAGAATTTCTTCAGATGGAGAACGTTGATTGATTCTCGGAGTTGTTCTCCTTCAGTCGTTGAGAGTTGATAGGCTCTAGAGCCAAAAGTAGCAGTGATAACAAAGGGACCCAGCCAGTTGGGTTCAAATTTCCCCTTGCATTATTGATGTGATTGATTTTTAGGATTCTCTCTCAAGACTAGATCGCCAACCTGAAATTCTCTATGTCTGACTTTCTTGTTGTAGCCTCTAGACATTCTTTTCTAATAAACTCTAAGATGATCATACACTGCTTGTCTGCACTCATCTAGTAGTTCAAGTTCTTGCAACCTAGACACTTTTTAGTCATCATCATTTACTAGACCATGCATTCTGATTCTTAGTGATGGGATTTCAACCTCAATAGGCAATACCGCTTCAAACCCATAAACTAAAGCGAAAGGTGTAGCCCCAATAGGTGTTCTGATACTTGTTTTGTAGGCCCAAAGAGCTAGATTGATCATGAGATGCCAGTCTCTTCCTGTTTTATTAACTATTCAGTGCAAGATTTTTAATATATTCTTATTAGAAGCCTCTGCTTGTCCATTCCCTTGAGGATAGTAGATAGATGACCAATGTTGTGTAATCTTGAATTTGGCACATAGATCATCCAAGTCTTTGTTCTTGAATTGTCCACCATTATCTGTAACTATAAAATGTGGAATACCATACCGGCATATGATGTAGTTCAAGATGAACATAGATATTTGTTTTCTAGTTGCTTGTGTTAAAGGGACTGCTTCTACCCATTTTGTGAAATAATTTGTAGCTGTAATAATGTGGGTATGCCCATTAGAAGAATGAGGATGTATGGATCCTATAAGATCAAATGCCCATTGATGAAAAGGCCGTTGTGTAGTGAAGGGGATTAGATCTCTCCCTGAAGCATGAATTAAGTTGCCATGCACTTGACACTTTTGACAGTTCTTAGCAAACTTGATAGACTCTTTCTCCATTTTCGGCCAATAGTACCCAGCCCTAATAAGTTTTTAGGCTAGTGTTAAACCGTTCAAGTACGACCCACAAATACCATCATGGACTTCCTCTAATGCATGTTGAGAATCTTCCCATTCTAAACATCTAAGTAGCGTACCATCTAGAACTCATTTGTACAGATCATGACCAATGATGACATATCAGGAGGCATTATAGATAAGGTATCTCTTTTCATGATAGTTAAAGGTATTGGGAATGATTTGGTCTTTGAGATAAGAGAATAGGTTTTTATATTGGGATGAATCATGACCCATAATAGTGTAGATCATACAAGTATCAGGGGAGTCATATGCAGGATAAGATAGTGCTTCCACCAGGAACTCGTAGTGTAGCTCATGTTCAGGCTACTGTAATAAAGTAGATAATGTTGCCATTACATCGGCAGCCTTATTCTTTGTTCTAGGTATTTGCTCAAATGTGATAGATATGAAATATTTCTTTAGATCATCTACCATTCTCTTGTATGAAATGAGCTTTTCATCCTTCATTTGGTACACATTATTGACTTGATGGATTACAAGTTGTGAGTCTTCGTGAATGTGTAATTTTGTTACCCTCCACTCAATTGCTATTTTCATACCATTCAAAAGTGCTTCATATTCAGCAATGTTGTTTGTATAAGGAAATTTAATTCTGAACACCTTAGAAATGGAGTATCCTTGAGGAGTGATAAACAAGATACCTGCTCCAGATCCATTCTATGTATAGGAGCCATCAAAGAACAATTGCCATTCTCTAAAAGAAAGATTCGTGATAGAGGAATCTAGAAATTCCATTTGCATTGGTGTGTCATCAAACAAAGGTGCATCTGCTAATTGATCATCAATAACTTGGCCTTTAATAGCTTTTCTTTCAATATATTCAATGTCAAATTCACTTAAGAGCATGACCCATTTAGCTAATCTACCCGTGAAGGCAGCTTTGCTTAGCAGGTACTTTAGTGGATCAATTTTAGCTACCAAATGTGTGGTATGAGTCAACATATAATGTCTCAGTTTCTATGATGCAAAGATCACAGCCAGACAAGCCTTTTCAATCATTGAATATTTCTTCTCATATGCCACCAATGTTATATTGATATAGTATATAGTTCTTTCCTTCTTGTTCTCATCATGTTGTGCAAGCAATGCCCCCAGTGATGTATCTGTAGCAAAGACATATAAGATCAAAGGCTTCCCTTGAATGGGAGGCATCAAGATAGGAGGATTTGATAGATATTTCTTGATGTGATTAAAATTCTTTTCACATTCCTCACTCCATGCAAATGTCACACCTTTATGTAATGTCTTTGTAAAAGGTTGTGATATGTCTACTGGCTAAGATATGAAGCGTCTAATAGATTGTAATCTCCCTTGTAATGTTCTCATTTGGCTGATGTTCTTGGGAGGTTGCATCTCCATGATAGCTTTAACTTTAGCTAGATCTACTTCAATTCCTTTCTTTGAAACAATGTAGCCTAAAAGATTTCCAGAAGTGACACCAAAAGCACACTTCTCAAGATTTAGTCTGAGACTAAATTTTTCCATCCTGTCTAGTATCTTGCTCAAGTCATTTAGATGTTCAGCTCTAATCATAGGTTTTGCTAAAGTATCATCAACATAATCCTCCATATTTTGATGCATCATGTCATGAAAAATAGATGTCATAGCTCTCTGATATGTAGCACCAGCATACTTAAGCCCAAATGGCATGACATTCCAATAGAAGGTACCCCACGCACATGTGAAAGCAATTTTCTCTTGATCTTCTGGAGCAATTTTTATTTGATTATATCCAAAAAAACCATCCATTAAAGATACATCTCAAAGCCCATAGTCATGTCCACTATCATATCAATGTTAGGTAATGGAAAATCATCCTTAGGGCATGCCTTGTTTACATCTCTAAAATCTGTACATACTCTTATTGATTTGTCTAGTTTTGAAATAGGTACAATATTAGAGATCCATTTTGCATAATCAATAACTCAGATAAATCTGGCTTTTAGGAGCTTCTCTAATTCATCTTTTACCAAGAGTGCAACATGTGGATGCATCTTTCTCAATTTTTGCTTAACAGGTTTAACGTTTGGAGCTATAGATAAATGGTGCATTATAAGATCAGGATCCAATCCTGGCATATCTAAATATTTCCATGCAAAGTTGATCTTTTTCTCTGTTAAGAATGTTGTAAATTTTTGCTTTTCTTCTTCTAATAAGGATTGTGCTACATGGGTCAACTATGGTTCTTCTGTTGTTCCCAAATTGATGTATTGAGTGGGCTCAATTAGAATTGGAGATCTGTCCTATAAATGACTCAGAAGGACATCAAATATCTCATCCTTAGGCACCTCAGAGATTTTTTCACCTTCAGATATGTCTTTTATTTTTACTTTTGTAGGTTTTGAGACTACCACAAAGTGGTTTTCACCCTCAGAACTCCTTTTCTTTTTATTCTTATTCTTATTTTTCTTACTAAGATACTTGATGTCCGACTCCGTCATGCTAACGCTTGATTCACTAATGGAAGTCCTCATAGGCTCAACTAAATTTAGGTAGCAAGCAAGGGCATAGTCATTCGGGAAGGAATAAATACCATAGCTCATATTTGTGGAAGTTTGGTCAAGAAGGACAGGATGTTGGATAGTCAAAGTGGTGAAAGATTGGGAAATAGTGTTTACGAATATGGATATGTCATCATTGGTCCTAACCTAACACTCGAGTTCAAAGGTGATATTACAACTTAAGACATTCAATTCATGAATAGGCTCAATGTCATTGTGGAAGTCCACTTCAGTGATTGGTGGATCAGACTCGATAAGTTCATCATTTCACTCTAGACTTACATTGGGTTTAGGTGCATATTGGTGAATAACATCAACATGCTTTTCTATAATAAGTTCATATGGTTCTAGAATGGCTCCCCATTCATAGTCATTAGATTCTTCATCTATGCCTCTAGGAAATCTAAGAACATGAGTAAAGTCAGGATGAATACCCCAAGAAGGGTTTCCCTCATATTTTGATTTGAATTCATACTCGTGGGAATCTGTCTCAGAGTAACTACCACCCTCCTCTTTTTCTATTTGATTACCTTCGAGATTAGCTGGTTCGTGTGTTGCAACTATCTCTTGCTCTATAGTAGCTTCTTGTGTTTCTACTACATTAATTATTTTTATTGGATCATCTTCAACTTCAAGGAGGTCTTTTATTTCTTTAGGCAAATGCTCATAGGGAATGAGATCTCCAGTGGTGTCTGAATCATCACTATCAGATTGTTCTGTTGTTTCTCCCTTTAGTTGATTCGCTACAGAGGGCTCAACCTATTCTAAAACATGTGGGGAGTTCTTGCTAAGATAGAAAGGCTTCTTCATGTATCCTAGACCTGTTGTATTCTTGTTTTCTCGGCCATGATGATCAAGAGGTGACAGAAGACCTTTACCCTATAGTCCTAGAGGTCCTTTTCCTTTATATCCCTTTTTTTTTATCGATTTGTCCCCTAGGCCATATGACTTAGAAGGGATATTTGGTATTTTAGCATCACATTTTTGGACCACTTGAGATTTAGGTTCATCTTTGTATAGCCATGTGAGCACAACTTCCTTTTCTTCAAACTCCTATTTAGATACTTGTTCTGCAACAAAATTTCCTTTATATGCTTCAAGAGGTTCATTAGACTCCTTTTTAGACTGTTATAGAGTTTTCCCATAAGACTTAGGAGAGATAGGGAGAGATGTCAAAGATAAGACTGACTCTATAGTATATTCTCCCATACCATTGTCTTTGATCTTAACCTCTTTAGCAATGTCTTCCATCTTGGATGTGGATGCTACATTTGTTTGCTTAGTGGAAGATTCTCTATTATTGGGAACAAGTTTATCAGCACTCTCTTTCAAGGTATTGCAAGTTGTATACAGATCGGTTGGATTCGTCACCTCTACTCCTTCATAAGGAAATTTCAAACACTAATGGAATGTAGAGGGAATGGATTTCATTTCATGTATCCAAGGTCTCCCTAGAAGGATATTGTAAGCCAAAGGTAGATCAAGAACTTGACATATAGTATCTCTGATGACATGACTTGTTCTGATAGGTAAGACAATAGTTCCCTTAGAAGATCTTTCTTGCTCATCATATGCTTTGATAGTTATCTTCTTCCTGAGATCAATGGCCATTTCTAAAAATCCCAATTGTGTAATCAAGCTGAAAGAACAAATGTTTAGGCCAGTGCCCCCATCTATCAACACACGTTTGACATGATGGTTTTGGATCAAGACTTCAATATGCAAGGGTTGGTTATGCGGATGACTCAAGGAGTTATCATCTTCATCTAAAAAGGAAATGTACTGCGGAGACGTAAGATGACCAACCATAGTTTGGAATCTGTCTAAATCAAGGTTGTCAGGAACATTGGATCTGAGCAGATCTTTTTCTAGAATGGCTCTATGAGCTGGAGATATCCGAAGCAACTCAAACATGGAGATTTTAGCATTTGTGTGCTAGAGTTGTTGAATAATACTATATGAAGTAGGCCTCGTGTCTTTAGGATTTGAAGATTTAGATGTAGCCTTCTATTTAGAAGCAGATGAAAGATTGAAAGGCACCTTAGGGACATTAGATGAATCTGGTATTTGTCCTTATAGGTGTCCCTGAGCTTGTGATCGAGTAACTGCATTAGCTGATTAATTTTCTCTATCTCTTCTTACAATTATAATGACATTGCAATGCTTAGATAGACACGGTTCAACCATATTGATGACAGCGTTGTTTCCAGAGTATGCATAATTGACTTTAGCACCCATATTAGGTTGAGAAGAAGAATCTTCTTTACCATGTTTAGGAAATGGTTCTGTGAATGTTGTATGATCATTATTACTCTTATGATTGTCAATCGTGATGTCGCCATTATCAATTTTGTCTTGTATAATGTGCTTCAAGCGAATGCAGTTATTAGTCTTATGACCTTTATTGTGATGGAATTCACATAAATCGTTCTCTCTCCACCATTTCAGTTTAGGTTTCGGATCAAAGAATTTCATCTCAGGCAAGTAGATGATTTTGTTTTCCAATAGAGTTTTCATGGCAGATTCCAAGGATTCTCCAAGAGGAGTGAATTTACAATTAGGATCTGTAGCCCAAGGTTTGTAATCGGACGACTTTTTGTTGGACTCTATTGCTTTAGCTTTGGAAGCTTTGATGGCTTGGGTACCAACAGTGAGATTGAAAGAAGGTGCCTTAGATGGGGCATGGATATTATCAACAACACCATCTGTGACAACGCCTTTATTCTTGTTCCAATTTTTGTTCTTGTCCTTAGAACTAGATCCAGATTCATACTTGTCTTTTTGAAGTGTGATGTCTCCTTTTTTCACAAGTACTTTCTCAATTTTGATCGCATTATCTACCATCTTGTCAAAAGATGTATGATTTTGCATTTGTAAAAGGTAGTTGATTTCTGGAACAAGATTGTTGATGAAGATTTCTAACTTCTCAGTTTCTTGAATGGGTCTAGCATATAGAGAAAATTTATTCCTCCACCTCTTGAGAAATGTCAGGAATGGTTCTCCTGGATACTGTTTCAGATTGCAGATGTCGATCATGGTGACCAGCTGTTGAATATTGTAGGAGTATTATTGATAGAATAGTTTGATTAACTCCTCAAAATTTTTGATAGTAGGAGGCATTCTAGAGAACCAATGAATGGTTGCTCCTCCCAGAGATCAAGGGAAAAGACACATTAAGTAGGTTGGTTCATGCATAAACTCCATAGATTGAGTACAAAATTCTCTGACATGATCTTGAGGGTCAAATTTTCCATCATACTTATCATATTTAGGCATCTCCACTCTTTTAGGGAATGACAGCATGTACAAGTCTTTATCAAATGGAAAAGGGCATAGAGCTTCCATGGAGAACTCCTTAGGTTCCTTTTCTTTTTCAAGTTTGTTAAGTTTGACTTGCATGGCATGCATCTATTTCATCGTAGCCATGATAGGAGTTTCTTCCTCATGTGTAATGATATCTTCCACATTAAAGTTTGGAGGAAGTTTAGCTCCTTGATGAGCTAACTCTAGAAAGTATGCCTCTCTATCTTCTTTCAAGAAATGCCTCATCATTTTCTTGAAGTCATCATCATTTTGATATCGAGCAATTTCAGAAGGTGTAGGTTCTTGATCCACACCATGTTGAGAATGGTGTCCTTGAGACCCATGTTGTGTCCCTCTGTGAGACATGTTAGGAGTTTTAGGGCTCCCTGGATTAGATTGAGGAGGATTTTGTTGATTACCTCCATGAGTTGATGGAGGGGGTATGTAACCAGTTTTCAATCGAAAATTGCCAAGACCGTCGTCTTCATAAAGACTAGAATTATAGATTTGCTCAAGAGTGGGAACCTTGTGAATAGTCAAAGGTGTGGTGCTAAGTGCTTCTCCAGATTTCTTGTGTGATGAAGCTCTAGTTTCCACCATTAACCTCGGGTGAAGCAAAAGAATGAGATGAAGACAACTGAAGAATGAATTGATTCAAGAAGATCAAATGACGCAACCTTGTCAAGATTGAAGTGATTAAAGATTAGATCAGATGTAAATGAAGGATACTATGCCACAGTAGCATGGGTAGACACTCAATAGATGGTGGGCATGAGCTCACAACACAGCCATTTAGCAAGAAGACTGAATTTGAAGATAATGTTGACAAGGTTTTGACACAAGATGAAAAAGCCTCAAATCGATAACCTAGAAGGCAAGATCAGACTCAAAGGCCGACTTGAGGAAAATGAATGAATTTGTTCTAGTTTTTGCTCTGTTCCTGACATAGTGATTTATTCAACAGATTTTGGAAATAGGCTGTAAAAACTGTGTTTCTGACAATTCTGACCACTTTCTAGCATTTTTTCTCAAATGACTTTTTGTAGGATCGTACAACAGTGGGTATGCTATAAAATGACAATTGAAAAACTCGTACGATAGTTGCAAAACTTGCATGACAATTGATAGCATATTTTTTACTTTCATTTTTTGACTGGTGGCAAAACTCGTACGACACTATACAATCTATCATGTATGACAATACAGGGGTTTTGAAATGACAAATGCCAAAACTCGTACAACTTTATGACATGATGGGATGACTTTTGACTTCACAAAGGATTTTTACTTTAGATTTTGCAAATTTTTGGTTTTCAATTTCAGATTGTTAACAAATTTCTCTGTCTAGGTTTGAAGATTATTTTGAGATCGTTCATTTTCTGTAGCCAAATAGATAAACAAGCATGCAAAACAGCAAGCAAGTGATTCCAAGCACATCTGAAAAAATGAACAGGGGACAAAGCAACCCTGTGCATGAACAATCAAGTGACTGAATGTGCTAATTCCTAGGAGTGCTAATTGTGTATGTTCCAAAAAGTTTTTCAATAACGCACATATTCCTAGAAAATTGAAAATTTGGCATCACTAGGGTTTGTAGTAATGGTCCGACTCTGCAACTTTTATGATCTCAAGAGGGCGAACTCCAATCCAGGTGCACCAAGGTTTTGACACAGTCTGAGAAATTAATCAATCAGGAGCTGCTAGGGAGATCTGACAGCCCAACAAGAGACCACACCTGTGAAGATTTCCTCCACAAGGACATTTATATAGCGGTTACTACTACCATGGTGAAAATGGCTATTACTGCTTGAGGTTCCATCCACATGGTTGACCTAATTAAGGGAATGTCCACTATGGTTAACCCTCTCTAAAGGTGACTCACAAAAGATACCACATGGAGACCAGTTCCAGATTCAAGGATCTGAGTTTCTAATACTACCCAAAAAGGGAGTAGAGCATATTCCTCTAGCCTTTTCACTTTTAACCAAAACAAAGTAGATAGATTAATCTGACATGCTAAGACCAAGATTTCATAAAGATCTATGACATCAACCGCTTATGATCTATCAACCTCTCCGAAGAGAGAATGTATCAATCCAAAGTTGAAGACATGAATCTAGTAGAACGTGAGACTCTCTCAATAACCTCCCTACCTACAAGGGGATCCATCATCAAGAAGAGCTTCGCATGCATGAACAAGCGAAAGAAGCCCACTCTCTCAAGATCATCCACAAATAGTGTTCATCGGGCCTATTTACTATGTGTAACCGATATGCAGAAAGCAAATCTATGTTCGTGTTATAGCCCAAAATGAAGTCTGTGATATGAAAGCAAGAAAATCACACAAGCTTGACACGTGAGAGTTCATTTTAATCCAAATTGAAATGTTATCAGCTTGAGAAGAATACCTGAATTCCTCATAATGCGCTTAGTAGATTTTTACCTATTTTAGCAATTTAGTTGCACTTTTTCCAATCAAATTCAACAAGTGTCAGTCAAAAATATAAGATTTCAATTGTTAGGGTTAGCTGTTAGACCAAATCTTAAAATCAAATCTGAAAAATTGCCAAAAATGTTGAAACGACAATTGAATTCTGGAGTCAAAACTCATACGACAGTGGGTCACCTCTCAAACAATAGTTTGGAAACTCGTACAATTATGGGTGTCTTCTCATACGACAATCGGGCTTCCAAATGATAGTGTGTACTCTCTAATACGAGTCTTGAAATATGAACCTATCATATGATAGTGGGTATCTCCTGAAATGACTTTTTGACAAAAGTCATACAAAAAAAGTACAAACAAAAAATAAAAATCACAGTTTTAACCAGAAAATGACAAGAAATTGATAGAAATTGATAGAAAGGTGATGGAAACCCATTTCAGGGCCCCACGGTGGGCACCAGAAATGTGTGTGTGAATTTTGTACCTAGTTGTAGACACAACACTTCAGTAAAACATTAGAGGTTAGCCAAAAACCAAAATCGTGCAATGAAATGGAAACTAAACTAACCAGGTGATTTAGTGTCTTCTAGTAGGTGTGAGTATGATACTCTCAGATCAGACTGAGACCAGTGACAATGCAACACCTAAATGAAGGATTTGAATGCAAAGAATGAAAGATTATGAATGCAGATTAATCTATATTTTTGGATTTTCTGTGCAATAAAATGGAAAACTATATGAAACTAATCTAGAATGAATGGAATTGGAATGCAAATTTGATCTAAAAATGCTATGAATGAGTATGAAACTATGTAATAGCTAAATGGTCAACTATGAAAGATCTCACAAATCGCCTATCGCAAATGCTCAATCCTTCAATCGCCAATTCGCTAGAGTAATTGTGCAAATTCGAGTGTTATAATTATGAAGAGTTGAGCCTTGGTTTTATAAAAATCCAAGGCTTTGAGGATGCAAGAGAAAAGCCATAAATCACTCTTGATAAACTCAGGTTGATTTTTGAGTTATCAAGAAATCAGAGATAATTAACTCACAAAAATCATGCAAAACCATGCAAGAACAACTTTTTAACTCAAATCAGAAGTTTACATTAGCTTTGAACTCAAAATAGAATGCTGAGTTTCCAAAAGTTAACAACTTGCATTGATTTCCTAATTTTGAGGTTAACTACTCTTTGAATGTGCACAATTAATTATGAAATAATTAAATAAATAAAGTGATTTATCCTCAACTTAACTAATTTTTTAAATTAAAAAAATTGATTTATGGGTTAATCAATTACTAAATCAAACTTTATCCAAAAACTATATTATTAAATATTGACAACTGACATTAATTAATTAAATAAGAATTTAATCAATTAGTCATAAGATTTTAGATTTATTGTCAAAAATAAATAGTACAATTTAGGAATAATTTAATTAAATTTAATTAAATAATTAAGTGGCAGTATTAAATCTAATTAATTAAATATTCAGAATATTCAATTAATCGAACTTTAAGATAATTAGGATTTATCGCCGAATAATAATTAAATTAAAGATAATTAGGATAAATAGGAATATTGCTAGGAATATTCCCCGATGCAGAATTTAGGATAAAATCAATTAAATTTGATAATGTGTAGATGTGCCTTAGGTTAGGACTTTGATGTCGATTTCGTTCGAATTTGAAGATGTAGGAGGTTAATGAACCTATAGCCCATTTTTGGGGTATTACAAGATTACGTCATGACGCGACATATAATAAATTCTCACATTTTGAGGGATGTCATGTCATATTAAATCGGTACAAACTAACAGATAATGCAATAAATCTCCAAGATTTTATCGGCACTAAATATTTAAAAGGGCTTAAATAAATTAAAACAATTACTATTGCTAATCTGAGGTGAAACAATAGAGGTAAATTTAGTTTTTCATGCATAAAGATTGCAGGTGTTTTCAGCTCGTAAGATGAGTCTCAAAACATTTCTTCCTGACGATAATTTATAATAGTTGTGGTGTTTTTGAGAAAGCCTTGTCCCCTAGTTAAGTAAAAATTGTAATTATAAAGTCTTCTTTTCATATTTTTGACAATGTGGCTACTCTAGCCTGTGGATCCCTTGTATTAGGAGACAGTTCTCTCATAAAGTCTTCTGTTCATAAAGGAAATTAGTGAAAGTGGCCTAGTTGAAGCAACCGCATTTCCTCCAGCTATCTTGTGTCCATAACTGGTTAGGGGATAGGGAATGTGTTAACATGTACGATGTCAGACACCAATGCATTTATAAGGATGATGGATGAATTGTGTTGTCAATATATAGGGAAAAAATTGTGTATGTGTTCACATTATTCGAGAAAGACACCTTTTCTTAGTTTACTCCTTCCCTCTCTATTGCTAAATTGAGTGAAGAGGCAGACAAGAATAGAAGTGTCATAACTAGGAATTGGCTTCTTAAATTTTAGAAAGGCAAGTCTAGGTTGCCAAAATCTCTCACCCATGAAACCTTATGTGAGGGATTTAATGGTTTTGTTGCATAGAGTAAGGGGAGCTTCTCAAGCATATCTTTTCTCAAAATGGATGTATTTCTTCATCCAGATTATTTTGGAAGGAACCCAATATATAGACTGGGGAGAAGTGATAGTCGAAGCTATGCAGGACCAACTAAAAGTAGCACAACTTGGTCACAAGGATTTTTACATGTCATCATACTGTTAGTAAACAGATTTGTCCCTCTTGTTCCTTGTGACAATATGACTCTCAATGCCCAAATTATGAACAAAACCTGCTTACAAACAGTTGAAAAGCCTTTCTTTGATTACTGGCTTTTCTCTGAATTGGTAGGTACAGCTCCCTATGTGTATGATATTCAAAGAATAATGTTTTGCTCCTAAACTAACATGGGGTATGCTCTTAACCCTAGAGCAGAAGAGACAAACTAAACTAAGTCTAGCCAGAACTTAATCCAAGCAGGAAAAGCTTCTAATCTAAGACCAAGCAGCAAACTCACAAATCCTATGAATTTAGATGCTCAACAACTACCAACAGAAATGCAAATGAAACATAAAGAGCTTCTAATGAATCCTTCCCTGAATCTCTCACAGCACATCCTACTCTGTTCAATTCATATCCTTATAACAAAAAGAAAGAAACATCCTTTCTTACTTCCTGCAAATCAAATTTAAAAGAAAGACACACAGAAGCAACAACTAATTGGAACAGAAATTATTGACATAAAAACACCCTGTATTGACTTTGCAATATCAAGTCTTGTTACATCAACAATTTGCCGACCTTGTATTTTCTTTTACAACAGAATGTATAGAGATTACAAGCATACGCCCTTTCATGGGAATACCAAGTGTTTCAACTTCTAGAATTTGAAAAGACTAAAAATAGGTGTTTCAACATCACAACAAGGAAGAACTGAAAAGACTTTATCTTTTCATCTAACTCTTCGAGAAGGCTAAATGGAAAAGATCACCATTATTGACACATTAGAAATTGCTATTCTTCCTTTTGTCGTGGCTGATATCAAGTATTCATCACTTCCTTTAAGCACTTCAACACTGGATTCATCTTTAATTTATTCCACTGAGAAACCCATCGATCTCTGAAAAATACATCATCAATACCACAAATGACAGACTGTGCAATTGCTAAATACTCCTTGCGGAAAATGCACACAGAAGATGTGAAACCCGCGACAGTAGAGTAGCAAGTCTCCCATTTTCCGCCCGTCAACTTTAAGTTCTTGAATAACTTAAAGCATGTGCTTAATAAACTTTGAAATAACAATCTTTTCTTTTATGCCAAGCTCGGGTATCAAACCATGTGGCAAAATCCCGCTTTGCCTCTAAGAATCTTCATCACCATAAAGGAATGGCGGCAACCATCGATTAAGGATCTATCTACGCGCTTGCATCATATGATAACTAACGGACCCACCAGAACACATGGCGAGATCCCGCATGATCGCAAGACATCTTCCACACCATAGTGACAAAGCGGGGACCATAGATCTGGAGACCGCAACTAAGAGCCCGCAACCCCACCATTCCACGTGTTCACATCCTGCATGATCGCAAGACATCTTCCACACCATAGCGATAAAGTGGCATCTGTTGATTCTCCTTTAGCACGCCGCATGGTATAAATACCTTCGGACCCATCAGAACACATGGCAAGATCTCACATGATCGCAAGACAGTTCTCTCAGTCATGTGATCTTGCGACCACACACCTACCGCAGGGTTTTCACTGTCTTGTCGCATGATCGCAAGGCTATAATTTTACTTATGCGATCATGCGACTACTCCATGATTGGTCAACTCTAAAAGCATCTTCGGTCCCACTTGGACATGTGGAAGGATCCCACTTTACCACCAAGCATCTTCGATACTGTGGAGGAATAGTGGCATCCGTCGATCTCGGCCTTGCATATAAACCTTGGACTCACCGCTCCTCATGGCTTCATCTCGCATGATCACATCTGCACTGTTAGCGTATGCAGGTCCCAATAGGATTCATTATCGCATGATCGCATAACAATATTTTAATCCATGCGATCATGCGACCGCTCTTTTCTAACCCAACACAAGCAGCATAGTACTGCCACTCTCCATCAATAACTTCAGATAACCATCTTCATTTTTATGAGCTATGTTACATATTACATTTGCATCAGTGTATAGGCCCGAGAATGTAGAAACACATCCACACATCACTATATAATCATCAACACATTCTCATTGCTTGAGATGCCGCGACTTTCTCATCATCAGAGTCAATTCTTTTGTGACTCGATGAGATCAAACATAATGTGGCACGGTTATATGATGAAAACACATATAATTACATCTTCTCTTTTCTTCATAGTAATGCAATGCTGACATTAGTTTATCTTCTCAAAGTGATTTCTTTAATCAAAGAGCCTTTAGAAAATTGAATTCATAATCTTATAATCAATAAAAGATTTCTATCCAAAATACCATTATTTGAACCTTGCCCCAAAGCTGTAAATAATCTTAGAGGTGATCCAATTTGTAACTGTCCATATTCTACTCCTAAAGGTTGATGTCAAATCAGTAGATATAATGATATCACTTGCTTGATGTTGGGATCAACAGTGTATTCTTCTCGGGTAATCACCTTCTCATTCTACAATTATCTAGGAACACTTCTTGAGACCCCTTTAGATTACAGATTTTTAATAGAAATCAATGTCTTCAGATGCAATTTCTTCTTCAATTGGATTGTACACACTGCACTATGAAGTGGAATTCTAAATAATCTAATGTCAGCTCTGTCCCTACATTATTCATATGAGGGATCTTTTCTCTGATTTCTTGTGAATGTCTAGAGATCATGACTTTCAATCATCATTCTGCTTGAGAAAGAACATTAATAGGAGCACATTATCCTTGCCGGGTTAGGATCTATAACCTACCCATTATGATAAGACTTTCGAATAACCCACCCAGCTAGAAAAGATAAGACAATAGAAGGGGAACCCGACAAGGATAGCCTATCCAATGAAAGACTTAGACCTAGACTGAGACACGACCAGACATAACTATGAGATCAAAATCTTCCACTTTGATAGCATGGTTATGGGGTGAAAAGTGGGGCAACAGCTGGCTCTGACTGGGGACTTAAACATTCCCATGTTTAAGAAATGAATCCTGAATCTCTGGTTTTGCAAAGGGTAAATAAAAAGGACAGCAACACAGCAAAACTGGAACAAGAACAAAGGAAAGGAAACAAGGGAAAGCAGCTAACCTAGGAAACATAAAAGAACAAACACAACTATGCACAATACAGGGGTTACCTATTTTCAATTTGCCATCTGAAAAAGCTTCAAATCCTAACCATTGAAGGTCAGTGGTAGTACCTCACCATCATGATAAGCCAGCTTGAAAGAATTGTTTTCCAATGCTTGATGAATCACAAATGGTCCTTTCCACAGGCTGTCAAACTTCTTATGCATTCCTTTAGGAGCATTACGTTTATCCCACAACAGCACACTATCACCTATCATGAATTTCCGTGGCCTTGCCTTCTTATCAAATATCTTCTTCACTTCCATCTGATGTTGAGTGATATGATCAACTATCTCTACCCTTTCCTCTTCCAGCTTGCTCAAATAAAGAATCCTTTTTTCTAGACCATCTTTATAGATGTCATCTTCAATCACCATCCTTAATTTGTTTGTGGCCAGTTCCAAAGGTAAAGGAAGATTTGCTTCGGTCCCATAAACAAGCTCAAAAGGTGATATACCAATTGCTCTTTTTGGTGTTACCCTATCTACCCACAACACCTCATGAATCTTTTTATGCCAATTTTTCTGATTATCTGATACTAACTTCTTAACAATATTGATCAAATTTTTGTTACTGGATTCGGCCTGGCCATTTCCCTGTGGGAAATAATCTGATGAATGGCTAACAGTGATTCCATATCAAAATAGAAACTAGTAATCTCAACTGAAGAAAAATAGGCCACATTGTCCATTACTAATTTAAGTGGAACACCAAACCTAACCGGTATGTTTTCTTTGAGGAATTCACATACCACTTCAGAAGTTGTTTTCTTCGTTGCCTTGGCTTCCACCCACTTGGTGAAATAGTCAGTGGCGGTTATTATATACTAGTGACCAGCGCTAGATACCGGATTGATTGGCCCAATGAAATCAAGGCCCCACTACTGGAAAGGCTCTTCAATGATGACAGGCTTCAACAGAAGAGCAGCTAATTAAGGAAGCCCTGTAAACATTTTGCATTTTTCACACTTGGCTACCCAAGCATATGCATCTCTGAACATACCGGGCCAATAATAACATTGTCTCAGTATTTTAAATGTTGTTACTGAAGATGAAAAGTGCCCTCCACAAGCCTCATCATGGAAAGTCTTCAATAATTTTTCCTACTGCTGCTTATCTACACATCTAAGGAAAGTGCCATCAATTGCCTTCTTGAATAGCTTTCCATCCCAAATCACAAACTTAGCTACCTTTAACCTGAGATCTCTTCTTTGTCTTGACGTCATGCCTTCTGGACATTCTCCATACATTAGGAAGTAAGCAATGTCTTCAAACCATGTATCCCGAAGACCCACAGCTATAACTAGTTTTTCTTCAGATCCTCCTGGTTCTTTTTCAGCTTTATCCTCTGCAATTGCTCTACACAAAGCATTACCCTTTATCAGTTTGGTAGGGTGAATTTCTATATCATATTCTTGCATTTTTGCTATCCATGAACCTCTGGTATTGCATCCCACCTCTTGCTGCGTCAGCACACTTTTAACTACTACATCTGGCACATAAACTACAGAATGTGAACGCAAGATGTAAAATCTAAAGTTTTTCAATGCCTTGACTACTGAAAATGCATGCTTTTCAATCTGAGAATATTTTAACTCATGATTTTTTAGAGGAACGCTCATAAAAGCAATTGGAGCTTGTATGTCTTCATCATTTTTCTGCATTAGTATGGCAGATAAAGTGTGTTCGGAGGCATAATAGTAAATAATAAAATCTCTGCTATAATCCAGATGACATAATACTGGGGCATGAGCAATGGCATGTTTAATATTTTGAAAAGCTTGCTTACCTTCTTTTGTGACTCAATGAGATCAAACATAATGTGGCACGGTTATATGATGAAAACACATATAATTACATCTTCTCTTTTCTTCACAATAATTCAATGCTGACATTAGTTTATCTTCTCAGAGTGATTTCTTTAATCAAAGAGCCTTTAGAAAATTGAATTCATAATCTTATAATCAATAAAAGATTTCTATCCAAAGTACCATTATTTGAACCTTGCCCCAAAGCTGTAAACAATCTTAGAGGTGATCCAATCTGTAACTGTCCATATTCTGCTCCTGAAGGTTGATGTCAAATCAGTAGATATAATGCTATCGCTTGCTTAATGTTGGGATCAATAGTGTATTCTTCCCAGGTAATCACCTTCTCATTCTACAATTATCTAGGAACACTTCTTGAGACCCCTTTAGATTACAGATTTTTAATAGAAATCAATGTCTTCAGATGCAATTTCTTCTTCAATTGGATTGTACACACTGCAATATGAAGTGGAATTCTAAATAATCCAATGTCGGCTTTGTCCCTACATTATTCATATGAGGGATCTTTTCTCTGATTTCTTGTGAATGTCTGGAGATCATGACTTTCACTCATCATTCTACTTGAGAAAGAACATCAATAGGAGCACATTATCCTTGCCGAGTTAGGATCTATAACCTACCCATTATGATAAGACTTCCAAATAACCCACCCAGCTAGAAAAGATAAGACAATAGCAGGGGAACCCGACAAGGATAGCCTATCCAATGAAAGACTTAGACCTAGACTGAGACATGACCAGACATAACTATGAGATCAAAATCTTCCACTTTGACAACATGGTTATGGGGTGAAAAGTGGGGCAACACATACCTCATGTATTTCTTAGCCTGCACCAAGGTGTCCCTCATGAACCATAGTGTAAAAATATTAAAATCTATGAGTATTACCCATTTTCCAAGGACAAAGAGTTGTTGAATATTACATAAGGGTGAATGATGTATTTATTGGTAGATTATTTTTCAAAATAACTAGTATCTCATGTATCTCTCAGCCTGCACCAAGGAGTGGGATGGTATCCCTCATGAACCATGGTCTAAATATATTAAAACCTACGAGTATTTCCCCCTTCTGCAAGGAGAAAGAGTTGTTGAAGATTACAGAAAGGTGAACGATGTCTTTACTGGTAGATTATTTTTCAAAATAACTAGTGCGTTGATAAAGAGGATTACTAATGAATCAAATCATCTTATGAGCATTTATGGTAGCTACTATATCTAGTAACCCCATTTCACATATATTCGTGTGGGAGACTATAGAGATGAACCAATGAAACTACCAGGGTATGCCTTGGGTTGTTTTGTGTTGGCTAAATTATGTAGACAATTAGCACATGTTATAAAAAATATCTACCAGAAGAAGAATGTGAGAGTTCTTTTCCTCTTGAAATAGGCCACTATTCATGTAATACTTTTTCTGATGCATTAAGAGTGGGGTATGATTTACAAATATTTGATTTTGAATATTATAGAGGCGGACACAATTTTGATAACAAAGGTTTTTCTAAATAGTACTTAAAGTTATGTGATCAATTTTTACCTATACTCCATCTTGAAGATTTATGGGAAGATTTCCCTGATAAGATGTAAGTCAGGAAGAGGCATTGGAGCAGAATTCATCTACAACAGATTGTAGCCATGAGATTGGAGATAGATATTAGTGAAGTTCATGAAGATAAAGAAGATGTAAGTGATTTCAAATTTGAAGAGATAAAGAGTCAACCTCTTCCTGAATTAAATTGGTTAGAGACTGAAAGGGATGATATAAAGATGAGAACTCTCAGTGTGATAAAGAGAACCAAAATTTGGCTTAAGGAGAAAAGGAAAACAAAAACTCGGCATTCTAATGCCTTGGTATCTAAGAAGACACCTAAATCCCCTTCCCTGCCTTTATTTTATTATATTAATATTCCAACTTGTGATATAGGTAGAACCAAGCCTAGAACTAAGAGGTCGACTACCAACAAACAACTCATGAATCCTATTGTTGCATGCTCTACAACATGAATAACCAGGTCAAAGACAAAGGCTAGTAAGAAACAAGAGTTGAGTAGTGAAATGATAATAGATTTAGATTCAGGTGAAGAAGGAGAGCACGAGAACAAGGACAAGCATACCGATCTACAACCAATGGACTTAGAATAGTTAGAAGATGATTTCCTAGATTTGGAGAACTCTATGGAAATGGTTACCCCAATTCCTAAAAAATATAGTGTTGCTAAAAGCTTAGCAGATGCTACTCCTCAATGGTTGATGGTTTTAGTTAATAAAAAGTGCAATATAGTACCAATTTATCTCCCCATAGGGGACATGGTTAGCAAATACGTTGCCAACACTCCTAAGTCTAAGAAACTAAAGACCACCTCTAGAGTGGATATTGATCCAAAAATAAGTCATTGGGTGTTGGAAATCTATTGGGAAATGTGATGATGAGAGGGGGGTGAATCAGATATCACCTATTGATCCATTTTAACATTACTGAAAACTTGCATAACATTATCACATACTTCATCAATGTAATGAAACTAATAAACTAAACATCATTCATGAAAATACTCATAACATAGTAACTTGGTTACCCAAAAACTCTTGAAAGGTAAAACTAGGGTGGGGATGACACCCACAAATCTTCACTACTGTAGTATAAATTTTTCCTATTAGGGCTACAAATTTGATCACAAAATATGATCTACCCTGTGAGGGGTCTACCCTGTTAAGAGCTTAAAGACTTATACAATCTACCTTGCAAAAAGATTTTAAGACTTCCAACTAAGTAATCACTCAGTTAAGAGATTAAATAAGGTCTATTAAAACTACTTTGTTAAGAGATTTACCCTGATACACTTGTTAGAATGTTTCAGTACCTGATCCTTCGGTCTGCATTGTATGCTAATTACACATCTTCTCCTTCTAGTATTGATTTGATCTTATCTATCAAGTTTATCTTTATTTTGTCCTTCACTACTTTACTATGTTTCACTCAGTCACTAAACTCTATCAGAATACTTCACTTATCTGAATATATTCTCTCTTTTCTTTTCATTCCTCTCATTCCTTTCACATCCACACACACATCTATTAGGGTTCAAATCTCATCTTATAAAGACAGCTAAATTCCTCCAAGATTTGAGATCTATGATCCAGATTAACTCATTTTTCCACTTAACCTTTCCCTAATTCTGATTGGCTCCAAGTGTTGCATAGAGATTAATGATTACAAAATAGAAGTGTAATCACCTTCATGATTTCCTCAACAAACAGTAAACAAAATATGAATGTCATCCAAAATGTTTTACATAGGTGTTTGTGCCATAACAAACACATGTTAATTCTATCTTGCTCGGCATTCAATTCCTTTGGCACTCGACATTCATTGTTCTTTATACTCTAGCGCTTGACATTGTCTTCTTTACATAACTCAGTAAAAACTCACTCAGCTAATACAAAAGTACTCGGTGACCATTGGTTTACTCAGCAGTGACTACTACTCAGTAAATGTACATTACATGATAGCCTATACATGATGACTCAGTCGTAGTGATGACCGACCAACATTGCCTAGATAATGACTAAGTGTAAGACACTAATAGACAACAAAACTGTAGGGATCTACAATCTCCCCCTTTGACATTAGTGGAAAAAACACTTTATCATGACATTTACAATAGTACTTAGTACTAACATAATACTCCCCCTAAAATATATACATATACAAAACTGAGTATATCATACCATTTTGTTTTGCTTTTGGTCTTTGATTTTGTTACCTCCCTATGTGACTTGATATGTCATTTTATTATTTCCCCTTGTTTTTGGCACTTTTGATTTCTTCGTTAGTAGGAAGCTTGCAATGTTTCTCCAGAAATGGTTTGTGAAGCATCATAACCATGTGCAATGTAGAGTCCCAACTGGATGTTGCAACTTTTAGAACCTCTGATTGCACTTCTAGCTTGGCAGCTAGGTTGAGTAGGCTCTTGGAAGTAGAAAGATGAGGATCTTTCTGTAGTAGTTCCTTAGCATTCACTAACTCTCTTTGGATGACCTCTAGGTGAGGTGTCAACATTGTTTGAATAGAGAGTATATGAGCCCTTATCTTACCATCATTAGTCATCAACTCAGCTATCGTTCCTTGACAATGTAGAAGCTTGGCATAGTATTTGGAGATGGAACTTGCATCCAAACTCAATGAGTGACCAGTAAAATTTATATCTAGTTGTAGTCTATCTACTAGCTCCTAGTTATCCTTAGTGAATTCTTCTACATTGTAGAGTTTCTTGTACAAAGATTGGGCATTCAGTACAACTCCTTCTGAATCTGATATTTGGGAAGAAAGTTCTACCTACTTCACTGTTATCTCACTAGAGACCTTATTTAGTACATTTGTCTTAAATTTCCTTTTTGACCACTAAAACAACTTATCATTTGCTTCTCTTTCATCATCATTCACTTTCTTGACTATGTGGACAAGTTGTTCCAGTATGGGGTCAGATTCATTAACATCAATCATGTCAAAAGCATCAATGAATATACCTTTTATCTCATGAAGAACTTGCTTTTGCTGATGTTCCCTTCTCAATTCTTCTTGCATGCTTTTCTTCTTCAGTAAGTCTTGCAATGTCTGCATTTGTTTGTATGATAAGTTATCTGTGTCCCATTTCAGAATCACAATAACTTCTTCAAGTGTCACCTCAAGTGTTGAAGTTTTCACCTTCTTTTTCTGTGCCTTCTTCTTCGGTGTATTCCCACTCGGCATCTGTACAAGAGCTTTTATTACCTCTTGCTCCTTAGGCTCTTGGATGTTGACATCTATTGCCTTCTCTTCTTTTCCCTTATCCTCCACATGAGGATTTACAATCACTAGTGCAGATTGATCTGCTTTTTCTTTCTGTGACTCCTCGGCAGATGTAGGCTAAAGTGCAATTGCCGACTGATCCCGTTCCTTGGTAGTGGTAATACCGGCTAACATGTCAACTGTAAAAACTTGAGGATTGACAGGGGTTGTGTTGACAGTTGATGTGTCATCAATTTTTGAATAATCCATGACTTGTAATAGCACAGTGTTACTACTCGGAAAAGATGTAGCATGTGCTTCCTTGACTTGTATGTCTTCCTCGGTCAATACCTGATTCTTCACTGGGGTGTCCTCAATGATGTCAACAATAATTATTTCAGGTAACTTCTGACATTTCTCTTCCTTGGGATCTTCTTTCTCCTAAATATGTGGATCATTTACATCTTTATTATCTAGCTCAACACCCTTAGATGTGCTAGCTTCCCGTTGTGCATTTTTGTCAATTAATAGACCAAAAATAATCTTCCAAGTCCTAAGACTTTCTTGAACAACATCCTAAACCTTGTGTTGAAGGATAGAGTAAGCTCTAAGCTTAGGAATGAATCTCTTGTACTATTCCACAACTTCCTAAATAATAGCAAGGGATAGATCTGGTGCAACTTGAGCTAATGTGCTTTCCCTAATCTACTTCTCGGTCATTAGGGAAAATTCCCATTTCTATGCAACTCTCTCATATAAATCAGTAGGGATCAATTTCCCCATTTGTATTGGTAGCATCTTGAAAGTGCAGAGCATCTCAAGTATAGCTTCTTCAATTTTCTCCTTATCTCCTATGCTCATGTTCTCAAATATTATTTGTTTCAAACCTGTGAGTCTAGCAGAGTTCTTGATGGTGTGGCATATTTCATCCACATTCGATGTTTTTCTCTGTACTAGTAACTTCTTCTTAATCTCCTCATCACTCTCTATTTCCTCATCATCTTTCTCCAAAATAAGTTTCCTCCTAGGCTTCTTCCTTTTCTGGCTCGGTACTGCCCTAGGATGAACAATTTTCCTTTTTCTTGATGTAGGGGTTTTCTTTTGTGGCTCGGCAGCTACGAATGTAGAGACTGCCCTTGTTCTTGGCCTAAGAATAGGTGATGAAATAGCCTTAGTTTTTTGCATTTTCTTGCTCACAGGCTCAGCAATTACTGGCTTCTAGCCTTCCTTCTCCACTACTTTCTCCTCTTCTTCACTTTCACTAGATTCACTTGATTTATCTTCTCCTAGTCCTTGTGTCAGTTCAAGAGGTGCATCTACCTCTCTCTCTCCTATCATTTTCACTAGGTTCTTTACTATCTTTTTCCTCTTTCTCTCCATGGTAGTAGACTTCAATCCCATGGTTATCTTGGTCTTAGCCTCCTCATATGTTCCAAAGTAGGAAGCCTTCTTATAAACTTCCTCGGCTAACAAGGTTGTGACTGTTGTTGTGGTCTCATCAATATTAACCTCATAAGGTAATGGCATTAGCCATGATACCCTTGGTAAAGCAGCTTGTCCATATGTGAAGTCAGTATCTACTAAGAAACAAATGTCTTGGTTGTACTTCTCAACTAGAGATACATGAATCCTACTTATCTTCCTCATTTTCTTCTTGATTTCTACAAAGTAGTTTTCCATTACACCCTCAAAATTGTCTCCTATCTAACTGATAAACTCATTAATTTGAACTATGACTGGCCTATTCCTATCCCAGACTACTCCACCAATAGTAGGAAAACACTTCTGAATGTAAAAGAATAGACAAACGAGTAGGGAACCGAACTTAGACATAGAATTCTTCACTTTCTAGATAGAAGTAAGGTTCTTGGCAAGTTAAGTCAGTTCGAGCTTGGCGAGGTCATAGGTATGGCCTTTCTTGATGATTTTCCAAGCCTGGTCCACTGCCATGCATGGGATGTTGTCCAACCGACTGGACTGATAGAATTTGTGAGCAATTACTCTCACTACAAACTCAATCTCCAGATCAGTGATAGTGGAGATTGTCATTCCGCACTTATTCCATACTGCCTGAGTGTTTTCCTAAATCTCCTCCTTGCTTAGACATCTCATTGTTTTCTTACCAGGGAGTTTAGGGTATCTAGTTACCCAGTGAATCATGTCTTTTGTGATCTGAACTAGTCCATACTCTAGCTAAATTTGCATGTTGTGTACTCTACTTAGTACAATTTTCATCCAATCCACTTTGAAATTTTGTGGAAAATCAAGGGCATGAACTAAACTTTGCTTGAAAACCTTCTGGTGTTCCGGCTTCAACACCCCGTTGCTACATAATTTATTGTATGCTTCCCTGATTTCATAGTCACCAATCTCTCCAATTTTGCACATGTAGCACAACCTAATGTCATTTACCATAAAAACATTTTTTGGAACCAATGACAGAGCTCCATTAAGATCTCTGATGATCGTGCTCTCCAGGATTACCTGAAACTTTTGTGGCTTACACACCTCATTCCTTACTAATTAAACATTAAAAACCTCATTTCCTTGTTTCTTCATTGTAGCTGATGAAGATGATGCCATTAATCTCAACTAAAAATTATCAAAAAAAAATTTACTCGATAAGGTACCTTTGCGCAAGTGTTCTGCAGATGATTTGTTGATGACATGCTATGAAGATTTTGAAATCACCCTTATGCTCTAAACTAGATAGGTTACACGCTCTTTGAATCACTCAAAGAAATTTTCAATTCTCTGGTGAAATGAAATGAATGGTAACATCCCGCTTTATAGACTTCAAACGGTTGGATTAGGGCTTCATAAATGTTTCATACACATTCTAGGTGGGATACAGTTGTCTCAGAAATCTTATGTTAAGCTCGGCTAACACAAGCTCGATGTACATCATATCTTAGCTATCACAGGTGCTTGGCATACATTGATAACTCGGTCATTTCAGACTCAAACACTGATGCTCGACATCAAAAATGAATTGTTCCACTTTGCTCAAATATGTCCTAATGCATCTCTATCTATTCAGATATGGACTTTTTCTCAATATATGTTAGAAATTGATATAAGATAAAAAATTTTAAGACTCGGTTCCATAAATACCTACTTTTCTTAGTTCAAAGTAGTGTGATCACTTGATCCATCAGATTGGGTGACCTCGGGTGCACTGGCTTTACTAGTGCTTCCTTTTTCTTTCTTCTTCCATGTTTTGTTCATTTGATTTCTTAATTTCTCAATGATATCTTCATTCTTGCTTTGATCATTGCTCGGTATGGGTGATCTACAGTCTTTCTTTAGATGACCTATCTTGTTACATTTATAGCATACCATACTTCTATTCATCCAACTTTTAGATTTCCCTCTGAAATGAGTCTTCAGACAATTTGCTCCAATGTGCCCATATTTTCCATAGTAATGACAGTTGTACCAAGTGTTATAATCCTAGTTGTATGTGTTACCCTTCTTGGGTGACTTAGTCTATTCATTTGATGACCATTTAGGTTTAGATCTACATTCAAATGCCCTATGTCCATACTTCTGATAGTTGAAACAATGTCCTTGAAATTTTGGTGAGATAGGTAGATTGCTGACCTTAGACCTACATTCTTATGCCTGATGTCCAAGTTTCTTACAGTTAAAATAATGTCCATTAAATTTAGGTTTAGGATCATACTTACCATGTTTGCTTCTATAGACATTAGCTATATGTCCTGGCTTTCCACAGTGATGGCATGTAGGCTTGTTGTTCTTTGGTTTAGCATTCCTTTGCTCTCCACTATTTAATGATTCTCCTTCCTCAATGGGTGGTGATTGCTCATTTAGTCTAAGTCCATATCTATCACTAGATCTTCTAGGTGACCTTAACAGTTCTTCAAAGTATCTTGCAGCTTCATTAGGTTTTTTCATCCTTTCATTTATTTCCTTTTCAGATCTCAGTTCATTCCTTAGTTGATTATTTTCTGATCTTGGATTGGTGATTTCCACATCTTTCCTGCCCAATTCTTAATTAGCTAGTAGCAATTGATTTACCATGTCTAGTTGACTATTAGTCAACCTTTGCATGTCACTTGTCCTTTCATCAAGTCTCATTGATATTTGTCTTTTGTCTTCTTTGGCCATTGTCTTGTCTTCTTCAGATTTCTTTTTTTGTTCAACTACTTCACAGAGTCTGACAGATTGAATTTCTTGTTCTCTCTTCAAATTTTTGATGTCCTCATTTAGTATGTTATTTTTCTCCAGTAGATCTTTTATGGCTTTGTCACTTTCTGTAGAGTTCCCATTATGAAATAGTCTGGTAGTATCTTCTTCTTGATATTGTGATTCATTTTGTTGAATAGCAATTTCTCTTCTTTTGCTTAAGGATTTCTTTAGTTATCCTCTTGCCGCTTCAAGTTGTTGTAATGCAAGCTGAACATTAATCTTCCGATTCTCTATATTTTTTCCCAACTTATAAACCTCCATCTCAAGATCTTTGTCTTCAAGTGGTTAGACTTTCTATAAGAAACCCTAAAGCTCTGATACCAATTGTTGGAAATCTATTGGGAAATGTGATGTTGAGAGGGGGGGTGAATCAGATATCACCTATTGATCCATTTTAACATTACTGAAAACTTGCATAGCATTATCACAAACTTCATCAATGTATTGAAACTAATAAACTAAACATCATTCATGAAAGTACTCATAACATAGTAACTTGGTTACCCAAAAACCCTTGAAAGGTAAAACTGGGGTGGGGATGACACCTACAAATCTTCACTACTGCAATATAAAGTTTGCATGTTAGGGCTACAAATTTGATCACAAAATATGATCTACCTTGTGAGGGTTTGCCCTGTTAAGAGCTTAAAGACTTATACAATCTACCTTGCAAAAGGATTTAAAGACTTACAACTAAGTAAGCACTCGGTTAAGAGATTAAATAAGGTCTGTTAAAACCAATGTGTTAAGAAATTTACCTTGATACACTTGTTAGAATTTTTTAGTACCTGATCCTTCGGTCTACACTATATGCTGATTATAGATCTTCTCCTTCTAGTATTGATTTGATCTTATCTATCAAGTTTATCTTTGTTCTGTCTTTGACTTCTTTACTATGTTTCACTCAGTCACTGAACTCTATCAGAATACTTCATTGATCTGAATATATTCTCTCTTTTCTTTTTATTCCTCTCATTCCTTTCATATCTACACACACATCTATTAGGGTCCATATCTCATCTTATATAGACAACTAAATTCCTCCAAGATTTGAGATCTATGATCCAGATTAACTTATTTTGTCACTTAACCTTTCTCTAATTCTGATTGGTTCCAAGTGTTTCATAGGGATTAATGATTACAAAATAAAAGTGTAATCACCTCTGTGATTTCCTCAACAAATGGTAAATAAAATATAAAAGTCAGCCAAAATGTTTTACCTAGGTGTTTGTGCCATAACAAACACATATGTTAATTCTAGCTCGCTCGGCATTTGATTCCTCTGGCACTCGGCATTCACTGTTCTTTATACTCTGGCACTCAACATTGTCTTCTTTACATAACTCAGCAAAAACTCACTCAGTTAATACAAAAGTACTCAGTGACCATTGGTTTACTCGACAGCGACTACTGCTCAGTAAATGTACATTACATGACTTAGCCTATACATGATGACTCGGTTGTAGTTATGACCAACCAACATTACCTAGATAATGACTAAGTGTAAGACACTAATAGACAACAAAACTATAGGGATCTACAATTGGGTAGCAGAAGTGGTTAAACCAACTATAGAGGATGAAGTTTCTAGTCCTACTGCTAAATACTATAGTGTAGAAAAGGTAGATCTAGGCATTGCAAACAGAGAATTAGATAACCATCATTTTAAGGTTTAAGCCAAACGTATATTTTCTAGGTCATAGAAATACATAAAAGATAAAAGAGAATTGAAGAAGACCATCAAAGCAATGGCTGAATATATCGATGCACTTAGCAATCCAAGCCCACAACCTCTTTGGCAAGCCCCTCGATCATTTGATCGCACATCTCCTACCAGTCAAAAAGTACTCAGTCAGATCTAAAGGGGGGGAGTTTTAGTTGAAATATTTGATTAGTGGGTAGATGGAGTGCTTAGAGATGGTAGCAAGTTCATCTTGGATTCTAAGAATGTGTACAATGATGCCACTATATTGATTGGTGAATTGCAAATGCAAATGTAGGTGTGGGAAATAGAGGAATCAAAATGGACATCCGCATCTTTGCAGATCTATGAAATTCAGAGGTACAGGGTCACTGAGTTTTTATCTAAAAAACCCCTAAAAACATGAATGAAGGTAAGTTGTTTGCATTAAAGAAAAATATGGATTGGAAGATTTTTTTTATTAAAGCTTCCCTTGCAGAGTTCATTAAGTTGGAAAAGGAATTACAGAACCTCAACCAATGCCTTGTGAATGACTTATGATGCATCAATGCAACATTTGTATGGCATGATGGTGTAGTGGAACATGACATGGACATTGTCATGAAAGTTTTAAAAAATGAACTTGAACAGGTAAAGAAGGAAAGAACTCCAACTACAACAAATTTCATTGAGGTAGAAAAGGTTAAGGCTTTGCTTTACCTGTGTGTTGATCAATTTCCAAAGCATTCAGATAGGGTATCTAAACTTAGGTGGGAAAAGTAAGCATAGAAGATGAGGATCCTTCATAACAAGACTCTCAATGTTGCAGCAATTTAGGAGTCCTTTAATGCATATAAAGAGTGAAAGTTTGTTAATGCATATAAAGAGTGAAACCTTATTAATGCATATAAAGAGTGGAAGGACCTACGTGGCATCCCTCTTGAACACAACCAACCTGCAAACCCGAAACCACCTGCTGCCATCTAGCTTTCTTGTTTATTTTTAAAAATATTTCTAAAAAACTTTGGGGATGTTTATATTTAGTTAAGTTTCAGTTATAAAAATTACTCATACCCTACCCTGAGGTTGGTTTAAAACCTCAGTGGTTTTTAATATAAAATTATGGTTAAAGCAACTCTATATATGTTGAAACATGGATATGTAAAGGGTTCAAATTTTTGGTTTAAAGGAGATTTTCAATAGATAATGCAATGACTGGGTGTTTGAAGTACAAACTTGGATAAAGTTTCTATTTGTGAATGGAAAGAAATTGGATCTATCTGATAAATTTAAATTTGTGTGTTTTAATTTATGGAATGGCTATATCTTTGTGAATGGTTAATTATGTCTGGTAGATTCAATTAATTCTAAGTCTATGTGAATAAATATTCATTTGTAGATTAAGTGTTGAGAATCGGTGCATGTTATCAAATGCAATTATTGACAAAAAGCTATGATTTTTTAATCTTAGGGTATACTTATTTCAATTTCTATGTTCATTACATGTTGATGAATGAATGAATATTGCCTTATTTTATTTTGGGTTAAAAGCATGCATATATGTTAACTTAGGGATAATTCATTGAATATCCAACAAGGGAGTTGTACCTTATTTTAAATTTAGAGGGAAACAAAGCAACTATTTACCCAATTATTGTCTAAAGATCTATTTCTTAATGAGGGTTGGAGTTGGTGAGTGAATTTTTAATGAGAGAAAAATCTATTAGCCAACAAATTTTGGTGACTCTACTAGGGAGGACAAGTTTTTTTTTGAAGAATCAATCGTTGAACTTATGAAGAACAATGGTGTTACCACATGAAGGGATTTTTCTTGTTCTTCAACCAAACCTCAGTTTCTAGGATGACCAAGAGGATATTACCAGCCAATTAAATATAGTATCTTGGCGTACTAGAAGAAGTGCTGAGGAATATGGAATGACAAGTATGGTACTGGAAAGAGAAGAAGATTTAGCTGCCAATATTAGATTCTTACTAGAAAGATAGAGGAGAAGGTAGGTAGACAATCAGGTTAGAAACCAAGCTCAAAATCCAAAGCAACCTATAAATTAAGTAAACAATCCCTAGTTTGACTTATCATACTGGATTCTAGACCATTCACCAACCCGATCAAGAAAGAGAGAAGGATTTGTAGACCCTATTTTTGAGGAGTTACAAAAATTGAGTTTTGCCCCAAATCCTACCCTTGTATGTAAGGCAAAAATTAGGCCCTCATTTCCTCCAAAAGAATCTGCATCACCTGCTTGCCAAGCCTTGGTCTTGCACAAAACTATACTACCCATCATCATCAATTTTCCACCTCCTCCACCTGTCATGGCCCAACCATGGGGAGTGACTGTAGGACCTTTAAAATTAGGAGCCAATTATAGTTTTCCTAAAGGAGAGAGAGAGAGAGAGAGAGAGAGAGAGAGAGAGAGAGAGAGAGAGAGATCTTGCCTAAGTTTGATGGAGATGGGAAGGTCTTAACAGATGAACATCTCAATGTGTTTAATGTGGCTTGTGGGGTATTGGCAGTACAACATGAAGACATTGTTAGGTTGTTTGTTCAAACACTCACTGATGTAGTGGTAGACTGGTTCTACCATCTACCTCATGGCTCAATAACAAATTAAAATGACATGAAAATTGCATTTGAGGATAGGTTCAAGAGTGCAGATGATGAGCATACACTATTGGTTCAACTAACTCAACTAAAAAAGGAAATTCATGAACCAATGAGAGAATTCATAGCTAAGTTCAACAAAATAATTCATAAAATATCGGTAGCCAAGAGACCTACAATAGAAATTCAGAAGGGTTTCTTCTTGAAGTATATACCTCTAGATATCAGTTTTCACTTAAGAAGAGTTCAGGTGGCTAATTTAGCAGTAGCACAAACAATGGCAGTTGAACTTGAGGATGATTTGATAACTATTGGAAAATGTCGCAAAGAGGTTCAAGCTCCCAATGCACAATCTACCACCTCTTCAGATCCAGTGATCCAAAGGCTAATGAATGATATGATTGCCTTAAAATGGTAGATGCCTAAGGTCGGTACCTCATATCAACAACCCTATATCGGTAGAAATAAATTTAGTCAGTAGAACCTTGGGAAGATGCCTCAACTTCCCTCTTCTTAGCAAAAAATAGCTATTGAACCACCTCTTAAAAAAGGAACTATGTGTGCTTTCCACCTTACCACTGATCATGATGGTGAAACCTGCCCTAACATATTGAGGTACCTTCAGATGGAAGCCACAAAAGATATGTTGGGTGAAATAACTAAAGAGGAGAGGAATTTAAAGAGACTTGGTGACTCTAGAATTTATTTCATTGAATACGAGTCTGACTCAAAAAGAGGCACAAAAATATTGGTCACTCTGGAAGATCCCTATTGTGTTGTGCTCACTAGAAATTAAAAAAAGTCCCACATTCACAAGTAGCATGGAATCTCCTAGAATTCCAATCAAAAGTAGAGATCCTCTTATCAAAACTCCACTATTAATTTTGAAAACAAGCCAGAAGTCAGGATCCTACACAAGAATAGTCCTTCATCCTCCTTTGACATAGTCAAGTTTTGTAAGTCCTAAATGATTCAAATGTCCCATGTTGAGCATTTAAGGATTAACCCTAAAGAATTAGATAAGTTGATAAAATATGTCAAAGGTGAACAAACTCAAACACAGTCTAGTAGCCAACTATTTGTCAATAATGAACCTTTTGTTAGGAATGAGAACACTAAGAGGGGGGGTGAATCAGTGTTCACTGTATTTTAACTTTTTACTTTAATCTTTATGCTGAACATAAATGCTTAAGAACTGAATTAAACATTCACATAAACATGAAACATGAAATCAACACATGACACCAATATGGTTACAGGGAAACCCAAATAGGTAAAAACCCTGGTGGTACTTGGTACCCACTAATAATCTGCACTAGTGTTTTGTGATCCTTGTTAGAAGATCCTTTACCGTGTTAGGAGTAGCTTTACAATGCTTTAAGTACAGTAGACCTTGTTAAGGGTCGGACCCTGTTAGGAGTCTTTTACAATGATCCCTGTTAGGGGAGTGGAATCACTGTCCTAGAGCTTACTGCTCAAATGGTGAAGGCTACAACCTTCTGATTCAGATACACATTATATCTGCAGGTGAACTGTTCACTGTGACACTACTTGTCAGATCAGTTCCTTTGGTGCACTGATGCTTTGACATCTAGCAAAGCTCTAATACATCTTATGTTGACTTTGCATACCTCTGCTCTGCTTATCACAACTCTATTAAAACTTCCATACTGAATACAATGGGTGCATCTTATATTTATGCGCTCATACAAAATACATAAATAGGTCAGCCCTATAACTAATTACAAACAATGCTTCCAAATGAATTGGCTTAAGTGTGCTTACAATTACACATATAAACATGTCGGAAACCTAAATATAATGGGTACATAACCTTTACAACATTAAATTATAATCACAAACCAAAATGCTAACTGTCAGCTCCATGCTCTGTTCTCTACTGGCACACACTGGCTGTGCAACTTCAATTGACTGTAACTTTCACATCTTTGCATATCTACTTATGTGCTCATAGACTAAGCATAAGTATAGTATAACAAACTTAACTTCCAAGGTGCATACCATAATTCATTTGTACACATGTGCACTAATGCTCTAAGCTGTAGGAACTCTATACGCTATCCAGTCTTCAACACTTAACTGAATTCTGATCTTTACACTAAGTGCGCTAACTCCAAAATGCTATATGACTTTGTTGCCATAATGACAACACTATATCTAGTCATATATTTTAGTATAGACAACTTTCCAACAATCTCCCCCTTTGTCATTGATGGCAATAAAGGAATATGGCCAAGTTGCTAACTGTCCCTTGATACAAAAACTTTTTGTCTTCTATACATCTTTATACATAATCTTATATCTCCCTATACATATATGTACTCCATATTCTATACACAACTCCCCCTTTGACATTAATGACAAAGGTGCATCAAAAAATTGTATGTACACTTACTTACTAAGGGAATACATCAGGATATGCAATCTTGAGGTTCTGGATCTCCTTCTTCCAAAAAGTTATCAGAGAGTTAACTATCTGGAGATGGGCGCATAATGCATATTGAAGCTTCTCCATCTTCTCCAAGTCATTGATGGGACCATGATCATAAGTTACCATGGCTGCATCAATCTCTTTTAAATTCTGATTGAGGATGTCTAAAGAGGGTGCAAGACCATTCCTCAACTGAGTCTATCTGGACCTTATCCTTGTTATTTCTTTTTCTTCCTTCTCAATCTTGTCTAACTATCCTTGGTAGACATTGTTACACATGTTCACATCAGTGGATGTGTCTGTCACTAAATTCTTCACCTACTTAATCAAAGCTTCTACTTCTTTTATCTTCTTGAAGTGAGCATCGGTGAGCTTGTCTTGATCCATGCATGCTGCAATGATCTTTCTTCCTTCATCAGCAAACTCTTTCAATGATTCCTAACCAAACTTAAGATAATTCAAGTCTAGTGCAAAGTTGCTCATTATTTCATTGAGCCTCTTCTTTAAGTACTTCTCTTCTACCACTATGGACGTAGATTCTCCTAGGCTAGAAAATTTGCTTTTGAACTATGAGAGAATTGTACTCACATCATCAACCGAATGTACATTTTGCACTTTCTTATCTTCAGGCAACAAACTGTTCAAAATATTCATTGATTCCACAAGGAGAGGATTTCTCATGACTTGCTTCTCCTTTTCCTTCTCCATAGCTAGGACGTTGAACTTAATCAGGTCTTCTTCTTTCCAAGAGTCCAAACTGCTTGTGTCAAGTGTCAAAATTGACAACAATGCTAAGGAGGGAGTGATGGGAGTGTTGTCCATCACCTCTTGTTTAACCTTGACCAATCCAATAGAAGTAACTTCATCTTTCTTTTCTACCTCTTCTTCTTCTTTCTTATCAGATACATCTTCAATAGGTACTTCTTCTTGCTGAGTGGGAGGTGTATTGTTGCATAGGATTTTAGCTTCCTCAGTACTGACAAATGCTTCCTCAAACTTGTCCAAATCCTTATCAGTAGCCACCATGGCTATTTCCACATTATCTATGATAATAGTGCTATGTTTGTGTGATTCTATCATGGGCGTAGACTTGTCTACTTCTGTTTGAGTTTTTGCTATGGGCATTGAGTCCTAAGGACTTTTCATTGGTACATTAGTGGGCTCTACCACTTTATCTTCCTTATTGGGTGCATGAGAGATGGGCGCAGTAGGTGGTTTTATCTGTTGTTCTAATAACACCTTCTCAAAAGCCTTTTATATTTCCTTCGTAATTAGCTCATATTCTTTGTTCATGATGTGAAGAGTTCTCATCTTAGTCCTTAGGTGTGGCTTCACCAAATTTAATATTAGTGCCTCTTCTTCTTTATAACATATAGGCAGAGTATCTTCTAATACTTTTTCTCCGATCCTTTGATCTTCCTCATTTGCTTGTCTCTTTTGGTATTCTAGAATATCCCATACTTTATCTGGAATAGAGGTTTTCAATTCAAGGACTATTTTCTTGAACTTAATCATGTGCTCAACAATCATACCATGAATTTTTGATTTGTCAATCTCACTGTATGTATCATAGTACTTCCCTACTTGATCAATTCTGCCCTCATCAATAATTCTTGTACCCAAAACTTTAAGGCTAGGTCTGAATCCTACCTTAGGAGGTGCTTGAATGTTTTTCTTACTCCTTAGTGCTCATGAGGATGGATGACTATTGCTAGCTTCTTTCTTCCTCTTGAATATAGGCTTATACTCTAGAGGAGTGTCTTTGGGTGTAGAAGGAGTATTGTCAATTTTATCCTTTTGACTGTCATCTGAATAAGTTTTCATCTTCTTTGATTTTGGATCTTCATGTTCTTCTTCTACTACTGTGCCTTTCAATTCTAAGGAAATCTTTTCATCCCTTGCTTTATCAAGGTCTGCTTGAGACACACCATGTATTCTCAAGATTTTAGATGTGACCTTTGCAACCTTTCTTTTTGTTGCAACACTGTTCAGTTTAGCATCAACTTCTCTAGTCTTTTCTTCATAGGTTCTCCACCTAGGTTCATTATCATCTTTAGGGGCTGATAGAAATACTTGTGCATAGGCTTCAAGAACTTGTTCCTCTACTTCATACCCAAGTGGATGAATCCACTTAGTTCTAGGCTCAACAGCTTCCATACATGTAATATCAGTCTCCACCATAAAGCATATTATGTCTTTATACTTCTCCACAATATTCTCAGGAATCTTGTACCTCATCTGCATCCTTTCTCTAAAGGTCTTCAATTCTAAGGTTACATAGTCTCTTAAGGTGCTCTCAATGCATGCCTTGTTTAATATATGTGGCATGGTTGGAATGGACTTGTCTAGATACAAGTCTGACACTTTACCAACTATATGAAGGTACATATAGATGATTAGGGACCTGAACCTGAATATCTTTGTTTTTTCATGTTTTATAGCTTTGATGTTGTTTATCAACTATGCACGCAAGATATCACACAAGTTGAACTCTCCATCTTCTTGCACAAGTCAGATGGTTGCTAGAATAGTGCCTGCAGACACACTATTCACCCTGCTGGTGTGATGAAATCTATAACCCAGTATCATTGACATCAATTTGATGTCTGCTTGCTCTATAGGCTTAATAGTCATGCCATGCCTATCACTTCTAGATTTTCATGTTTGCTCCACCATTTTCCTGACATCCTTACCCATTGGAAGGATAGTGCCTATCTTAGAGAGGCTTGTCATCTCATGTATTAGATCACTTGTGATTCTTACGAGTACATCTCCAATCCAAAACAAATCATCATCGATTCTTCTTAACAAGATTTTTATCCATTCAGTCTCATAGAATTCATATGTCATGGCATATTCAATAATGGGATGACCATTCCATTTGGTGTATTCATCCATGAAAATTTTATCTAGTTTCAACATTGTGTCCATGTGCGTCCTTAGCCTATCTAGTCCAATAGGTTCCTTCTTACTGTACACACTAAAATATGCACTTCTATGAACCATTACATGCAAGGTTGCTCAAGAATGAGGCCTCACAAAGCGGCTCATAGCTCTCTATGCATGGAGTTGCAAGGGACTATGAGTTTTGCTCTCAGCTAGAGCTACAAGAAAGTGACCTTGCTAGTCAACCATACAATGAGAGATTCAAGTGAAGACAAGGGCAACAATGCCAATATCTCCAAGAATCTAAATGGAAATGAAATGCAAATGCAACTAGTATGAATGTGCAAGACTAATCTATCAAATGAAGTACAAACTAAGCTATGAAAAGAAGTACAATAGATTCCAAGCCCCTAATTAAGCTATGTGAGATCTATTCTATTGCATAAAAAGGAAATCTAATCTATGATGCCATGAATGTAACTATGAAAGCAAAACTATTATGAAATGCAACTAAAAATGTCAAGGCTTCAAAGCTTGAGTGTCTTCAAAGAGAGCTCCAAAACCTGCAGCATAACAATAGCATAAAATATGGATATATAAATGGAGGAGAGAGCTCTCCTTTTATAAGAAATGCAAAGGAATGGACCATGGAGATTAAGAGGCAAAAGATCTTAATCAGCGGTGGAGGTTGAAAGAGGAGCAATCCATGTGCACAAGTATCCTCCAATGAGAGTGAAGTGTTGACTTTTGAGCCTCATGTGAGACAAAAGTGCTTTTTTCCCTTTTATAAAATAGGAATAATGTTTTATTTGTGCAACTTAGGATAAGAGGAAAGTGGGGCTTTTTATTTATTAAAAGGGGAGGAAATATTCCTTTTAATGAAATAAAGTCTTAGGATAAATGGTTAGCCCAAGGATAAAAATCCACTATATGATCGAATTTAAGATTTAATCAAGAAATTGATATTGTTGAAAATATTGATTATTGATAAAAATGATTCAGGGTTGATAAATTGAATAAATGGGGCCCAAAGTCTAGGCGACCATTTTTGGGTGCATACATTTGCCCCTCTTTGACTAATGTGTGATCGATTTGGGAACACATGTAGTCAAAGAATGAAGTTGAAATGTGAGATTGATTTGGGATCACAAAACAACTCAGATGTGAGGTCGATTCGGGATCACATCTGGACAAACATAAACAAAAGCTTAGACCAACACCGTCGCTGCTAGGTGCAAATCAAGCTTTAGACAAAACTATCACCGTCGCTGCTAGGCAATAATCAATGTCTAAAAATGGGAGATAAGAATCTCAAAAGCTCACAAAAGATGTCTGAATCAAGAGAATCAAGGAAATCAGGGATGAGAATCCCACAAATACTGCCCCCTCGGAATCAAAATCGAAATCAAGTAGAGGAGAGACAGAAAATTGATAAGGTTGATCAAATCATAATCGAATGTAAGGGTCAAATAGGTTAACCATTAGGCAATGAAACATGCCCCAGTGATGAAGTAGAAGAATAGAAATAGAAGACTAGAAATAGAGCGAATGAAAGACTAGAAAAATGAGAGACATGAAAAGGAAGAAATTCCACCGAAAATCAAATTATGCCTCAAAAAATCAGTCAACTGCTTAGAAGAAAGGGAAAATTTGGAAACACGACTCAGATTTCGATTTCGAGTCCGAAAATGGATAGAAAATGATGTGATATGAAAGACTAGAAATGAAAGATGTGATCAAGAAGAATCAGAAAATGAGCACAGTTGACCAACTAGTCCGTAGCTGATAAAAAGAAAGCTCTCTTCATATGCAAGATGCAAAAACTAAACTATGATGAACCTAAGAATGCAAGCTACTATGAAAGTGGTTGACTTGCAAGGTCACAATGCTTATAGACATCTAATTATCATCATCGAGCGTTTGGTAGCGTCGTAAGATCATACAATGCACACTAGTATAACTATGTGAATATGAATATGATCTTTATCAGATAGAGATGTGGGAATCTCTCCTAGGCATCAAAGACATATAGGTCAAGATGACTAATACAGTGAGATTACCTAAGTTTGATATAGCAAGATTATGCTCACATCGAGACACAAGAAAGTCAAGATGACTAGAAGCATGCACTCGCAAAACAGTCAAGGATAATACCTTGTCGATCCATAGTGTCAAGTAAGACTAGCATAAATGCTCATGACAGGTAGGACCAACAAAATATACCCACAAGCAGATAAAGAAAGAAAACATGGTCTTATTCCCTCAGTCTTCTAGCGATGCATCATCGAAAACTTCTCAGGGAGAGACCACTCATCAAAAGAAATCCTCATAGACAGCACACAAAGAAAAAATAAAGTCATCATATCGTCAGCGAGTTGATGGTTTAAGTGCGTGTGTGTTGGTCAGAGAGTCAAATTCTGAGTATCACATCTGCAAATGAGAAATATCGCGTCCTATGAGACTGTTTGGGTAAGACACCTGATAAGTGTTAAGAAACACTTGACGCAAGGGTAGTGTTGAAAAACACTGTTTGGGGTGGTGTTGAAAAACACCTGTTGTGAAATGCCCCAAGAGACAAATGCACCAATAGGACCTATGCGAACAGTTATGCCCCCTAGACAAAGACAAAGACCAATTCCAGACTAGGCCAAATAAGGTCAAGGCGTGATGGAAAGTGGTTAAGTGTCGAGAACGCATGCTAACAAATAGGGGTACAAAGGCCTCAAGTAGCGCCTGTTTCCAGATTTTCACCACTTGGAATCATTTTTCATTTTTTCATCATTTTTTTTTTTTTTTTTGGAATATTTTGATTTTTTTGTGTTTTTTCAGGACATTTTATGCTTTTTAGGATTTTTTCAGCATCATATATGAATTTTTTTGGAATTTTTTCAGGATCATAAAATATGTACAAAAGATGCCCCCAGACAGAATGGGCATCAAACTCTTTAAGCAAGATCACATCATGCAGTCCCAATATCCAGGAAGGTGAGGGACAAGATGGATAAGCAAGCTGGTGAATGAGATGGAAGACATGAGAATGAAGGAGAGTGAAGGGAAGAAATCCTCAAGGTCAAACTCCTCAAGAGTACCCAAGCTAGGGAAAAATTGTTGTCATGTAAAGCGCATTTGGACAAGCAATGAAAGGATAGCATAGGATAAGCCTCAAAAGTGTAATGAAAAAGAAGGAAAGGATGCAGTCCAAAGGAGTATACATGTCAAGAGGCTTCATAGCATCATGTTTTACTTTTATTTTTATTTTTAGATCAAGACCAAAGGGGAAAAGGATAGCAAAAGGCTAGAATGAATGAAGAAAAATGAATATGAAGGCTAAACATGAATGAAAGCAAGATCATCGTAAGATAGCTCACAAGATAGCCAAATGTTCGTGTATAGATCAACATTGTCAAGATCAAAGAGAGAAGATGGAATGGATGAAATATGTAGAAGAACTACGCATGATGTCTAATTGTCAGGTTTTCATCATGGTACTTATCCAAGGCGCCACAAGAGAGTGGTTTTCACCATAGGATGAATTTATTTCTCTTTACTTTTGCTACCAAGGTGCCTGTTTCCAGGTTTTCACCATGGCACATTTTCAATTTTTTATTTTTTATTTTTTAATTTTTTCTTTCTTTCTTTGTTTTTGAATTTTTCTATTTTTTTGAATTTTATCTTTTTTTTTGGAAGAAGGCAAGCTTTTAGGTAGTGCTCCTTGAAAAGATAAATCATTGATATACTAAGGATCCAAAATGATATGCTCAAAGATGCTGAAGGGAAAAGGAAAACGCATGAGGAATAGGAAAATGAGGAAAAATGAGAGAAGGTAGAAGGATAATGAATGTGAAAAGGTAGATGGAAAGAAAGGTAAGATCAACGTCAATACACACCTTGAAGGGTGACGGGAAAAATGGAGGAAACGTAAACCATATTCTAGTCTAAATGTGAACCATATTCTGGTTCATTATTGCTATTTGACTCTTCAAAGAGTGGATTGGTGTACTTGTTATAATTCCCAAATGTGAATGGAGGAATACGAGAAGGAATATGGCAAATGGTTAGCAGAGGTTGCAGTTTAGGCGCATGGAATGGAAGAATGTTTTTGGAAGAAGATGAAGTGGAAGTCTTTGGAAGCTTGAATGTCAATTTCACTTTTTGTTCAACATGAGACTCTTTCAAGAGAGATTTTGGAATCCATATAGCCTTAGGCTTTTCATTTCCTTTTGATAATTTAGAGAGAATATCTTCAATGATGGGTTTTGGAACCCATACTTGTCTTGTAGTTTTCTTCTTAGATATCTCTTTTGACTTTATATATCCATGTCGATTAGAGGGGACATGGTGATCTTCTTTTTTTGATGGATTCTTGTATTTCTTCTTTTTCTTGTATTGAAAATTCAAGTTACTTCCAAAAGACTTGGGACTTGTGGAAGAAGAAGGACGATACGACTGGTTTAGATGGGTGGGTGGATGAAAAGGATTCAAGGGTATGTATCTATGTTGATCTTGAGGAAAGATAGGAGATGGAGGGACGTAAGGACCCAAAATGGATGATGAATTAGAAGAATTAGGAGGGGAAAGTGAAGGGACATAAGGACCCAAGATGGAAGGAAGACATGAAGCCCTTAGTATTGGTGGAGGAGGTCCAAGGATGGACGGGGAAGATGAAAAAGGATAATCATTAAGTTCATCAGCATCTATATCGCAACCAAGGACATCAGCATCTTTAGAGTGAGCATTAGGATTTTCAATAGGATTGTGCACATCTTGAATAGGAGCAACTTTTTTGATAGGATTGTTCAAAGCTTGCGAAGACTTAGGAAGAGTAGAAAGCGGAAATGAACATGGAATGGTAGAACAAGAAGATGGAAGACTTTGATCTTGACAATGATTGTTGGGTAGCATAAGCGTATCAACTTTTTTTTGATTTTCAATAGGCTTTACATCAGAAGTAACAACACCATTTTTAATAACCTTAATGGAAGTATCATCTTTTGAAAGTGCAAGTGTAGTAAGGTTATGTTGATTATCAATAAGCTCAACTGTGTAAATAGTAGCTTGATCTTGCTTAGGAGATGGTGGAATGAATGCGAAAGAGCATAGAGGATCAAAAGAACCATGCAACGAATGAGAGATATTATGAAAAGAATTGGATGACATGGAGGGTTCTTGATCTTGATCTTTCTTTATATTCTCTTCTTTATCATTTTTAGAGTCCTCTTGACATGGAGCCACTTCTAAGGACAAGGAAGCAGGTTGGGATTGTATAGAAGACTTTGGAAGAGATGGTGAAGGACTAGCTAAAATAGGCATTATAGCGGATGAAGGCTTAGGCTCTTTAGGTTTAGCATTATTGAAAGTATTTTTAGCCAAGTGAAGGTTAGCTTGAGTTTCTTTAAGAGGTAGCCCTTGAGGATAACTATAGGGAACTGCATGGAAAGCCTTAGGATATTTGTTGGATGAAAGATTTGTGATAGATTTGGATGACTCAGAAGCTTTAGGAAGTGTGTGGGTATTGGAGGAAGTGGAGGATGGAAGGGGACCATCACAAGACAAAGGTTCAACATTAATATGATCTTGCTGGAGAGTGTAATCTTTATTTTCAGCATGAGAGTTTTTAGACAAGACATGCTCATAGTATCTTCATTTATAATCGGCACGGAAAGCTTTCTCTTCCTCAATAGAAGTAGATGTATCATATTGTTCACAACAAATATCATAATTCCTCTCAAAATCAGAATCATATGGATCCCCATCACAATCTACCCAATAAGATGACCCTTTAGTAAGCCTAAGCACACGACGAGGAGGACTCTTAGGAATAGAAGCATCATAGGTATGGCTAAATTGTCCATCATCATAATCATCATAGTCATCATAGGTGGGTGTGTCACTCTTTGTGGAAGAGACATCACAAGGACTATCACGTTGCTCTTTATGGTATGTCTTCTGAAGAGAAGTAAGACTCTTAGGAGAAGTAGAAGAAGAATGACATCTTGAAGAAGAGGAAAATGAAGACCTAGTGGAAGAAGAATACTTGGATAATGAGGAATTCGAATGATGTTTAGAAGAGTCATGATAAGATTTGGAAGATGAAGAATGTGAATAGTGTTTAGAAGAATCATGATAAGACTTAGAAGATGAAGAATGAGAATGATGTCTAGAAGAGTCATGATAAGACTTGGAAGGTGAAGAAGAATGAGAAGGTTTAGATGATGAAGAATGTTTGGAAGAAGAAGATCGTGATATGATCATGTTTATGATTCTAGCAAAGGCATCTGATTTAATCATCTTTTCTTTTATTTTTGCTATAAATTCATCACTCATGAGAATTTTGGAGGAACAACACTTTTCAAATATGTCAATGAGCTCAAGATCATCTATTCTTAAGAGAGGTTCCTTAACAAGATAGTCAAGATTCATGGTTATAGAAGAGGAGGAATCAAGCATGGAAGAAATGAATAGATGAATAGAAGAAAGTAGACTAGATAATAAGAGGAAAAGAATCAAGAAGAAGAAGAAGAATTTCCCATGGGAGTAGAAGAATTTAGAAGAACATGGAAAATGGAGAAGAAAGAAGAAGACTAAGAGCCATCTTGTGCAATTGATACCATAACGTTCATTGAGATGTTGAGCAACATGACAACACCTAGGATCTAAGATCTGGACTAACCAAGGAAGACTGAAAATAGAAGACCCTTGGTAATAGGATGACCTCACAAAATGTCAACACCAAATTAGGATAATCAAAGTTCTCTATTGTCCAAAGAGAAATGAAAAGATAGAAGTAGGGGCTTTACCAACACTGTCAAAGTGGTGCTTCAAATCAAAGGGTGACTACCCTTGCACTTTTGAACCAGGAGGTTGGGCTAGGCCAAAACATAATTGAAATTGAGATTAAATGAAAATTATTTGGACAATAAGAGTACGAGAATTTCCCAAGAATGTAGCTCACAATTCTAGAGATAAACTTTCTCACCAAGAACAACCTTTTAATACGATATTTCTCATTTGGCTAATGTGATACTGATGTTGATCTTGACCAATTTGTGCAAAATTTTGATTTTTTAAGGTCTAATTTCAAGTTTTCAAATGTGAGGGTGAAAATGTCTGATTTCTATCACAAATTCAATAGCAATTAGACAAGTTTGCAAACAGTATGGGATCAAACATGTCTTCAAACACTTGAAACAAGGGCAAAAGCAACCTTGCCAAGACAAACACTTGTGATATCAAAATTGAAAAAGCACCCTATGAATGCTACCGATTGTTTGTATGTTGAGAATGTTTACACTGGTATCACACAATCGAAGACACTTCAAGTAATATCTACCTACAAGACAAGGCTCAATACTTATCAACTTAGCCCACAACTTGATGCCCCCTCGCCTCACACCAAGTGGTTACCCACAAGAGATGTTGGCTTTGTCATGGAAATGTCAAATGACACAACCAAAGGGACACATATGGTGAGTATCTTAAGGTGATCCGGGTAAACCACTTGGATCAATCCTTGCACTAAGAAGATAAGCGGCTAAAAGAAGGTGGCTTCTATCTAATGGTTCTTAATAAGGGTTTCCGTTCACAACACCCCTCTTGCTCCTCGTAAAGGACTAGGACCTCGCGGCCTCAAGAGTACCTTAAGCATTCTTGCTCAATATTTTCCTCATGGTCACAATCCCACAAGTACTTACATCAAGCGAAGACAAGTGTTATGTCTACCAAGGTTTTGTGTCCTCGATAGCCTTGAGATTATAGTGAGTTAGAATCACTCGCCACCAAGGAAAATGATGACAAGGTTGTCCCCACTTGGGTCGTTCCTCTTGATTGCTCAAGAGCAGGCCCGCTAAAGGATTTCTATACTAAACAAAAAGTGGATTAACTCTTGAGGTTCAAGGTTTTTGGTTCACCACAAGGGTGAAGAGCATACTCCCCTATCTCAAGAATCTCTCCCAAACACACCAAGCAAATATTCAATTACCCCCTTGCTTTCAAAATCCCAAGATGGGTCAAGATTTCTGTTTCACCACAAGGGTGAAGAGCATACTCTCCTACCACCTCAAAATTCCTACAACAAGGTATTAAGTGCCTATGAAATGAAACAACTAGTATATGCCGCACTCAATAAAGAAAGCAATTAAACAAGCACTTGATTTAGTTTTTATGCTTAGGGCAACCCTGCAAAAACTGTTAGTAGCCCTCTTTGACATACAATATATCAATTTCCTTCAAGCAAGAGCACCTACAAAATAACTTGTTAGACCAACAAAGGTTAGGAAAATCCAAAATCTAACAATGGTTAGCACATAAAAAATTAGATAATCTGCAAAAGTAACTGATCAAATGATAAAATCTGAAAATGAAACCATCATGGTTGGATTAGGCTCGGAAAGACCTTTCCAACGATATATCACACTTAAACTTTTGATACCATTTGCAAAATTTCAAAAAAAATGGGCACCCATTTTCCAGAGTGGCACGGATTTGAAAACGCTGGAAATTTCAAAAAATTTCAAAAAGATAGCTAAGAACCTGAAACTTGCAAGATAGATAAAATAACTCAAAAATAGGTCACAGCCAGGTACAGACACAGTATCGCGCGATACTTCGCCCGACACCAGGCGATACTTCTCAGTCCGTGCGATATTTCGCCTTATGCCAGGCGATATACCTCAGTACTGGTGGGCGATATACCCCAGGCAGGTCGGGCGATAGTCCATCAGGGGCGAACTATCGCGCGATATTTCTCTTCAAAGCAGGCGATATTTCTAGCAAGCGCGAAGTATCGCACCACTATACAAAGGTATATCGCACGATATTTCTGAGAAGTATCGCGCGATACTCTGAGACAGAAAACCAGAGACTGAAAATCAAGCCGAAAATTGATGAAAATTTGACGAAAAATACAGAATTAAAGGGACAAAGCTAATCTACTCTGCCCCACGGTGGGCGCCAGAAATGTACACACTAAAATATGCACTTCTATGAACCATTACATGCAAGGTTTCTCAAGAATGAGGCCTCACAAAGCGGCTCATAGCTCTCTATGCATGGAGTTGCAAGGGACTATGAGTTTTGCTCTCAGCTAGAGCTACAAGAAAGTGACCTTGCTAGTCAACCATACAATGAGAGATTCAAGTGAAGACAAGGGCAACAATGCCAATATCTCCAAGAATCTAAATGGAAATGAAATGCAAATGCAACTAGTATGAATGTGCAAGACTAATCTATCAAATGAAGTGCAAACTAAGCTATGAAAAGAAGTACAATAGATTCCAAGCCCCTAATTAAGCTATGTGAGATCTATTCTATTGCATAAAAAGGAAATCTAATCTATGATGCCATGAATGTAACTATGAAAGCAAAACTATTATGAAATGCAACTAAAAATGTCAAGGCTTCAAAGCTTGAGTGTCTTCAAAGAGAGCTCCAAAACCTGCAGCATAACAATAGCATAAAATATGGATATATAAATGGAGGAGAGAGCTCTCCTTTTATAAGAAATGCAAAGGAATGGACCATGGAGATTAAGAGGCAAAAGATCTTAATCAGCGGTGGAGGTTGAAAGAGGAGCAATCCATGTGCACAAGTATCCTCCAATGAGAGTGAAGTGTTGACTTTTGAGCCTCATGTGAGACAAAAGTGCCTTTTTCCCTTTTATAAAATAGGAATAATGTTTTATTTGTGCAACTTAGGATAAGAGGAAAGTGGGGCTTTTTATTTATTAAAAGGGGAGGAAATATTCCTTTTAATGAAATAAAGTCTTAGGATAAATGGTTAGCCCAAGGATAAAAATCCACTATATGATCGAATTTAAGATTTAATCAAGAAATTGATATTGTTGAAAATATTGATTATTGATAAAAATGATTCAGGGTTGATAAATTGAATAAATGGGGCCCAAAGTCTAGGCGACCATTTTTGGGTGCATACACTTACAATATATGTAAGCCCTTATGTCTTGTATATGCATGATGCCCATTGGCATGCAGGAGAATGCTCCCTCTAAATCATCTAGGGTGGATTTGAATGGGTGCCTCTTGAATATGTATCTCTTCTTTTCAGCAACATCAAAAACTATGGGAGTGGCCATGACTTGTTAATCACTTTCCAACTGAACTTAGAGATGATCTGACGGCTTCCGAATCAGTGCAATGAGCTAGGGTTACTGCAACCGATCAAATGCACTGATAACTGCAACAAATCTCTGATAGATTCAATCTCCAAGACTTCACAACAACTTCCAAGGCTCCTTCTACTCTCCTATCACTCTGAAATTGAATTCAATGAGCAATCAAATGACTTATGTGTTCTTTAAAGTGAAAAATCCACCATTAATGCACATTGTGTAAACCAGGTTGTCACTTCAAAATTTCAAACTCGAGCTCCGCTAACAATCAGCATGTGCACTCTTACACGAAGGTTCCTATACACTCCAAAAGCTTAAGTCCAAAGGTGCATACTCTGAGGATGAGTATACCAGCCACACAGGGGTCTAGAGCTAAATTAGATCCCCCTATGACCCTGAGGGCCATTCAAGTAGATGTAGAGGGTGCATCCATTGGGGATGCATCCAATACATTCTCTTTAGCTTTGTCCTTCTTTTCTTCTAACCAAATCAAGCTCGCATCCTCTAAGGCTTTCACAAACTTGACTTCTGCTTCAGGATCCAAAAATGGTTCTCCGGTCTTTTTAAGGCTTTCTTGATCTTGCGTCCTTGATCTACAGAGCCTTGAGATATGTCCAACCTTGTTACAAGAGTGACAAATGACTGGAGGTCTATTATTCCTCAACGCATTGACATGAGTCACCATTCTACATGTTCTGGCTGAGTGACCATTATAGTTACATATCTGACATGTAACATTTTGAGAACTTCTAACATTTGTTTGATTCTGATTTCTTTGATCTTGCTAAGTCTTGTTCTTCTTACTAGTCTTGCAATTCATAGCTCTATGACCAAATCTATTGCATGAATAACAGTAGCCATTAAAAGGTCTTACCTCTGTACAGTTTCTTGCAATGTGTCCATGCTTGTTACATGCAAAACAAGTGTGTTCTACTTGCTTGCGCTCATTCTTAGGAGGACCACCATTGTCTTTGGTTTGATCTTCAGTCTTCTCATCATCAATAGAGTTCTTTTGTGAATCCTTTCTTGCTCACATATTGTCAATCTAATTTTGTGTTTCATTGTATCCAATGCAGCTAGTGTCTCCTTTGATTCTTCTTGCATACAACTGAGATTCTACCAAATCAGCACTGGTGTGTAATTTGTCACTATGATCCTTTGACTTCTTCAATTCGGATTCCAAGCTTTCTTTGATATTCCTTAGCTCTAAGATTTCCAAATTAGCTTCCCTTAGTTCTTCATTGAGTTGAAGGTTCTCCTTGACTTGTTCATTGTAGACATCTTTATTTTTCATCAGTTTGTCCTTTCAAATATTTTCTTAGTCTTTTGATAACTAATTGAGCATCACTGACTTTTTCTTTTAGTTCTTTAATTTATCTTTCTGAATTGTCAAGATCTTCAAGAGAGACTTCAAGATTTTTCTTCAGACATTTCATATCTTCTTTGTCCATGATCTCCTCAAGTGGTTAAACTTCTTTGCTGAGGAACAGAGCTCTGATACCAATTGTTAGGAATGGGAACACTGAGAGGGGGGGGAGGGGTTGAATCAATGTTCACTATATTTTAACTTTTAACTTTAATCTTTATGCTGAACATAAATGCGTAAGAACTGAATTAAACATTCACATAAACATGAAACATGAAACATGAAATCAACACATGACACCAATATGGTTACGGGGAAACCCAAATAGGTAAAAACCTCAGCGGGACTGATACCCACTAATAATCTGCACTAGTGTTTTGTGATCCTTGTTAGAAGGTCCTTTACCCTATTAGGAGTAGCTTTACAATGCTTTAAGTATAGTAGACCTTGTTAAGGGTTGGACCCTGTTAGGAGTCTTTTACAATGATCCCTGTTAGGGGAGTGGACTCACTGTCCTAGAGCTCACTACTCAAATGATGAAGGCTACAACCTTCTGATTCAGATACACATTATATCTATAGGTGAATTGTTCACTATGACACTGCTTGTCAGATCAGTTCCTTTGGTGCATTGATGCTTTGACCTCTAGAAAAGCTCTAATATATCTTATGTTGACTTTGCATACCTTTGCTTTGCTTATCACAACTCTATTACAACTTCTATACTGAATGCAATGGGTGCATCTTATATTTATGCGCTCATACAAAATACATAAATAGGTCAACCCTATAACTAATTACAAACAATGCTTCCAAATGAATTGGCTTAAGCATGCTTACAATTACACATATAAACATGTCAAAAACCTAAATACAATGGGTGCATAGCCTTTACAACATTACATTATAATCACAAACCAAAATGCTAACTCTTAGCTCCATGCTCTATTCTCTACTGGCACACACTGGCTGTGCAACTTCAACTAACTGTAACTTTCACATCTTTGCATATCTACTTATGCACTCATAGACTAAGCATAAGTATAGTCTAACAAACTTAACTTCTAGGGCACATACCATAATTCATCTGTACACACGTGCGTTGATGCTCTAAGCTGTAGGAACTCTGTACGTTGTCTAGTCTTCAACACTTAACTGAATTCTGATCTTTACACTAAGTGCGCTGACTCCAAACTGCTATATGACTTTGTTGCCATAATGACAACACTATATCTAGTCATATACTTTAGTATAGACAACTTGCCAACACCTTTAACCTCTAAACTATCATTATTTCCCCATTAATCTTCCCAAGATGAACCTAAGGTAGTTTCCAATGCCTGGGTGAATCTTCTCAAGAAAAACCAAACCCATTTTACATATCCTTTCTTTTAAATGGTCATAGGTTAAGTAATTGTATAATTGATTCAGGAGATTTTGATAACATCATGCCATATTTTGTAGCAAAGCATTAGGTCTAACTCTCACCATAACTTTTGAGGGATGTTATTCTATAGATGGTAAACCGGTTCCTTTGATGGGGCAAGTTAAACATGTGCATGTTGTTTTGGCAGCATACCTAGATAAGAAGTTGAAGTTGACAATTATTGTGGCATACATCCCAGCCAATTATGGCATGCCTCTGAGCCAAACATTTTGTAAATATTTGGGAGGAGAAATAAAAATGGATTCGTCTGAGGCTATGATTCCAGTTGGTAAACATAAAGTCAATCTTGAGCCAGAAGCTAATAATTAATTCACACTATTCCCTTCGGATAACCCTAAAGCTCAAATATTGTACTAGGAATGCAAATTTTGGAATTAGCTCATCCATCCCAAGAAAAAGGAAGAATAATTAGTTGAATTTCTAATTGTTAATGAGCACCCATGGGTTCTGGAGTTTTATGGAAGTTGTTCTAACTCAGGGTCTGGAGTAGGGGTAGTCCTGATTTCTCTGCAAGGTGATCACTCCCCTTTTTCTTTTAAATTGTATTTCAAGAATACCAATAACACTACAGAGTATGAAGCTATATTGTTAGGATTGCAAGAAGTCAAAACAATGGCTATAAAAGTACTCAAGGCGAAAGGAGATATTGAGTTAATAGTAAAACATGTGAGGAATATTTTCACTGTTAAGAGTGAAAGGCTGAAACCCTACCATAATAGAGTATGGGATGAATTGGAATATTATGATGCTTTTCCTATAGATGTCAAATTCCTAGATACCAAAATTATAGAGCACACTCATTGTACTTTTTAGCTTCTCTCTTATTGCCGCATCCTGACTTCAAGGAGGATACTTATCAAATAGAGATGATTTACAGACCCAATGTCCCTGATAATGTCCAACACTAAATTTTTTTTGAAGGTGACTCTCAATTAAAAAAAATCCTTCAAAATGCTCAACCATTTGCAAACTCATACTTTGAGTGGTCCGAGGCCACTTGTAAAGAGTTCAGTCCTGACCCTGGAATTGAAATTGATGAGAATATCATCTAGCTAAAGGGAAATAAAATCCCAAAGGGCTTAGTTACCCTAGAACAACTTTTCTCCTATAGAGATTAATACATTAAAGAGAAAGGAACTCAAAGTTCAGATAACGAGGGAGAATGTGAGAAAATCAATATTGGTGATGAATCTGATCCTATATGGATATCAATTGGTAGGAATTGTTCTTTATATGAGAAGAGTGGTTTCTGTGCAATCTTGAGGGAGTACAAAGATGTATTTTCTTGTAATTATGATGACTTGAAATATTTCAGGAATGGCTGATTTCAACACCGCATTCCCCTAAAACCTAATTCCATCCATTCCAAGCAAAATTTGTGGAACTATAATTCTAAAGTTTCATAATCTATATACAAAGAAGTTTAAAAAATGCTTAAAGCAAGGATTATCTATCCCATACATCATTCTACATGGATAGCTAACATTGTACATGTCGTAAGAGAAATGATGAGATCAGGATGTGCGTAGATTTCTAAAATTTGAACCAGGCTAGTCTGAAAGACAACTACGCCTTGCTGGTGATGGAACATGTACTTCAAATGGTGGTCAGATCTAAGATGATGTCAATGTTAGATGTTTTTTCTAGAACCAATCAGATAAGTGTATCTAAGAAGGATCAACACAAGATGACATTCATTACACCATGAGGAACTTTCACATATGATAGGATGCCTTTTGGCCTGGTCAATGTAGGGGCAACCTTCCAGCAGTCAATGAACTCCTCATTCATAGACTTGAAGGATATACTTATTGTCATCTATCTAGATGATTTAACTGTGTTTTACAAGAAGAGAAAGGATCATCTTAAAGATCTAAAAGTAGTGCTACAATGGTGCAAAGATCATGGGATCTCATTAAACCCTAAGAAGTCGACCTTTTGTATTATGAAAGGTAAATTACTCGGACACATAGTTTCCAAAGATGGTATCAAGATAGATCTGAAGTGGGTGAAAGCTATTCAAAAATTGAGTATCCCTTCTAGTCGCAATGGGGTTAAGTCTTTCTTTGGCCAGATTATTTTTTTGTGGAGATTTGTTCCTGATTTCGCTGAGACTATGAAGCACATAATTGGGATGATGAATGAAAAACAAGCATTTAAATGGATTGAAGTAGCAAAAAAGGAATTTAAATAAGTTAAAATTGAAATTACAAATACTCCTACCCTCATCAATCCTGATTTCAAAATGGACTTTATTGATTATTGCTACTAATCAAAACACACCTTATCAGGTATTCTTCTACAGAAAAATGAATCAGGTGTTGATGCCCCGATTACATTTATGAACATACTTCTGAAGAAATATGAGCTTAAGTAATCTCTCACTAAGAAATAAGCTTTCATGGTGGTAAAGCATTCAAAAAGTTTAGATACTACATCTTACACTCTTAATCCATAGTTTATGTTCCAAAATCATCTATTAAGAGTATATTAACCCAACAAGAAGTTGGTATAAAAAAAAAGGCAACTTGGGTGGTGAAGATACAGGAGTATGATTTGGATATCTGATCGACTAAATTGGTTAGGGGCTAAGGCTTGTGTAAGCTAATTGTTGTGGATAATGCAAAATATAATAAAGAACTTCCTACGACCCTATTGGCAAGTCTTCAAGACCCATGGTTTTTAGATGTAGCTCACCATTTGACTTACGAGGATTGTCCAAACCATCTTTCATCCAAAGAGAAGAGGAACTTAAGGTTGAAGGTGACTAGGTATGTGATTTGGTAGGATGTTTTGTACAAGAAAGGCCTAGATGGTACATTCTTGAGATGCGTAGACAAAGAAAAAAAACATAAATTATTGAAAAAATACCATGATGAAGCATGTGGTGAGAATTTCTCCTCCATGAAGGTTGTTTGAGAAAGCACTACGCAAATTTTAGAATATTTTCACATGAGTTAAAGGGTCACCTTTTCCACTGTATAACTCAAATTAGGGACTATCCATGTATCGAGGGACAATAGCATGAATAATATATTGGAAAAGTGGGCTAGCTATATCACATGTGGGAATATTGAACTTAGATTGGGTTATGGAAACCAATTGTTGTTGTAAAGATGAAACACTTTGAGATAAATTGTTGATACTCCACTCAACCACCACCTTCCTCACAAGGAGAAAGCTTGAGAGAATGGATAAGTGAGAGTTTCCCAACTTCTTTGCCCCATCATCAAAGAACATAATAATCTTTTGGCAACAAAATCTCTTTATCTTGAGTTAGCCTAGTGGTAGAGAACTTGTGCTCTTAAAACAAATGCCACAAGTTCAAATCCCACAAGGGTGTAGGGTATGTACTCCTTGTTTGTAGTATAGTTAGGTACCTCCCACAAGGAAGACGAGGTAGTCCCATATTTCTATCATCACATGTAGACCCAAAAACATTTGACTGGTATCATGCATTATAAAAGGACCTTTCCTTTCCTTTTTTCAGCCCACATTTCTCGTAGTGGCCTTAGATTTTCAAAATAAATTATTCTTAAAATGAACTTTCATGGAAATACCCAAAAATTGAATAATCCAAAATTACTAATTTTTTGATGGTCCAAATATGCTTAAATATATCCTTTATTTATTAGTTCCCACTAGGGAACTATAGCGAAGGAATCAACACTTAATAATGATTAATTAATTTATATTCAACCAATCAAATTGTCCACTTTCTTGCATTTTTTTTTCTCATAAGTATTATCAGTTCAATTTGCATATTTTTTATGTAAAAAACTTGATGCAAAATATTTGGGGGCCTCTTATGGGTGTTGTAGATGATGGGTAGAAGTATTTACAAACCCTAACATAAGAGAATGCATGGGAAACTATGTCATTGTCAGTAAGTTGTAGGATTAGTAGTGTGTTGCAGATGAGACAAGGGAAGCATAAGTTTTAATAAATATTGGTACAGTCATCTCTTTAATAGATGGTACATGGATTCTGCTATGATATTTTCTCTATACATTACAAAATTTTAAGGACACATGTTCTCTTTAAATAATGTTCTCCATTCTAATTGTCACTCTGTACTTATTACAGACCATAACCGACAAGTTATGGAGGTTTTAGGCCTTCTCACAATTCACATAAAATAATTTGTTGCAGTTTTTTGTGATGTAAGAGAAAATTGTTAAATTTATTACAAGAAAGTTATAGTTGTTGGTAATTAGGGTTGCAAATTTTAAAATAGAGAAGAACAAGGATGACAGTGGCATCTGCTGGGCAACTCAATTTGAGGGAAGCCCCAACATGGGGTTCTTACAACATAAAGCACTTTGAAAAGCTTGAACATATTGGAGAAGGAACATACGAGTAAGTTGTAAATTTATTCTTCTTTCATTCCCAATAGAATGGAATTATGTATTTCTTTATTTCTTTATTAGATCCATGTAATCAGATTTTGAATTATTTGCCATTTCCATGACTAGAGCCCTAGTTTTGTCACAAAATTCATTCCACATTTTGTTCATAATTAGGGGGGGTTCTAGTGTTAATGTTCCCTTCAAACCCTCAAATTTTTTTGTTTGGTTTCCTGCATTTTATCAATGAAACCCTGTAGTTAGGGTTTTTGTGTTTCATGATCAAAGCACTAGTTTTGTCTCATAAATCATTTTTTAGATATATAATAGTTATGGGAATTAATTGTAATATTTTCCCTGAACATACCCAAGTAATTAGAATTTGTTTTTTACAATGCATTTTTCCAATGAAATTTGACAACTAGGAGTTTTGTCTATCTAAAGTGAAATCATTGTTCTATCTTGGGATTGATTTTGCAATTTGTGTAAGTTTTTTTATATATATAAAATGAGAGTAAAATACACTCCCTTACTCTTGATTAATATTGAAAAGATTGCAAAATAATTCTTGTCATAACTCAAGGCAGAGAATTAGGATTAAACATCCAACACATTACTATGCCAACTGAAATTACATATATGTTTATGTGATGGTGGCAATAAAATGAAAATGCCATAAACTACCTGTTGGAGCTAATAAAGACTTACATACATAACTTTTCTTGAAAATTGTGTATCGTGCTTAAGTGGAAGAGCTAGGATCAAGGTTTATGAAATTAAATCAATAAAAGCCATCCTCCTTTTTTACGAAAGCTTCTCTATATAAAAATAAACTTGATGGTCATCAATGTTTTGGCCATGTTAAAGCATTCTTGCAGCAATAAAGAATTTATTGGACCCTATCAATTCCAAAACATTAGTGGTCGGGGTATAAACAATAGGCCTATAGTGGTTGTAACTTTTTTTTGGTCTAAATTGAGATGACCATGGTTAGAATAATTCATGGTGGAGATAAAATATTGAATGAATTAGAATGAAATGTAGGATTTATAGCCAAGTTTTGGTTTTTAGAATGGTTAGAGAAGAATAATGGTGGCTATTGGATTTTGATTCAAGGGAGAGTAAATCGATAATTTCTATTCAAGAGTTGCATTTTAAAATACTCAATGATAATGCCCAAAACACAAGTTCCATTAATTCCATTGCACCCAAAAAAGCATACCCTATCCTTAAGCCCCAAGGGATTTATATTTTGGTTGCTTTCCATTGAAAGACTTTTTATGTGGATTTTGACATTTGGGTGAGTAAGTTTTGTAGTGTATCTGATTTTCATATAAATTTTGGTATAAATTTCTTTCTCATTTGTATGGAGGAATTTTTCTGTACGTATCCTGCTCATTTTTATGTGCAATCTTTGATGTGTATTTGTGGGATTTTTTTTGATAAAGTACTTGTGGGATTGTTGCTCATTTTTATTTGTGTGTTTTACTATGTATTAGTTGATTTTATTGTTCATTTGGATTTATAATATTTGGGTTGTCTTTCTTGGATTTGGTACTTAGTTGTATGTTCTAATTGGGATTTTTTTGGGTGGCCAAGAGCTCTAGATTTAGTTGGATTTTCATGGGAGTTGTTCATCATGATTCATGTCTCATGGTTGTGTGTTATGCAAGAAATACAACATCACTAACACTCTTCCTATCACTTATGTAAGTATTGTGTACACCTAATTTCTCCAAGGAAAAAACTTGTCTAATCTGAATAAGCATGACTAACATATGAGCTTTCACTATTGATCAAGATAACAAGCTTATATATAAATAATCTTGCATTTGGAAATTGCAGGACAACATTATGGGGGATATACAAGCTTAAGTCTACCCAAGAGTATTTAGGACTTCTACATGTGTGTACCTTATTCAATTGTTGTCTTTGGCTACCCTACAAAGCTCCATTTGTTAAACCCCATAATACTTTACTACTCATGATCAATGGTGTAGGCTTTATTTTTTATATACTTTATATGTTGTGATTTCTGACATTTTCCCTCAAGCATAATAAGGTAACACATTATGCCACCTTTAGTTGGTGCTTGAAGGCCATTTGGTGGCTACTAGATTCTCTGTCTTGTGAATGGTGTCAATGCTCTACTAAATTCCATGCAAGATTCCTTTAATTTAATATTGAAATTTTCTTGACATAGATTTGCTTGAATTTATCTTGCAAGTAAAAACTACCCAGTTAGCCATTGTAATGATGGTTTATTTCATCATGGTGGTTGTAGTAACAATATATGTGTTGCACACATACAATTTCAGACATTTATTGGTTGGTAATTATAGTTTTATATGAAAAGACACTACATTTTTTTGCCCCTTCCAAAATTGGAAGAACATTTTTTAGTTTTGTATGAGTAAACATGGCATTTTGTTGCCCTACCAATACTAGAATAACAGGCTTTAGTTTTGCATGAGTAGACATCATGTTTCTCATTTAGGTTTATACATTGCATTCGTAGTAAGAATAAAAGAATTTAGTAAATTATTGTTTAACCACACCATAAATATGTATTCAAAAACATAATAATAGGGTATATGCACAAAGATGGGGGACCAAAAAGGTGCCACTTTCCTTTTTGGTCCCCCATCAGCCATAGTGCATATGCACTAAAGCACGTGTGCCCTATAGGGAGCATGTGCTTTGCAAAACACTATAAAGTGTTTTGTGCATTTGGAAAAGCCCAATTTTCTTTCCATAAACCTGTGTTTGCAGTGAAAGAGGGCTTCTCAAGTGCGTACGCAAAATCACTTTGCTTGTTCAATCCATCAATTTTGATAAAGAATGGCTCCACGACGTCGTCAAGTTAGAGCATGAAGAAGAGGTAAGTGTTTTTACAGCCCATGCCTCTTATTTGTATTGAAATTTTAGTTTTGAAGCAATTTGTTTTGTTAAATTTATTTTCTTAGATTTTATGTGTAATTAAGATTTTAAAATATATATTTTTTAATTGTCAAGAAGAAATGATCTCCCTGAACAAAGCCTTCAACCAAACCCTCCATCTCCTCATGAAGAAATGAATGAAGAAAATAACCAAGAAAATGAACCTCAACCGCCTCCACCAATCAAGAAACCTCCTCTTGGAACACAGGAAAATTTGATCAACCAAATTGAAAGAGGGAAAAAAGAATTAGAATCTTTAATTAGGAGGTTAAAAGATTCAATTGCTACAAATCCTAGAAGGGAAAGACTTGCAAAATCATTGAAATCGATCTTGACCCACGTAGGCTTGGTTAGTGGGGAAACTTAATTTATGGCATGATAAAAGAGAAGAACAAAAATAATATTATGCAAATAAATTATCATATGAGGACATAAAAAAGAAAAAAATCACAAAAGATGACATTTGCAAACTCTTTAAAAAACCAGGGGACACTGATACTCTTAGAACTACAACAAGGAGGTTCCCAATTCATTGGTGCTTGAATGAAGACATTAAAACAAATTTTTGGAGAGATGGTGGATGGTCTTTGATTCCCATCCCTATAACAATCATGAGGTTCCTATATATTTCTTGAGGAAACTCTATTGCGAGTTTGTACTCAAGGAGGTGCCAAATTATTTTGACTTTCTAGATACTCAGGGTAGAGGAGGGGCATCATCATTTGATATAGCGGGGACAGGTCATGACCCTAATGCACCTAGGGTTCCTATTGGCAAGCCACAGGTGGATCATGTTAATATTCCTTCCATTGCAAAGGAACATGTAGAGGTGGACACACTAGGCATGATTAGTGCTTTTACAGAGACTCTCATTCAGTGTGCCACTCCTTTAGTTGAGGGTGACCATGGTCAATCTTCGAGGGGGCATATTTGTTGGTCATGTGGATCCTTGTGCACATTTGGTACTACCGAGAGAAGGAAGAGGATCGTGGAATGATGATTGATGATTTTCTAAATATGACATTTGGCATTGACACACAGGTAAATATTTCCAAGTTCATTAAATTTCTTTGATCATATTTCATTTATAAAAGAATAACTAATTAATTTAGTATCTATTAATTATGATCAAAATTTAGGGCAAGAGTGTCGATGGTGGTGGCAGTGGCAATGATCCTCCTATCCCCTTCTATACATCGTCGTCAAGTACACAAGTATGTATCGAATAAAACATTTTAATTAATATATTTGATTATTATTTAATTATATGAATGATTGTATCATAACTTATTGTGTATGTGCATTAGTTCACTGGTGGACCATCGAAATTCACAATTCTACAGCGAAGGGCATCATGCCACTTTCCTTGAGGTATCTTTATTTGCATGTTAATTTGATTTACTTTATTATATTTAATTAATAAATGAATGAATAACTAAATTACTAGACAAATTATGATCAAAATCCAGAGGCAAAGTGGCCATTGCGGTGATCACATTCTTTCACCTAGCTTTGTGACATCATCATTGAGTCCACAGGTATATATGTAATAATACATTATAATTAACATGTCAGTAGTACATTCTTATATGAATGGTTGTCTTATAAAGTGCCATGTACATGTGTACTAGTTGAATGTTGGAGCTTTGACACCGCACACCAAAGGACACGATGGAACCTTCACGAAGGTATCATTTACTCATTAGTAGGGTTGTAAAAAATATAGGTAATCTTGATAACTACATAATACTTTTGTTGTTTCATTTTCAGTTATTGACATCAAAGACTCCTTCTGTTCGTGATACTTTGGATCACGAAGTAGCTGTAACAGTAGCTAGTTCTGAAGCACTGGCTAAGGTATGAAAGAGATCACTTAATTTTAATTGTTATTTTAATAGTTTGTATTGAATTTTTGTAATGCCCCTCTAGTTGGACACATTCATTAGGTTTTATTTCATTTTGTTTTGAGAGGATTGATGGAATTTTCTTTGGTTGCTATAGCTATCTGCTAGTTATAAACATGTTCATTACCTTCCTAGTTATATCTGATATTTTTATTATACGTGCATCAGGTTGTGATGAGATAATATGTGGTACCTATTTGATTTGATGATTTCCTACTCATACTGCATTTCATGATATAATGCATAACTATGATTTTGTATCTTAATGTTTACTTGGAAGTATAATGTGTTTATGGATAAATATATTTGTTGATTATATTCATTCTTGATATTATGACTATGGTACTAACGCTACTAACATTTTTATCATGTTTATGTTATCATATTATCTAGCGTGCTTGTAGGATGAGGGGAGGCAGTCATAGTTGCTTCTACGGGAGATCTACACAATGTCACATTCCCCCTCCTTGTTTGCTACTATTTGCATATATGTACATGTACGTTTGTTTGTTTGTTTGACTTAGCGATGCAACTGCAGGTACTAGGCACATTCCCCTAAATTTATAGGATCGAGCATTTCTTCTCTCAGTGGAAAATAGTTGATTCAGAGATGGCCTTCAGACCCACACTGCACTATTGTTTTGGGTTGCATTTTGTTTCTTTTCTTCATGCTACCATACCAAGTCCAGTCTGAAGTCTTGTAGTCTTTCTCGTGCTTTGACATGCATTTAGAAATTAGAAAATTAGTATAATTAAATATTCTATAATTTTGTTTTTATAACAAACTTAATATTAAGGCAAATATTTGCTAGGAGCAAAATTTATTTAAAACAAATTAGAAGCCTATTTCTTTAAAAATATATATATAGAAGATATATTTTAAAATTTGGATCATTTTTCAAAAGAACTAATAACAATTATATATATATATATATATATATATATATATATATATATATATATATATATATATATATATATATATATATATATATATATATATATATATATATATATATATATATATATATATATATATATATATATATATATATTAAAAATAAAATGAGATAAAATAAATAAATAAGGGTAATAAAGACATAAGAAATAAATGTAATCAAGGAAAGTAGTCTTGGGGGAAAAAAAAAAGCTTGGAAGTGAACGTGGGAATTAGTGATTCAAGAAATTTTCAACCTTGCCAGATTTTGTTGTGTGATTGTGAGGTAGGTTCTTTCTTTTATTTTCTGAAATCTGAAAGTTAATTTTGGAAATTAATTGTAGGGCTTTGCAATTGATTTTTGTGAGTTTGAAATTGTGTGTATGTTAAACAACTATAATAAATTTGTTTGTACATCATCAATCTCAAAGATAGTAATTCTTATAATTTGATTTAATTCTTGGCTTTGGAATCAAAATAAAGTGTATCATCATTCACGATGGATTTGGAAATCATATTTTTTTTATTAATTAGCCTGTAAGATAATTTAATAGCTATGTTGAGAGATTAGAAACTTGCATAGATTTATCTATTCACCTTTGAACTTGTTCTGGCTGCCAGTACTCCACGGTGCAAGCCCAGAATTGTTCCAACAAAGGAGAGACTTTAATATAATATAAAATCCTACTAAACTTAAGATAAAAGTGTTACCATTTCATTTACTTACAAAGTTTGCAAAAAAATTTATTAAGAGATAACTTTTCCAACTATTAAGGTGTTAAAAAAAAATAGATTTTAGGATGGAATTGACTGGAATCTCTAAATTTACATCAACTTTTGTCTTCACAATAAATTAAAATAGAGCAACAAACTTCTTAGCTTTCCTAAAATCAACCATAAAACTAGTTCCTTGGCTGGCTTTGCAAACAAATAAGCCAGACTTTAAAATAAAATCTTCTCTTCACAACCGACAATCTCCAACTTTCAACTGCAAATTTGATTGGCTCAAATCTTTTAATTTGTCAAAGTTTTGCCAGTTTTTGCCAACATACGATCACTTACTATTATTATTATTATCTCTGTATTTATGTGACTGATTTTAAGATGTGTTTCCAACCTGACGATTGTAATTTTTAAAACTACAACTAAACATCCAAACAACAGAACAAAACTCTGCCCGGAATTATTATAAGGCTGTAAGAAAATTGTTATTGTGCTGTTATTTTGCTGCTCATATATTTAAATGTGAATTATAAAAGAAAAATATATATTATAAAGTAATTTGTAATTTTATTTTCTTCAAATCTTAATACAATTATCTTTTATATTAAAAGACAGGAAAACTAATTCAAAATATTAACTTTTTTATATACGTAGAAGATTGTTTTAAGTCTCTTTTTAAAGAATATGGAATATATTCTTTATTCCAGATTTATGTAACTTTCCCTTTTTACATTTACATATAAGTTAGGCTTTATTAAGTTTTTTTTTAAAATTTTTTAAAAGATTATTAGTTAGAATTGTAGTTTATATTAATAGAAATTAGGATGATTTTAAAAGGGAAAAATAAAATAAAATTTGTAGATTTAATTTTGGTTATATTCTTTTGAAGAAGTTTAACTTAGAATATTTTAATGGTTAATTTTAATATTTAGATTTGTTCAATTAGTTTTGGAGGTTAGTTTAATAAGAAAGTTTAAGTTTTTATTGATATAATGATTAGATGGTAAAGATTTTAAGAATTAATTTTAAATTATTATTTAGAAGATTTTAGTATTGATTTGATATAATTAAAGTGTATGAATAATGTACCTTCTTGTTGTATTTGATTCTTAATATGTTTATGTCTTTATGGTTTCTTTTACTGAGTGTTGAATTATTTTGATGCTCACCAGAGGCTTTGTTGTTAACCTTATTTGAAACTATGTAAGTTATGTTCTGTGTGTTTGATGGAACTTTGTGAAATGTTGCCACTTGGAATTTGTTAATTTTTTTTGGGGGGGGCACTTGATATTATTGTGAGAACTTTGGTTATATTTTTATTGGATCCACTATAGTACTTTTATGTTGCCTACAAGATGGGTGCTTATTATGTGAAAGGTTTTGATTTAAGATTGGTGAAATAAATATATATTTTATAATCCTAATGCGTAGGAGGTGGATCCAGTTTGTGTCCAGTGTAAGTTTGGTGTGGGAGGGACTACTAGGTGCATAGTTGAAGGGTGGCTCGAATTAGGGGCCGGGGCCCAAAGTGGCCAGTCCTGGATAACCCAATGAAAGAGTTTTATTAATAAGTGACAACATAATTAAAAATTTATTGGGTTTGGTTTTTTTCACATTAATACAAGATAATAATACCTCACCCATGCCTAGAGTATGCATGCACTCTTCAAGAGGGTGGGTAGAGAAGGCCTGGCCGTCTGTGGAACATTGATCTGGCATTACGACACCTCGGTACAGTAAGGTAGTTGTTTCCACATGGTGTCCACCTAGGCACCAAGCCTGGAGAGGCTACGAGGTGGCACTAGAATGGAACCATGTGATGACACCCTTGAGTTTGTACACTAGGGTCACCTCATGTGGTAGCTTTGCCTCTGGTGTAGGATGTGGTTGTGGATTATGATAAATATTTTGATGGAACTTATTTTATTGTTTTGTTGTGATGTATCAGTGGTAAATTTAAATGTTGTATTTCAAGTCATCTTTTGTTCCTTGTATTTATGATTTTGGCATGTGTGGACCTAAAGTCCATCTCCTAGCTCAGGGGAGTGGGCCATGAGGTTCACGTGGTTGGGTGGTGAATATTTTTCCACTGAGGCTCATGTTTTAGATCGAGGATTTTTGGATCTTTTCTATAGATATTTGGCTTCCTTATTCCATGGAATTCACCTATAGAGGTTGCATTATTATTGTACTCTTAATGTAAAATTCTATGTAAATATTTATAGTTGTAAACTATGAAAAAAATTGTGAAGAGATGTAGAATGTAGTCCCTTGATGTATCGGGGCATGTAATGGCGTTATGTAATTATCATACATGGATATGAAAATTGGATTGATGTAAAGTTGCAATGGTGATTCAAGTTTATCTTTTCTTTATTTGTTTATTATATTAATGTTGTTGTGCATCAACGTCAGGGAACCGTAGAGGGTGAATATCAAATATGTGTACTTTATTTTAATTATTTTATTGAATGATTTTAAAACAAAATAAAAATAAAAATAGTTAACTCTTTGGTTCCCTGGCGGGGGCGTTACATTTGGTATCAGAGCACCAAGTTCTACACTGGGAGCTCAATGCGCTCATTAGTTTTCTGTTGTGCTTTATTTTTAGACATCATCTAATGAAGTCTATCTTTTGCAGTATGCCTGCAAGAGGTAGAGGCCGTGGTAAAGGCCATGGTAGAGGTCAAGACCATAGTCAGGAATCTAATAGCCATCTCAACTCCTCACCACACCATGAAGAGCAACAACATGGTGAGAAAAGTGAGGAAGGGAGGTACAGATAAAATAGGCGTTAGCAGGGTGAATCAGAAGGTGCCCTTTTGCGTTAGATGTTGCAGGAGATTTTGAATAGGTTGGATGACAGGCATAATAGAGAAGATAGAGATCAGCATAGTGAGTCACATGCTAGGAGAGAGAGAGAGAGAGAGAGAGAGAGAGATCTCATAGCCCTCCAAGGAGGACCCATACTTCTGATGAGGATGTTAGGCTAACTGCTCACATGAGGGATTTGGTTAGAACAAACCCTGCACCATTCTATGGTTAAAGTAGTGGTGCTTCAGCTAAGAATTGGCTAATTGATATTGAGAGGTGTTTTTCTATGCATGCTTATGAGAGCAATACAAAAGCCATATTTGCCATTTTGCATCTCCATGGATTTGCATCAAAATGGTGGAAACTAGAGGAAGAAATGTTGCATTTGAACATAGCCATAGTATCGTGGGAGTTATTTTTAGAGAGATTTCAATCTCATTTTCTATCTGATCACTGGAGGCAGAAGAGAGCAGATGTGTTTCATTCCTTGAGACAGAATAATATGTCAGTAGAGTAGTACGAGCATCGCTTTGTGGAGTTGAAGCCCTATTCAAGATTCCAACATGATGAGGCCATGATAGTACAACATTTTATAAGAGGCCTTAATACCCAGTTCATCTGTGATGTTCGGCTCTGTGAGCCAAAGACAGTTAGAGAGGTCGTTGAGAAAGCATTAGTGATAGAGGAGAGTTTGGCCCTTGAACGTGGTGGTCGTACAGGAGGGCAGTTAGGAGAAAATCATCATTCAGGTTTGGGGCATCGAGGTGCACAGTCACAGAGTGTGGGATATTCTAGATTTCATTCTTCATCCTCCAAGGGAGGACAAAATTTCAAGAAGAATAAATTTCAGGATCATAGGAATGATAAACCACAGTCTAGTCACAGAGGCAACTCAGTCAAAGATTGAAATTGGTACCGTGCTAAGAAGCACTAGAATAACCAACCTTCTCAAAGTCTTAGGCCTAATTTTGGTATAGGTAATGTTTAGCACTCGAGTCTACCACCAGTTCGGAAGGACCTTCATAGAACCATAGAATGCTACTCTTGTGGTCAGCCCGAGCATATTGCAGTACATTGTCCACAAAAGTCGGGACAAGCCTTAGCTTAGTGACAAGCCACATCAGAGCCCACTGTAGGTGATGCCACCAGGTCTCACCGTGTATTTGTAGTAGTTGACTATCACCAGGTAGAACATCAAGGCACTGTAGTGGAGACTTCAGGTGTTTGTGGTAAAGTATCTATCTCTATATTATTTGACTTAGGTACAACTGATTCATTCATTTCACCTTCTTTAGTAGAACATTGTGGGATGGTAATGACAAAGCAAGGTAATAGGTGGCTAGTTGAATTAGCATCAGGAGCCAAGGTTCCTATAGATTCTCTAATTTAGAATTGTGTGTTGAATTTTGGGAAGATTGAGACCATTGTTGACCTTAGAGTCATTCCTTTAGGATCATATGATGTGGTTTTGGGAATGGATTGGCTAGATGCTCATGCAGCAAGTATAGATTGTCGGCATAAGGTGATTTAGTGTGTAGATGATTTTGGAGATAAGGTGGAGATTGTTGGTATACATAGACCTATTTCTTTGCGCACTATCTCTGCCATGCAGTTGAAATGGTGTGTGAGACAGGGGTGCCAGCTCTTTGCTATTACCGTGGATGATTTGGAGGAGGGTCATAATAGAGAAGCTACCTTGGATAGTCATCCCCTCCTGCATGAATTTGTAGATGTGTTTCCTCCAGATATCCTAGGCATGCCTCCTAAGAGGGACATTGACTTTCATATTGAGCTAGTTCTTGGTGCAAAGCCTGTCTCCAAGGCACCATATCGAATGACAACTCAGGAGCTCAATGAGTTAAAGTTACAGTTGGAAGAGTTGTTAGAGAAAGGGTTCATTCATCCAAGTGTGTCTCCTTGGGGAGCCCTTGTCATCTTCATGAAAAAGAAGGATGGTTCACTTTGTCTATGCATCGATTATAGGCAACTAAATAAGCTTAATATTAAGAATTGATATCCCCTACCAAGGATCGATGATTTATTTGATCAAATGAAAGGAGCAAATATATTTTCCAAGATTGATCTCAAATCAGGATACCATCAGTTACAAATACACGAGGCAGATATCCATAAGACTGCTTTCAAAACTAGACATGGGCATTATGAATTCATGATAGTACCTTTTGGCTTGACCAATGAGCCATCAGTGTTCATGAGTTTGATGAATGGAGTTTTTTGCACTTTCTTAGATGGGTATGTGATTGTATTTCTTGATGACATCTTGGTATACTCTAGTACAATAGAAGAGCATGTAGTACATCTAAGGAAAGTGTTGCAGTGCCTGAAGGAAAATCAGTTGTGTGCCAATTTGGTGAAGTGTGAATTCTTCCAAACATAAATTAAGTACTTGGGTCATGTCATTTCTGGAGATGGTATCTTTGTGGATCCTTCCAAGATTCAAGCTATACTAGAATGGCCAGCACCTAGAAATGTTGCTGAGGTTCAAAGTTTCATGGGCTTGGTAGGTTACTACCGCAGGTTTGTAAAGGACTTTTCGAGGGTTGCTTATCCCATCACTTCATTGCAGAGAAAAGGAAAGAAGTTTATCTGGTCAAAGAAGTGTGAAGCTGCTTTTAAGACATTGAAGGAAAGGCTGACTAGTGCACCTATCTTGGTAGTACCTGACCCAACCGGTAATTTCATGGTTTGCACAGATGCATCCTTAGAAGGTATCAGAGCAGTATTGATGCAAGAAGGTCAGGTGATTGCATATGAGTCGAGGAAATTGAAAGATCATGAATTGAACTATCCCATCCATGATTTAGAGTTAGCCACAGTAGTGCATGCACTTCAAAGATGGAGATGTTTTCTTTTGGGACATAAGTTTGAACTCCACAGCAATCATCGCAACTTACAATATATTTTCACTTAGCCAAATTTGAATGCTAGGCAACGTCGCTAGATAGAATTCTTATGTGAATATGATTTTGAGGTGAAATATATACAAGGAAAAGAGAATGTGGTAGCAAATGCTTTGAGTAGGCGAAGACATGAGGTATTGGCAGTGTCACTTAGTGTTGATCTGAGAAGTCGTATTACTCAAGCACTCCCTATTGATGTCTTCTATCAGGAAGTGAAGATGGAAGTTGAGGCAGGGAGAGCTTTGGAAGGAAGATATGCAAGTTTTTCCTTGGAGCCCGATGGACTTCTATGTCATTTTGGTCACATCTATGTACCATTTTATGAGGGCTTACATACTTTTATTATGTTGAAGGCCCATCAGACACCATATTCGGCCCATCCAAGAGTAAAGAAAATGCATTCAGATCTACGACAACTTTACTACTGGTCTGGAATGAAGAGGGACATTGCTAATTATGTTGCTCATTGTTTGGAGTGTCAAAGGGTTAAAGTCGAGCATCAACACCCTATAGGGCATTTACAATCCCATCTTGTTCTTGAATAGAAATGGGATATAATATCTATGGATTTTATTGTTGGACTTCTAATGTCATCTCATAGGCATGATGCCATCATGGTTACCATTAACCGATTAACCAAAGTGGCACATTTTTCCCCATTGCATTCTTCTTATACAGCTTCAATAGTAGCACAAATCTTCATGGAAGACATAGTCCGTTTACATGGTATACCCAGGAAAATTATTTCTAACCGAGATCCTATCTTTACTTCTCATTTTTGGACATCTCTCCAACAAGCATTAGGGACATAGTTAAACTTTAGTTCAGCATATCATCCAGAGACAGATGGTTAAACTGAGAGGGTTAACCAAGTTTTGGAAGATATGTTACGTATGTATGTCATCGATCAACAGTCATGTTGGGAAGATTATCTATATCTTGTGGAGTTTGCCTATAACAATGGCTATCATAGTTCAATTGACATGTCACCTTTCCAAGCCTTGTATGGGTGCCCCTGTCGTACACCATTGAGTTGGGATAGGTTGGAGGATTGGGTGTTGTTGGGACCAGACATGCTTCATGATATGGAGCAATAGGTAGAGAGGATTCAAGAGCATTTGATAGAAGCTTAGGATAGACAAAAGAAATATGTAGATGCTCATAGGGTGGACCATCAGTATGCAGTTGGTGATAGGGTACTTTTGAGAGTGCGACTATGAAAGAGCTCAATTTGCTATGGAAAGGGTTCTAAGTTGTCTCCTCATTTATTGGTCCTTTTGAGATTCTTGAGCATATCGATCCAATCACTTATCATCTTGCTTTGTCACCCAGCCTATCATGTGTTCATAATGTTTTTCATGTATATGTTCTTAGGAGATATAAACCTGATATTTCACATGTACTAGATTGGACTGCTTTGCAGGTCGAGGATGGGCAAATGGCACTAGAACTTGTACGTATACTTCAGTGGCGGGACTTGATCCTTAGGGGTCAAACCATCAACCAGGTAAGGGTCCAATGGGACCCTAATGACAAGCATTCAACTTCATGGGAAGAGGCCTCATAGATGAAAGAGTTATATCCATATCTTTTTTAGGGCTTCCAAGAGTAAGCCCAATCTTAGGGGGGGAGGATGTAATGCCCCTCTAGTTAGACACATTCATTAGGTTTTATTTCATTTTGTTTTGAGAGGATTGATGGAAGATGATATATATTTTTTTATGTTTTGACATTTGCTTTGGTTGCTATTGCTATCTGCTAGTCACAGACATGTTCATTACCTTCCTAGTTATATCTGATATTTTTATTATACTTGCATCAGGTTGTGATGAGATAATGTGGTACCTATTTGATTTGATGATTTCCTACTCATACTGCATTTCATGATATAATGCATAACTATGATTTTGTATCTTAATGTTTACTTGGAAGTATAATGTGTTTATAGATAAATATATTTGTTGATTATATTCATTCTTGATATTATGACTATGGTACTAACGCTACTAACATTTTTATCATGTTTATGTTATCATATTGTTTGGCATGCTTGCAGGATGAGGGGAGGCAGTCGTAGTTGCTTCTGCAAGAGATCTACACAATGTCGCATTCCCCCTCCTTGTTTGCTACTATTTGCATATATGTACATGTATGTATGTTTGTTTGTTTGACTTAGTGATGTAGTTGTAGGTGCTAGGCACGTTCCCCTAAATTTCTAGGATCGAGCGTGTCTTCTCTCAGTGGAAAATAGTTGATTCAGAGATGGCCTTCAGACCCACACTGCCACTATTGTTTTGGGTTGCATTTTGTTTCTTTTCTTCGTGCTACCATACCGAGTCCAATCTGAAGTCTTGTAGTCTTTCTCATGCTTTGACATGCATTTAGAAATTAGAAAATTAGTATAATTAAATATTCTATAAAGTTGTTTTTATAACAAACTTAATATTAAGGCAAATATTTGCTAGGAGCAAAATTTCTTTAAAACAAATTAGAAGCCTATTTCTTTAAAAAATATATATATAGAAGATTTATTTTAAAATTTGGATCATTTTTCAAAAGAACTAATAACAATAATATATATATATATATACAGATATAAATTAAAAATAAAATGAGATAAAATAAATAAATAAGGGTAAGAAAGAAAAGGGTAATAAGAGCAATTAAATAGAATTTCATATAATATCACATTTTACTACAAGGTGGATTAAAATAAAAGAGATATTAAATAATGTCAGTTTCAAGACCGTTATCGGTTATGGAATGACATAAGAAATAAATGTAATCAAGGAAAGTAGTCTTGGGGAAAAAAAGAAAGAAAAGAAAAAGGCTGGAAGTGAAAGGGGAATTAGTGATTCAAGAAATTTTCAACCTTGCCAGATTTTGTTGTGTGATTGTGAGGTAGGCTCTTTCTTTTATTTTTTTGAAATTTGAAAGTTAATTTTGGAAATTAATTGTAGGGCTTTGCAATTGATTTTTGTGAGTTTGAAACTGTGTGTATGTTAAACAACTATAATAAATTTGTCTGTATATCATCAATCTTAAAGATAGTAATTCTTATGATTTGATTTAATTCTTGGCTTTGGAATCAAAATAAAATGCATCATCATTCACGATGGATTTGGAAATCATATTTTTTTTATTAATTAGCTTGTAAGATAATTTAATAGCTATGTTGAGAGATTAGAAACATGCATAGATTTATCTGTTCACCTCTAAACTTGTTTTGGCTGCCAGTACTCCATGGTGCAAGCCTAGAATCGTTCCAACAAAGGAGAGGCTTTAATATAATATAAAATCTGACTAAACTTAAGATAAAAGTGTTACCATTTCATTTACTTACAAAGTTTGCAGAAAATTTTATTAAGAGATAACTTTTCCAACTATTACGGTGTTAAAAAAAATAGACTTTAGGATGGAATTGAGTGGAATCTCTAAATTTACATCAACTTTTTTCTTCCCTATTGTGGATTAAAATAAATTAAAATAGAGTAGAAAACTTATTAGCTTTCTTAAAATCAACCATAAAACTAGTTCCTTGGCTAGCTTTGCAAATAGATAAGCCAAACTTTAAAATAAAATCTGCTTTTCACAACCGGCAATCTCCAACTTTCAACTACAAGTTTGATTGGCTCAAATCTTTTAATTTGTCAAAGTTTTGCCAATAATGCCAACATACGATCACTTACTATTATTATTATTATCTATGTATTTATGTGACTGATTTTAAGATGTGTTTCCAACCTGACGATTGTAATTTTTAAAATTACAACTAAACATCCAAACAACAGAACAAAACTTTGCCCGGAATTATTATAAGACTATAAGAAAATTGTTGTTGTGCTGTTATTTTGCTGCTCATATATTTAAATGTGAATTATAAAAGAAAAAATATATTATAAAGTAATTTGTAATTTTATTTTCTTCAAATCTTAATACATTTATCTTTTATATTAATTCATTTTTCTTTTATATTTAAAGATAGAAAAACTAATTCAAAATATAAAAAAAAAATTATACGTAGAAGATTGTTTTAAGTCTCTTTTTAAAGAATATGGAATATATTCTTTATTCCAGATTTATGTAACTTTCCCTTTTTACATTTACAGATAAGTTAGGCTTTATTAAGTTTTTTTTTTTTTAAAGTTTTAAAAGATTATTAGTTAGAATCTTAGTTTATATTAATAGAAATTAGGATGATTTTAAAAGGGAAAAATAAAATAGAATTTGTAGATTTAATTTTGGTTATATTCTTTTGAAGAAGTTTAACTTAGAATATTTTAATGGTTAATTTTAATATTTAGATTTGTTCAATTAGTTTTGGAGGTTAGTTTAATAAGAAAGTTTAAGTTTTTATTGATATAATGATTAGATGGTAAATATTTTAAGAATTAATTTTAATTTATTATTTAGAAGATTTTAGTGTTGATTTGATATAATTAAAGTGTATGAACAATCTACCTTCTTGTTGTATTTGATTCTTAATATGTTTATGTCTTTATGGTTTCTTTTACTGAGTGTTGAATTATTTTGATGCTCACAAGAGGCCTTGTTGTTAACCTTATTTGAAACTATGTAAGTTATGTTCTGTGTGTTTGATGGAACTTTGTGAAATGTTGCCACTTGGAATTTGTTAATTATTTTTTTGGGGCACTTGATATTATTGTGAGAACTTTGATTATATTTTCATTGGATCCACTATGGTACTTTTATGTTGCCTACAAGATAGGTGCTTATTATGTGAAAGGTTTTGATTTAAGATTGGTGAAATAAATATATATTTTATAATCCTAATGCGTAGGAGGTGGATCCAGTTTGTGTCCAGTGTAAGTTTGGTGTGAGAGGGACTACTAGGTGCATAGTTGAAGGGTAGCTCGCATTGGGGGCCGGGGCCCAAAGTGGCCAGTCCTGGATAACCCAATGAAAGAGTTTTATTAATAAGTGACAACATAATTAAAAATTTATTGGGTTTGGTTTTTTTCACATTAATACAAGATAATAATACCTCACCCATGCCTAGAGTATGCATGCACTCTTCAAGAGGGTGGGTAGAGAAGGCCTGACTGTCTGTGGGACGTTGATCTAGCATTACGACACCTCGATACAGTAAGGTAGTTGTTTCCACATGGTGTCCACCTAGGCACCAAGTCTGGAGAGGCTACGAGGTGGCACTAGCATGGAACCATGTGATGACACCCTTGAGTTTTTACACTAGGGTCACCTCATATGGTAGCTTTGCCTTTGGTGTAGGATGTGGTTGTGGATTATGATAAATATTTTGATGGAACTTATTTTGTTGTTTTGTTGTGATGTATCAGTGGTAAATTTAAATGTTTTATTTCAAGTCATCTTTTGTTCCTTGTATTTATGATTTTGGCATGTGTGGGCCTGAAGTCCATCTCCTAGCTCGAGGGAGTGGGCCATGAGGTTCACGTGGTTGGGTGGTGAATATTTTTCCACTAAGGCTCATGTTTTAGATCGAGGATTTCTGGATCTTTTCTACAGATATTTGGCTTCCTTATTCCATGGAATTCACCTATAGAGGTTGCATTATTATTTTACTCTTAATGTAAAATTCTATGTGAACATTTACAGTTGTAAACTATGAAAAAATTTGTGAAGAGATGTAGAATGTAGTCCCTTGATGTATCGGGGCATGTAATGGCATTGTGTAATTATCATACATGGATATGACAATTGGATTGATGTAAAGTTGCAATGGTGATTCAAGTTTATCTTTTCTTTATTTGTTTATTGTATTAATGTTGTTGTGCATCAACGTCAGGGAACCTTAGAGGGTGAATATCAAATATATGTACTTTATTTTAATTATTTTATTGAATGATTTTTATTTTTATTTTTAAAAAAATAGTTAACTCTTTGGTTCCCTGGCGAGGGCGTTACAATTTTATAATGATATTCATGTATGTATTTTAATTATTATTTTGATCATTGTTGTAGGGACTTATTACTCCAGATCGTCAGCATGCGCCTTCGATGGATATACATCGTGACTATTTGCTAGCAGTAAGTGAATATTCTATTTTATGTCATTGTATAATTCAATTTTGATGTATATTAGTTATTGATGCTTAATTTCTTTTTTTACCAGCTCGAGCTGTATAAGAGTCTAGAAAGGAGGACTAGTGAGCACACTCGAAAGACTACAGCATCCACTAGTGCACATGTACATGGCAATTTTTATTCAATAATGCATTATAATCAACATGTCAGTAGTACGTTCTTGTATGAATGGTCATCTTATAAATTTCCATGTACATGTGCACTAGTTGAATGTTAGAGCTTCGACATCAACACCGCACACTGAAGGATGCCGTGGAACCTTCACGGAGGTATCATTTATTCATTTTTAGGGTTGTAAAAAATATATGTAATCTTGATAACTACATAATACTTTTGTTGTTTCATTTTTAGTTATTGACATTAGATATTGCTCCTTTTGTTCGTGATACTTTGGATCGTGGAGTAGCTACAATAGTAGCTAGTTCTGAATCACTGACTGAGGTATGAAAGAGATCACTTAATTTTAATTGTTATTTTAATAGTTTATATTGAATTTTATAATGATATTCATGTATGTATTTTAATTATTATTTTGATCATTGTTGTAGGGACTTATTACTCCAAATCGTCAGCATGCGCCTTCGGTGGATGTACATCATGACTATTTGCTAGCGGTAAGTGAATATTCTATTTTATGTCATTGTATAATTCAATTTTGATGTATATTAGTTATTGATGCTTAATTATTATTTTTATCAACTCGAGTTGCAGAAGATTCTAGACAAGAGGACTAGTGAGCACACTTGGAAGACTACATCATCCACTGCATCTCCATCGATGTGATGGTCGAAGACAGCTCAAGATTTGTTTTCTTCCCCTGGCAGGAAAGGATTAGATTAGGGATATAGATTGTATGCCTATATGGCATTAGTGGACATATTTTTTGTATATTGTATAAATGATACGTTGTACATCCATTTGGCTTTGAGGAAGCCAATTTAAATGTATTGGATATATTTGATGTATGAAATTATTGGACATATATATTTGTCTTCATGTCGTACGAATTTTTTTTTATAATGTTTTAGGTATGCAATTCATGTGTTTGGTGTATTGATGTATACTAGTTTATATTTATGTGGATGTCTTATAATTTGTATGAAATGGATCTATTTAGAAGAATATTCCATCAATTCGACTCTATGACACTTCTGGATATGAAAGCCCCAAATTGATCTTAAAAACCCTTATAAACTAGGGCTCTCTCAATGTACGACCTCTGAACACCATACCAACCAAATGAAAGTTGTTCCACCATTCTTATACCATCCTCAGATGGATTCAATCATAAAATGACCACCTCCAAGGGCTTCATTCTCTGCTACTATACCTATGGCTTCATTTCAATGACCCTTGGTCACTCCTCAACCCCAACAACTCCTCCAAACAATGCCCACCTATAAAATCCTTCTCATTATTGCATTCAAATTGTTATAATGCTATAATAAAATGATTGGATCCATCCCCAAGTGACAGTAATTAAAAAAAGGTGATGGATCATTCTATTTACATCTTAAAACAAGAGAATTCCTAGCACTATTTTAGACCAATCAAAAGGAAATGCACCAAATCAATGAAACAGCAATAAAATTGATTCAAAAGAGGTGTTTACAATGTATCTCAACCATGCACAAGTATAGATTTCAATGATACATCCAAAAACTATGAGAAATTGTAAGAAATCTAAAATTTATTGCTCAAACTAGACATAGTTCATACAACTCTTGCCTCAATCGATACCATCTGAAATAGCAGACCTCCAAGTACTTAAATAAAGTCCTATCAACCTCCTCAAATAATCCAAATCAGTTGGAACTCCTTATAGTTATTGTATCTTCTTCAAACTAATTAGTCACCCTAGTGACCCTCCTGCCTTCGTTAGGGTGCCCTGCACCAGTTCTTCCATACAAAGCACACGATCTAGTAGCCCATCTTCATTCAGTGATCTTCAAACAACATCAACTTACATTCCTACATGAACAAACTACAAAACAAGGATAAAATACATTTTTGCACTCATCCTCCTACTCGCACCTTGAGGGACACTTCGACCCAGAGTGGTTGACAACGTTCAACTGATTCTGTGTGCCAAATGAGATTTTTAGTAGCATTTACCTGGCTATTTGGAGTTGTTGGAACAAACGGTTTGATGCTATGACCAACAGTTTGAAAGATACGTAATGTTGCTCATTTCAACTGAGGAACACTACGATTTTTGACATCAACCTAGAATGTGTTGTCAAATATAAATGAACTTGAATCTCTGAAACCAAGATAGATTATTGTAGGCCTAGACAACACGGTTCCTTTGTACCTAATGATTTGATGCTACCTCACACAAGCTCTAAGATATGACCCCATAAAGATCGCCAATTTTATGCTGAAGGGACCTTTAGGGACACTTTGGCCTGGAGTGGTTGACAGTGTTCGAGTGACTCTCTATGCCAAATGAGGTTGCCACTAGAGCGTTTAACCTACCATTCGTAGCTGTTGGAATAGACAGTTCAATGCTACGACTGATGGTTTGAAATATGTGCAATATTGTCCATTTCAAATGAGGAACACCTTGAGTTTTGACATCGACCAAGAATGTGTTGCCAAATATAAATAAACTTGAATCTCTAAAAATCGAGACAGGTTATTGTAGGCCTAGGCAACACGGTCCTATAGCACTTGACAGTTTGATGCCACCCCACATGAGCTCTGAGATATGACCCCATAAAGATCATTGATTTCATGCTGAAGGGACCTTGAAGGACACTTCAGCCCAGAGTGGTCGGTAGTGTTCGAGCGACTCTGTGTGCCGAAAAAGGTTTCCACTAGCATTTACCCAGCCATTCAGAGCTATTGGAATAGAAAGTTCGATGCTATGAAGATTCGAAATGAATCAAAGACATCAGACTTATACTTTAAGAAGTACACCCATGTGCATCTAGAGAGACGGTTTGAAAGATACACAATGTTGTCCATTTCAACTAAGAAACACTTTGAGTTTTGACATTGACTGAGAATGTGTTGTCAAATATAATGAACTTGAATCTATAAAAATTGAGACAAGTTATTGTAGACCTAGGCAACATGGTCTTGTAGCACCTGACTATTCGATGCTACCCCACATGAGCTCTAAGATATGACCTCATAAAGATCATCGATTTCATGTTGAAGGGACCTTGAGGGACACTTCGGCTCAGAGTGGTCAGCAATGTTCAAGCAACTCTATGTGCCAAACAAGGTTGCAACATGTGTTTACCTGGCCATTTGGAGATGTTGGAATAAATGGTTCGATGCTACAATCGACAGTTTGAAAGATACGCAATATTGTCTATTTCAATTGATGAACACTTTGAGTTTTGACATCTACCGAGAATGTGTTGCCAAATATAAATGAGCTTGAATCTCTAAAAATTGAGATAGGTTATTGTAGGCCTAGGAAACACAATCTCGTAGCACCTAATGGTTTGATGCCACCATGCACGAGCTCCAAGATATGACCCCGTAAAGATCATCAATTTCATGCTAAAGGGACCTTAAGGGACACTTTGGCTCGAGGTCGGTAGCGTTCGAGCAACTCTGTGTGCCAAACAAGGTTGCCACTAGCATTTACCCGACCATTCAGAGCTATTGGGATGGATGGTTTGATGCTATGAGCAATGATTTTAAAGATACGTAATGTTATCCATTTCAACTGAGGAACACTTTGAGTTTTGACATCGACCAAGAATGTGTTGCCAAATATAAACGAGATTGAATCTCTTAAAACTGAAATATTTTATTGTAGGCCTAGGCAACACGGTCCCATAGAACCTAACAATTTGATGCTACCTCACACAAGTTCTGAGATATGACCCTATAAAGCTCACTGATTTCATGCTGAAGGGATCTTGAGGGACACTTTGGCCCAGAGTGGTCGACAACATTTGAGCGACTCTGTGTGCCAAATGAGGTTGACATTGGCGTTTACCCGACCATTCAGAGTTGTTGGAATAGACGGTTTGATGCTACGATCGACGGTTTGAAAGATATGCAATGTTGTACATTTCAACTAAGGAAGATTTTGAGTTTTGACATCAACCAAGAATGTGTTGCCAAATATAAATAAGCTTGAATCTTTAAAAACTAAGATAGGTTATTATAGGCCTAGGCAACACAATTCTATAGCACCTAATGGTTCGATACCACCCCACACAAGTTTTGAGATATGACCCCGTAAAGATCATCAATTTCATGTTGAAGGGACCTTGAGGGACACTTTGGCCCGGAGTGGTTGACAACATTCGAGTGACTCTGTGTGCCAAATGAGGTTGCTAGTGGCATTTACCTAGCCATTCAGAGCTTTGGAACAAACGGTTCGATGCTACGACCAATGGTTTGAAAGATACGCATTGTTGTCTATTTCAACTGAGGAACACTTCGAGTTTTGGCATCGACCGAGAATGTGCTACCAAATATAAACAAGCTTGAATCTTTGAAAATCAAGATAGGTTATTGTAGGCCTAGGAAACATGGTACCATAGCACTTGATAGTTTGATGCCACCCCTCATGAGCTCTAAGATATGACCCTGTAAAGATCGTTGATTTCATGCTGAAGGGACCTTAAGGGACACTTCAGCTTGGAGTGGTCGACAACATTCAGGCAACTCTATGTGTGAAATGAGGTTGTCATTGGCATTTATGTGGCCATTCAGAGTTGTTGGAATAGATGGTTCGATGCTACGATCGACAATTTGAAAGATACACAATGTTATCCATTTCAACTAAGGAACACTTTGAGTTTTGACATTGACCAAGAATATGTTGCCAAATATAAATGAGTTTGAATCTCTGAAAACCAAGATAGGTTATTGTAGGCCTAGACAACATGGTCTTGTAGCACCTAACGGTTTGATGCCACTCTGCATGAGCTCTGAGATATGACCTCATAAAGATCTTTGATTTCATGCTGAAGGGACCTTGAGGGACACTTTGGCCCAAAGTGGTCAACAACGTTCGAGCAACTCTATGTGCCAAACAAGGTTGCCATTAGTGTTTACCCAGCCATTCAGAGCTGTTGGAATAGATGGTTCGATGTTACGACCAATGATTTGAAAGATACGCAATGTTGTCCATTTCAATTGAGGAACACTTCAAGTTTTGACATCGACCAAGAATGTGTTGCCAAATATAAACGAGCTTGAATCTCTAAAAACTGAGATAGGTTATTGTAGGCCTAGGGAAAAAGGTCTCATAGAACCTAATGGTTCAATGCCACCTCGCATGATCTCTGAGATATGACCCCGTAAAGATCATTGATTTCATGTTGAAGGGACCTTGAGGGACACTTCAGCCCAGAGTGTTCAAAAATGTTTGAGCAACTCTGTGTGCCAAATGAGGTTTCCACTGGTGTTTACCTGACCATTTAGAGTTGTTGGAACAAATGGTTCGATGCTACGATCGACAGTTTGAAAGATACGCAATGTTGTCCATTTCAACTGAGGAACACTTTAAGTTTTGACATCGATTGAGAATGTGTTGCCAAATATAAACAAGCTTGAATCTCTGAAAACTGAGATAGGTTATTGTAGGCCTAGGAAACACGGTCTTGTATCACATGATGCTTTGATGCCACCTTGTACAAGCTCTGAGATATGACCCCGTAAAGATCATCAATTTCATGCTGAAGGGACCTTGAGGGACACTTCAGCCCAGAGTGGTCGGTAGCGTTCAAGCGACTCTGTGTGCCAAATGAGGTTTCCACTGGTGTTCACCCGTCCATTTGGAGTTGTTGGAACAAATGGTTTGATGCTACGACTAACGGTTTGAAAGATACGCAATGTTGTGCATTTCAACTGAGGAACACTGCGAGTTTTAACATCGCCCGAGAATATGTTGCCAAATATAAACAAAATTGAATCTCTAGAAACTGAGATAGATTATTATAGGCCTAAGAAACATGGTCTCATAACACCTGATGGTTCGATGCTGCCCCACATGATCTCTAAGATATGACTCCATAAAGATCACCAATTTTATGATGAAGGGACCTTGAGGGACACTTCGGCTCGGAGTGGTCGAAAATGTTCAAGAGACTTTGTGTGCCAAATGAGGTTGCCACTAGTGTTTACCCAACCATTCAAAGTTGTTGGAATAGACGGTTCGATGCTATGACCAACGGTTTGAAAGATACACAATGTTATCCATTTTAACTAAGGAACACTACAAGTTTTGACATCGATCGAGAATGTGTTGCCAAATATAAACAAACTTGAATCTTTGAAAACCGAGATAGGTTATTATAGGCCTAAGCAACACGGTCATGTAGCACCTAACCGTTTGATGCCACCTTACATGAGTTTTGAGATATGACCCTGTAAAGATCATTGATTTCATGCTGAAGGGACCTTGAGGGATACTTTGGCCTGGAGTGGTCGGCGGCGTTCAAGCGAATCTGTGTGCCAAATGAGGTAATGGCATGGTGGATTATGGTGTAAAGAAGAACCAATTTAATGATTCTAAATCAATTAAAATGATCAAATTATGTGCAACAGTGAATCTGCCTGTGGAACAGTTAGTGTAACAGTGCATTCATATGCTTGGATAGAGGGTACAGTCAGCGTTTTGGATTTTAAGACTTCACAATGAAGTGACTCTCCCACAAATGTGGCTATTTTGATTAGTGGGAGAGGTTTAAATATGTATTTTTATCCTTTTATCATAGTGTGTTTATGAAGGGATATGGAGATGATGTGTTTGGAAGCCACAGAGAGGTGGTAGTTTGTTGATTAAAGGGTGTCAGTCTTGCACCAATCACTTGGAGAGTGAAGGCCCTTGAGAATAGATACATTTAATGATGGATTATTGTTGTATGGGATCAAAATGATGTTTTGGAACCATTGGTTTGATATGGAGATAGTGTTGAAGGTCTTTTTGAACATACCCTAGTTGTGTGACCCTAGAAGCAAGGGTTTGGTGGCTAGAAGTGTAGGTGAGGGATAAAGCGTTAAAACCTTGAGAATATTTTGTTTTTAAACCTTATTAAATATTTTTCCTTGGTTTGGAGTCAAGCGGATGATTATCTTTGTGAGTTGCTTTGCAAATGAGGGTGAATTAGGCCTATTTGGTGGGTGCTAGGTTATTGGATCGAACATATGGTCCAAAGGAGTCTACCCTAAGACTTGGGGAGGATTTAGAGAACCTAAAAGGGTATCTAAATACGTGATTAGTTTCTAGAGTTTCTTGGGAAAATTGGAAGAAAAAGGCTGATTTGTGACTACTGAAGGCTACAAGCCTAAAGGGTTGTTGGAGTGGAATGGTGGAAGATGAGTTGACCAAACTTGGTGGGTTGGTGAAACATGGTATATGGACCATGTTAAGATTTTATATGGTGTTAGAATCAAGGTGGAAACCCTTTTTGAAGTTTTGACATAATGGAGGCTCTAGGTGCATTGGGAAGCCTAGATCAAGGTCCTTGCGAGTGGTGTCAAGATAAGTTGGAATAAGAGATCAGAGGAAGTGAAATTGTACCTAGATCTAGGTCCATGGCATATATAAATATATAGTGCTATATAAATATACATGTAATATTCACATGTATTCAAATATATTTGGCATTACAATATTTTGTATCTCCATTTAGTCCAATGAACCAATTGGATCTGCCCTACCCTTGATTGTCTCAAGTATTGCCTCGTGGTCTAACTCATGAACCTTCCAAAGAGTTTTATTATGTGGTCTTCCCCCATATCTGATCAAGTGGACATTTGATGCAACGATGAGGTTTGAATAATGAAGAATCTTTCTGTGTGTCTCCCAATCCTTGAATAACCACAACCTAGGGTTCTTCATAACATACCGCCTAAGCCATGTACCAGTTACAACTACTACTCCTATAGGGTATTCTAATTCTTCACCATCAATAACTAAGTGATCCAATTTCTTTTTTGCCTCAACACAATGACACAAATAATAATTTGATCCCTCTTCATTGTCTTCAGGTGCAATAACAACAAAAACATGGCCTGTAATGATATAAACATAATGAGGACATTAGTTTACTGAATATTTATGATAAAGTACTAAATTTGAGATTATTTGTATGTGAGAAATTTACTTGGTTGTACTAGATCAGATAAATGATCAAAGTTAATGGATGATTCCATTTCTGTCAGTTATAGTGATTCATGGGCATGATAGGAGGTAAGTGGGCTCAAAATACATGTATACCATTTGTCAACCCATTCCTTTGACTCGCACCCATCCCAATCTTCATCTACACGTGATGAACAAAAGCACACCATATGTCATATGTGGATACTCTATGAACTTGTATTACAACTTCTAAAAGAGTGTAGCTCACTCGATCCTATCAGTGTACAACAATCCTCATATGGTGCAATGTTAGTTTCATCCATCAATCAAAAAAATATACAAACCGTAAACTCAACATCATTACCTAGACCCATTGTAGCATTACACCACTAGACAATACATCTCGCATCTAACAATGTTGCTTTCTCTTTGTACTTTAATTCTTCACGTGCTAAGGCTCTTTTAATGCATGCATTTGCACCATCATGCGCTCCCTTTCCATGACTGGCCTCTATGAAATTCCACATATATTGAATTCCAGTAATCTTATGCATCCTACACAATCAATAAAACATCTGAGAATTCTTGAATTGTGATGCACAATTATTTGACCATATGATATGTCAATGATATTTTATGCCCTTGTTAGCCAAATGACCATAAAATAGTTGAAAGCAACCATGTACAAACTCTGTAGAATGTGAGAGATTATCGCTGATATAAAATGATACTCCCTCAATATCTTCCTGTTCTCCTCTATATTGTTAGGTGAATGCATGAATGCTATATGAACAAATATAGCAACTTGTTGAGAGCTGTAATAATTTTCTTGCACCTCATTTTGTGGTTGTAGTGTGTAGTTCTCTACAAAGTCCAGAACTAAAACAATAGTATCAAGTGGGAATGTGTCCTTGCACAACTTTAATTGCACATCCAACCATCACGCTCTATGTGTATTCCTTGCATACTCATAAATAATTTTTTGACTAAAAATGTCCATGAACTCATACACTGGAATTTTTCAATTACTAAATCGCATCTTTTAGCCTCTTTTCCATCTTTTAGATTGTACGTCACAGTCTTATATTTTCCAAATTCCACTATTTCATTACCGATTTCATGTGTACTCTCCATATGTTGACAAATTGGCAAATGTCACAAACCTCCACAATCTATGCATGTACCATTCAAGCATGAGAGCTTGTAAAATTGTTGACCATCCACTCTTTCACATAAAATGGTAGATATTAATTCCCTTGAAGATATAGGTGGGACATTTATGTTACAATCCTGCAAAATATTGTTAGAATGCAAATCTACACATATATTCTTATAAACTTCAAAATGGTTAGAAAATTCAATATGTACCCTACAAAAACAAGTTGTGCGTGTGTGATTTATCTTCTCATAAAAAGGTTTAGACATTTCAAAATATCCCTGACTAATTTTAATTTCAGGATACATATGCGTAAATTTTGCAAAGAATTGTGTCTAAGTTGAATCCAAAAAATGTTTTGGATGTGGAACATGAATTCGATTACCAATCCTCCTTACAAAATCTCTTTGATTAGGAGATACCCATGTGTTATTCTTCTAAAATTCTTCAATCAAGGATTTTAAAGCTTCAACAATTACTTTATCTTTTTGTGGTAGTCTACCGAAAAATGCCCATAACTCATTGCTATTTGGATCTTCCACTCTTTGACGCCTTCCCAAGGCTCTCATTAGAGACTTTCTACTTATTTTCAAAGTTTTGCTTATCTTTCTAATGAGTCGAGATTTCTTCATTTGAGTGCTTACTATTGTTGATGTAAGTGCACGTCGTGTGACATTACTATCTTTTGTGCATGATGTAGTGTATGCACCCTAAAATGGTCACCTAGACTTTGGGCCCCATTTATTCAATTTATAAACCCTGAATCAATTTTATCAATAATCAATATTTTCAACATTATTAATTTCTTGATCAAATCTTAATTTCGATCATATATTGGATTTTTATCCTTGGGCTAACCATTTATCCTAAGTCTTTATTTGATTAAAAGGAATATTTCCTCCCCTTTTGATTAAATAAAAAAGCCCCCACTTTCCTCTTATCCTAAGTTGCACAAATAAAGTATTATTCATATTTTATAAAAAGGAGAAAAGCACTTTTTGTCTCATATGGACATAAAGTCAACTCTTATTTTCCTATTGGAGGATATGTGTGCACATGGATTGCTCCTCTTTCAAGCTCCACCACTGATTAAGACTTTTTGCCTCTTAATCTCCATGGTCCATTTCACCTCATTTCTTATAAAAGGAGAGCTCTCTCCTTCATTTTGGATCCACTTGTTTTATGCTATTGTTATGCTGCAGGTTTTAGGTGCATTTGGAGTTTGAAGACATTAAAGACTTGCTTCATTTCATCATTTAGTTCATATTTGCTTTCTTAGTTGCATGATAATGGCATTCTTAGTGTAGATTTCCTTTTATGCAATAGAATAATCTCACATAGTCTAAATAGGAAGCATTGTAATCCATTGCTATTTCCTTTCATAGATTAGTTGCATTGTACTTTCCTTTCATAGCTTAGATTGCATTCTCATATAGCTTGCATTGCATTGCATATTTGGATTCTTGGAGATATTGGCATTGTTGCCCTTGTCTTCACTTGAATCTCTCATTGTATGGTTGACTAGCAAGGTCACAAGCTTGTAGCTCTAGCTGAGAGCAATTTTCAATCTTGCAACTCCATACATAGAGAGCTATGAGCCGCTTTGTGAGGCCTCATTCTTGAGCAACCTTGCATGTAATGGTTCATAGAAGTGCACCATTTTAGTGTGTACATGTAGAACCCACACTCTCATATGCAGTCATTAGATTCTTTACATTAGATTTTTCACTTGACTCATCCATCGTTCTTAGCCCAAGAATCTTCATGATGGGCCTAAATTTCAAATTTCTCATCATTTCAAAAAATAGTTGACATCTTCCTGTCATGTTTAAATTCTCAAAAAATGATCTTCAAACACGATTAGCATTTCTTTAACAAGTACGTTTGGGAATCTTGTCAAGCATTCCTTGCAAAATGTTGGTATCAATATCAATCAAATATTTTGGCTTTCTATAAATAATTCTAGGAGCATCAAAAATATTATGTGTGAATTGCGTACCATCTTGAGTGCCTTCAACATGACACGATGTTGTGCCTACACCTTGGGATGTAGATAATGGTGTACCTTCAACATGGTACAATTGTGTACCTCCACTTTGGGATGTAGACAATAGTTTGCCTTCCACATGATATGAGGGGGTGCATACACCTTGGGATGTAGACAATGGTGTGCCTTTAACATTGGATGATGATGTCTATTCAACTTGGAAACTCATAGATGATGTGCCCACATCCTCATAATTCAATTGTCTTGTTGCACGCAAGTTTCTCATTTGTTGTCTTTTTGTTTCCAATTCCAATTCTCTCTTACTTTGTATTGATGTTTCATGTTCTTCATCCAAAGAAAAATCTTCTTCTATGGTATCCAAAAAAATTTGTTCACGAAGTTGTCTCATTCTTTCCCTTTTCTTTTCTTTGTCTTTTTCATGCTCTTATGGTGTTAAAGTCTTTGCTCATTTCCTCGGCATGATGATGATTTCTACATATGAATTTATTACAATAAGTCAAACTATAATATAAATCTCTTACAATATGACAAATTATACTATTAATTTATTACAATTATATCAAAGTATGTATTCAACAAATCTATATCATACCAGTTATAAACCAAAAGACTCTTTATTCACATTTCACATGTAAATTTTTTTAAAAAATTATCTCAATCGATAAATTTTGGTGAAGAATGATTGACTTTCACAATTCAATGTTGATTTTAAACAAAAAGATGGTGCAAATTGATAGAATATACCTCTTTGTCGGATAAAACGCAGAAATCAGACAATATACAGAAAAAGTGGGCCTCTTTCACGAGATCTTTAACATATAAAACCATTTTTTTAGTCTTGCATAGCGCGTGCGCCCTGTGAAAAACCACAAAAGTGTAATGCATACTCTTACATAGCATGAGCACTCTATAGGGCATGAGCCCTATGCAAAACTAGAGAGAGAGAGAGAGAGAGAGAGAGAGAGAGAGAGAGAGAGAGAGAGAGAGCCCACCAATCCTAACGCTTGGATTCTTGGAGATCCAACCCAAAGGCTTGGAGGATTCAAATAGGATTGAGACATGTTTTCCAGTAGACATACAAAAAAATGACATATTTTTTGTGTGCTCCTCGTCAGGTTTACTCATGGTTCAATAATGTTAAAATTAGATGACGTGATATTGTAGATCTCTCTATTAGCTATCTAACCATATCATTTATTTTGAATTCTGATTATGTTAAGTTTTTTTATCTCTAATTTCTTTTGTGTGTGTGTCTGTTTTTTGTAAAAAACCAATGTGTAGTATTTTGGACATAGATTTTGGCTCGTTCATCAAATTTTGCAACAAGTTACATTTTTTGAAACTAGACTCCATTCTACACACTTTAAAAATTTAAATTTTTTTATTTATTTTTGATTAGTTTTAAATGATTTCTAGGGGGGCACACATAAATTTCATGTTTTTAGGATGTGTGCACTTTGTAAATTTATAAAAAATTATACATTCATCAAAAAATTAGCAAAAAAATTTGGGATAACTACGTGGTGTTAGCCAACTTCTCACCGAAGCGATTAATTTTTTTATTTTAAAAAGAACATTTTAGGGGGAGCACACTGGATGCTATGTTATGTTTTTTCACAAAAAATAGGACCACTTTTCGTTCTTCCCCTTTTTTAGGGTCTTAATTTACACCATTTTCAAAGTAAATTAGTAGTTTAGGAACTAGATTCAGAGTATTACAACTCTTATTCTTGTCGCATCTTAAAATTTTGAGTCACTATCTTCAATTTCTTGTTGAAGTTCAAAGTTGCTAATTTCAGAAAAATAGTGGCATCTTATACCCCCTTTTTGGTCCCCCATCTTTGTGCACTTACCCAATAATAACAATAATAATAATAATAATAATAATGTTGAAGTTTAACCACCACAATAAATACGTATACAAAAACATAATAACAATGTTGAAACATAAATATGGTGTGTGTCATCTTATAGACTACATTAATTGCAAAATGCATACAAATTTGATTTGCTAAAAAAGGATACATAACAAATCAAATAATTTACGTGTTTAGGGAAAACTATAAGAAGGATTTAATTGCAAAATGCATACAAATTTGATTTCCTAAAAAAGATACATGAAAAATGAAAAATTTAGGAATACATGTTTAGGACAACTCAAAGAAGGATTTAAACCTCTCAGACAAGAGTCAACACTCCCATTAATCATGCATGGATAAGCCAAGAGTCTTTCTATGGAGGTCATGCAAATACCACACAATCTCTAAAAAATTATGTGTACAACCAAGCTGATCATTTCCACTTTTGTCTGGAACTGAACTTCTCCACCTGCAACATTGGCATCCTTCAGTCAGTTTAGGGCTACATGTGTGCCATCTAGCTGGCATCCCTTGTAAACATTCCCACAATCTCTTGAACCCATAATATTCTTGCTATTAAAATGATCAATAGAAATCTACAATTTTTGAATCTAAATCTCTTTAAATGTCCCAAGCAATCCTCTATATCATGTTACTTTGCAAGTTCACATCTAATCTCAAAGATAAACCTCCTTGGTGCTTAAATATTGGAATTTTGAGTAACTAATACAAGAATTTAGTAAAGGAATTATAAAATTGGTGGTATAAGAGACTGGACACGCACCATTGACATCAATGTAAAAATTTACATTGTGTCTTTGTCTCCACCACAAGTAAGCCCAATTTCAAAACCCATTACGCATAAGAAGCTCATACTTACATTGAAAGATATTGGCACTTTATGTTTTTTGGAATCTCCAACTGGCACCATACCGACAAAAGGGCTAGGCTATTTAACTAAAGCAAAATAACCAAAGATTGACAGTGAAAGAAGCACAAATCACCTTACCTTATGATGAATTCATAGTGAAGAGTAATTTTCAACATCTCTTCCAATTGGAGCTAACCTAACCTCTCTATATACCTATGTCGATCCAATTTCAATTGTATCATATTTTTCCTCTTCCTAGGGGCTATTTTTTGTGATTATCTTCTTCAATCATTTATGATTATGGCTATGTCATTATAGTGATTGCCTAGTATGAGAAGAATTGTGCTCTAGTCATTTTATTTTGCCTTACCGTATCCAATATAACTAAACATTATAATGAAAAATCTATATGGGTTTTTGTTATCTTTTCAGCTCAATTTGGGTCATCAAACCCCTACTATTAATATGAATCTATTGCAACATCAAGTATCTTATTTTATATGTAAGGTTTTTGGACAATGGTTTCATAAATACACTTGTATATTACCGTGCCATACAAGACTCACCTTATTAGTTCCTGCCATAGGTAGGAATACTTATGCATTCATGCAATTTTTTTATTCTATTAGTTGCACCAATCAACACAATGAATTTAATATTTTGCACAAAATGCCTATAGTCTTTATTTATTTCTTATTTTAAATAACTATGCAAAAATTATTATTTTTAATTCTTATTGGTCTATAGAGCAAATAGTCACTGATGAAAATGCATTTTTTTTTCAAATGCCTCTTTTTAATTTGCCCACATCATTGTATCACATCAATTGTCAAATATTATTAATTTCTTCAATTAAATATATACAATTCTATATGTCATGATTTTTGACTTTCTTGTAGAGTTTGTGACAAAAATCTAATATGAAATCTCAAATCTCTAAAATATTAATTGGTTTGCTTTCAAACATTTATTACCAGTAGACAAGATTCTTCCACATTATCAGTGCACTAGTAGTGTTAGTTGATTTTATGGAATTTTTTCCTTCCCACCTATTATTTACTCTGCACATTTAATGTTTTGTTCCCAAAAAATCTGAGTTCAGTGTATGGAGATAAAGAATTAATTATTTTTTATTGAAAGAAGGTAAGAAATTATATTTTAAAATTTAATGACAACTTATGCAATCTAGAAAATTCATCACTTCTATATAGGGTTTTGTCCTCCTTTCAATAAGGCATATCTTTTCTTCCAATCTTGTGGAGAACATTTGTGTAACATGGTTTTATTCTTCATTATTCTACTAATTTAAATGTGAATAAATATTTTATTCTCAAAAATATGTTATTGAAAATTGTTTTTTCTTTTGTATTTGCAGAATTGTTTTTGAAGATATTTGGAGCTTCTAAGCATTGCTATTAGTATGACATCTCTGTTGTTTTAAATAGGAACAAGTATGTCTAATTTGTAACTACATACTTTTACATCTCCTACATGCTATTGTGGGGCTTGTACTCATATCCTCATTGTGGTAATACATTGGATATGTTTTGCCACTTAGAGGTTTGATTCTCACTTCATCTTTTAGTCTGTGGTCTTATCTTTGAATTCTTTGGCCTTTTAGCATTCTTAACATCCTCGAAAACATATTCTCAACATTGCGATCTCCCTTTCTCATATATTATTGATCTACAACTGAGAATTTTTAGTTTTTACAATGAATAAAAAGCCCCATATTGTCACAGTGTCATTCTAAGCCCAACCACTATTTGTCTTCTCTTATTATTTCTTAAATTTCAGTTGTTTGTATTTTCTAACTTTATATTTGATACTAAATTATTATTTTCATGTTTCTATTATAATATAAAATAAAACAAAGTTCTCATCATGCTAAAAGTCAAGTTAACATTATTTTCACCTTATTTTGTCCTAATATATGGCTAATTATAATCTTAATTCACTCTTAATTGATTGATCATACTTAATTTTAAATTATCTCGGGTTTAAATTAAACTTAACCTTATTACCATCATGCATGTACGAGAGAAGTTCAAACTTCATATATCTATATTAGAAAGCAACTTAGACATATAATTAACCTATGTACAACAACATAACTGTTTTCTTCTAATTTACAAATTTGTGTATGCTTACTTTAAATTTTACCATTTTCACTAATTAACTTTCAAAAAATTACATTTAACTTAGGCAGGAACTTTGACGCTTTGCGTCCTTGTTTTGAAAATGTTTTCCATATAAATATTTTCCTTAAACTTGATTGTTTTAATATCATGGTTGATATTGTTGTCCTTTCTAATCTAATACATTATGCCTATTAAATTACCCTCCTGCATGCACTTTAGGAACTAGGTATGCTGCCCTGTTATTTTATATATATTTGCAATAATTAGCCGATAGGATTTCCTAAGTGGGAAAGCCTTTGACCGAAATTGTCTCACGCTATCGAATATATTTGTATCGGTATATTTTACGTTTTGAGAAAAGGTATGACATCCACGCAAAGAAGCTTCTGGAGAGTGGTGAAGGCTATGGAAGCGGGCAACGGCTATGCAGGCATATAAATAGACAACTTACCAAGGGGAAAAAAGTATACTTAGTTTTTTTCTGAAAAGGTGTCCCCTTGGTAAGTTATCTATTTATATGCCTGTATAGCCCAAGGAAGCGTTCGTGGAGATGTTGTAGAGGTTGGGATGGTACGCAAAAAAAATATTGGAAAAACTCACCCAAGATGCCTGATGCAGAGGACCGTAGTTGGTTTATCTACCCACAAATCTTCAGCTTTATGGGAAGCGAGTTCTTCAATTCACCTGTACCCCACACCTCCATACCCACCTTGTACTCTGGTGTCAGCTTCTTAACCGAGATGCCTTCTATCATAGAGTAAGGGGTGACGTCTTCTTCCAAATATGACAGCTTAACCAGCCCACAACACCAACATTATTTTGGTCTCTCGTGGGTGGAAAGGAAACTTCTCTACGCATATAAGGCCTAGTAAAAAATAAAACAAAAATACTTTTCTCAGGGCACAAGAACACATGATCTTTTATTCTTTGTATATAGCTTTATGATCACCAAGAAGGTATGCATATCACTAGTTCTTTGTCGTATTATAGATTGCTATGACCAATTGATTGTCTAAAAAATCAATTTCTAAGTTTATATTTTGCAATGATAACTAACTAGGTGAATACAAATCTTTGTGATCAAGTAGAATAATATTAAAAAGTTCCCAAAATAAATTTTAAGTTTTAACATTTTAGATTTAATTTTGATATTTTGGTTTCAATTATTTACATGTGATATTGATCTACCTATGTGATCCATCATCATGACAACTAAGATGGATCATAGAAGGTGGTCCAAATTGGAGAAAAGCTCATAGATCTTTCTAGAAGTTTTGTTTGATTATCGTAGAATGTGGAAGCTCAAAAAATATTATCAAAATCAATCATGCCAACTTCACCTGGATTGGGTAAGGCTAGGAATTGGACTAGGACTACTCATCATGGTGGGATCCCTTAAAGAAATGTTGTACTCGCTTATCCTTGAAGAACTTATGTTCATATTTTTCCTTGCAGGGTGAACCATGTTAGGAGGTATGGGCACCCCACAAGCCATGGACCTATCAATAAAGCAAGAACCATGGCATCTCGTCATCCCATATTGTGAAGAAAGGACCCTAGGATCTATGCTCAGAAGCTTTGGCAAGGACTTTCTAGAGGCCTCCAGGTTATTAGTGTACTCCATGAGAGAACGATAGTGCAAATAAGTTTGAATTTCCAGTGCATCTTGAACAAATAGAACACTACAAATTATAAAGGTGTTATAGTGAAAAAAAATTGATGTGGGGAAGATTGTTCTTTTTAAGATTTAGGTCTATCATGACTTGTGGATTATGTTCCTTTGTCCGACTTCTTGTATGATGTCAATTTTATGCCTGCTTTGTGCAAAACTCTAAGGGCCCTTTTGGTTGGGGGAATTAGGAAATGATGGATTTGATCAAATGCTTGAAATGGTCAAATCATGGATTTGATAATCCAGTTTTTCATTTTCGAATTATAGTTTGGACCGTTTGGTTGACCCAGAATACGAGTGAGAAGATGTATTTCCTCTATTTGGTTCCACTTTTTGAATCTAGAATTGGAATTTGAGTGTGATTTTATTTTATTTTTTTGAATTATTTTAATATTTTTTAATATAATAATTTATTTTTATTGATTTATTTATTTATTTAATTTAATTTTATATAGAAAATCATAAATTTTTTATTTTTTTAAATGTTATAATTTTATAATTTTTATAATTTTGCTTAATTTTATATTGAAAATCATAACAAAGTCATAAACAACAAAAAAGTTCATGAGTTTATCAAAATATGTCCAACGTATCTACTTGAAATTCTAAAAAACTTTCAATATCTACAATAGCCCTCTGTTAACCACATTTACGCATATGGTCCCAACAAAGTAATGCACAAACTACACAAAGAAAGCATCGCAGAAACATGATTTCTACTTTCGCCATTGAAGCAATCTTGGTGGCACTAGCTGCCTCTTGAGCCTTGCACAAGTTGCACTCATTTTCTACATCATGTATAGATGTAGATGGGGTAGATGTAAATGTGGTTTCATTTACCCACCGAAAGTATTGACAACCACTATTTCCCTGCAATACCAAATCCACACTAGTTCTTCCTAAAATGATTAGTTGTCACATTATTTTTAAACATAAAATATAATTACATATCCAGACCTTTTTCCTATTTGGGAAATCCCAAGATTAACGCCCAGGATTACTTGTGCGTGATGTCTTCAACATGCATGGGCCAACACCACATTGACAAATAGGCACATTGACTGAAGTCATCGACGCTATATTGACAAATATTGCATTGTCATTATTTTGTTCATTCATACTAATTATAATTGCAATAAAAAGCAACATACTAATGTAGACTTGCACATTTTTTGGCTAAGTCAAAGTCTTTGGTTTAAATCACTGGACACTCAAAACAAAATGACAAACCAAAGACAACCATGCAATAAAAATTAATTACTAAGGAACCAAGGAACTAATTATAATTGCAATAAAAAGCAACATACTAATGTAGACAAAATCTCAAATCAGATTGCAACATGAGAATGTTAAACAAGCCTGCTACTTTTTTTTCATTTTTACAATTCCTCTCATAACTTCTTCTCCGCTTCAAATAATTTGGAGTTTCGGGAAAGACGATATGGTCTAGGCCTATACCCTTTTTGAGCTTGGAAGGATAGTGGTTTTCTGATCCATGACTTCGATTTCTCTCAAATCAAGTACTACTTGCATGATCATCTGCAACTACTATGCTTCTTGGTCGTGGCCACTTCCTGCGCAACTAATTTCTTCTTTGCTATCTCTATTGCCCTGCATGCTTTGTCCTTTTTATATGTTGACTGGACTTGAATTGAGGGACATTGAAGTTGTTGATCGCTCACCACTATATTTCCAGACCTTAAAAGGCGATATCACAGTACAATCATCTTACTCGGGTATTGCAAATAGTTTGAAGTGGTGAATAAGAAATGCGAGTTTCATTCAAATACACTTCATAAAATTTTAGAAACTCCACATAATCAAATATACTCTAACAATATGTGGTTGATTAAAGAGACTGTGTATGAGCTATACTGAAAAGATCTAATAAGACATCTATACTCCTAGATAGAAGATGGGGAAGAACAAAATCCAACAATGAAATGGTGGTGTGAAGACACATCGTGCAAAGTTCCCATAATAAATGTAATACACCAAGGAGTAACATCAAAAATATGTGTCATCATCAAAAATATGGATTGTAAGTTGAAATCATGAACAACATATGTGTACTCTCAGAACTGTCCATTTTGAATTCTTCGTGAACACATGTATATAAGATGCCAAGCAAAAAAGTAGGTGTTGGAGCAATGTACAAAATTTGTACAAGCTAGAGTACTATTTTCAAAAACTACTCCAGTTTGTAGTTTTTGTGAATTGCTACAAAAACAAACCATGTTTTCTAATCTCACCAGAAACAAACCATGATAACAAACAAACATACATTAACCTGCAATGAAATGTTATACAATCCTTCTTCATCTCAAAGCTGATTCTAGATACAATAATTTACAATACTATTCATTTTTCAATTTTGTTTCATTTGAGATGGTTGAAAAGTTGAGTCTACAACAGATAGCACATAGCAGGCCTTACAAGGTACAAGGGTTACATGTTGGAAGCCAAGTTGAAGTGACAAAGAAATTGTATGTTCTCTTTAATATTGGATGGATGGAATAAAAGTGATGTTATTCCATTGGTAGGATGTCATTTGATCCTTGGGAGGGCATGGAAAGCAAAGAAATGTACCTTATATGATAGAGCACTGAACAACTATACCTTCATGCATGGTGGAAATCAAGCGATGTTGAAATCCCTGAAGGAAGAGGAAGCATCATGGGAGATGCCAACAAGTTCCTAAGACAAAGGGAACAAGAAGAATATAATGTGGAAGGTAGGGTAGAAGTCAATGCTTTGGAGCAGCAGGCCTATGATGAGGCACAAAGAGATGTGGATCAGATTAAGATCCTAGAGGAGAGAGTAGATGGTGTGAATCATTTCATTACTATTCCTGGATAGTTTTTTGGGTAGTTAGGAATGGTTACAGTTGATTCTTAGTGTGTAGGAGTCTAAATTATGGGAGATCCATGTGAGTGGAGGTATGATGTAGAGTGGGATGTGTAAGAGATCAGTTTTGTAATGATTTTAATCAAAAAACCAAAATTGTCCTTGCAACAGCGATTTACTGCTTGTGGGTACAGTTAGAGTGACAATGAATTCTAATGTTTATTTGGAGCATAATTTGGATTGGATGGTAGTGTAGAGGCATTGTGTTGAGTTTTTTTTACGTGTTCATGCAATTATCTCAGTGTTTGGATTGTTCTTGAGATAAAGAAATTGACTGGTACTTGGGACTGTGACTGGTTTTTGGGGTATAGTCAGCGTCTTGGGATTGTAGTCTCCTTAAATGGATTGACTCTCCCACCCCCTATGACAAATATAATTGGTGGGAGAAGTCAATGGAGTCAATGGTGTGTTGTATTACTAGTACAAAAAATTACAATGTTGTTATGAAATTACAATAATTTACCCACATGGGCTTCATAAACCAACAATCTGATATAAAAACACAAAATTTGGGTAGAGCACCCATACATACGAGAACTCTTGGAACAATTTTGAAGAATTTAAAATGTATAGTTATGATACTTTGCAATAGAACAACATAATTTATCACTATAATTGATCTTCATCATGTGTTACTCCTTGGTGTATTCCATTTATATTTTCTAATGCAACAAGGCTAACCAAGTCAAGAAAAACACAAGCAGGAATAAAAACTATATTCATTTTTAAGTAAATCATGAATGCATGAAATAACAGTAAAAACAATATCATCATGGCTGAAATAGCAGAAATATATACTAGAGCATATATAGTAGAGAAGCTGATAAATAAAACAATGTCATCACCACATGATATCAACTATTTGGGTAGAGCAACCATACATACGAGTACTCTTGGAATAGTTCTGAAGAATTCAAAATGTATAGTTCTGATACTTTGCAATAGAATAACATAATTTATCACTATAATTGATCTTCGTTATGTGTTACTCCTTGGTGTATTTTATTTATATTTTCTAATGCAATAAGGCTAACCAAGTCAAGAAAAACACAAGCAGGAATAACAACTATATTCATTTTTAAGTAAATCATGAATGCAATCTATAATGGATGAAATAATAGTAAAAACAATATCATCATGGATGAAATAGCATAAATATATACTAGAGCATATATAGTAGAGTAGTTGATAAAAAAAACAATGTCATCACCACATGATATCAACTATATCAAAACAATGTCATCACCACGTGATATCAATGAGTGCTCTCAGGATGGAGCGGGCGGGCGGAACAGGGAGCGAGAAAGGAGGAATTCAAATTTCAAATGTGGTGAGCAAGCGAAATGGCGGATCTGATGCTGGTCCCTCGGGGGGTGATGGTCAACTGGAGGACACATACACAAACAAGACTCGAGGTAAGATTCTTGATGTCAGACTTGGGATAGGGGACCTGAGAGGGGGACCCATGAAGGGGCCATGTGATCAAAATAGGATGAAATCTGATGTATCTGTCAAAATTTGGTCAGGCCTTTTTGGTGTTAAACCTACGGGTAATTCTTCTCTCCCACCTATGAAAATCTTATCCAATATTGAAGAGGGAACTTTTTCTATCTCCATTCTGGATCAAATAATAGATGTTAATATATCTCGAATGGCTAACTCTCTTGTGGGGAGATTCCTGGGATCTCATCCTAATATCGAGGTGGTTAGGGATTTTGTTAAAAAGAAATGGGTTTTGAAAGGCCAAGTGGAGGTGGTTGCTCTTCCCAAAGGTTGTCTAGCTTTTTCCTTTTCATGTGAGGAGGATTTAAGGTTTATTTTGTGTAATGGACCAAGGATGATAGGAAAGCATTCTATGATTTTGCATAAATGGTGTCCTAATTTGGATATGCAAGAAGATCTTAATGTGCAGGCGTCAGTCTGGGTGACTCTTCCGGGCCTGCCTCTTGAGTTTTGGATGGAAGACATCTTTAAGGGCATTGCTAATGTCTTTGGGGAATTCCTTTCAATGGATCCTGTCACGGTCTCTAGAAGGCGCCTTACGTATGCCAGGATTTGTGTTGGGGTGCAGCAAGGAGTGGATATGCCAGAATCTATCACTCTTGAATCCAAACTTGGATCATGGATCCAGAAGATAGAGTATGAATCAACCCCATTTTCTTGTTTTCATTGCAAGAAAACAGGCCACTGGGCGAAACAATGCCCAAAGCATTTACCCCAAAAGAAAAAAAAAATGAAAAAGATATGGGTAAAGAAGGTTGTGGTTGGAATGAACTCTATTGGGGGTAGTATTAATGGGAAGAAAGAAGGAAAGATGGATGGGAAGGAGATGCTTGTTGAAGGATGTGACACTTCTCACTCGAATACTGAACATAAATTAGGGGGTAGTACCAAAGTTTTAAAGGACTCCATTACTAAAAGCTCTGATGAATCCTTTGTTGAAGATATCCAGAGTAGGCCTTTGGGGGAAAAAGAGGGTAATGAAAACTTTGATGTTTGCATGTTCGAACAAGAGATGTCGGGAGGTTATGGCTTCTCACTACCCTCTCAAAGTATGGTAATCTGGCAAGATGCCCAAGTCTGTCCGATTCTGGGTTGTTCAGAGGATAAGAATCAGAAGATCTTTGATACTCTGGGGGGTCCTGACAAGAAATCACCATGCACATCTAAATATGCTAAGTGGGGTGATGAGGTAGATATAGTGGAGGCCCTTTTGGGATCTAAACAACTGAATGAAGAGGGATGGTCCAAAGTAGAGAAGAAAAAGATAGTTAAAAATGTTAAGAAATTTAAAGATGGAGGGAAGATGAAGCATGTATCCTCAGCCCTCAGAAGTACTAGAAGCACTAAGACTAGAGATGTGGGGGCTCCCCATGTTTCCCCAGGAAGACCCTCGAACCAAAAAAAGTGAGCTTTTGAGACTAGCAAGAGCTTAGCGGATGGCAGTCAAAAAACCATCCTAGAGTTTGGCCCATTCCTTAAATAATGAAGTTTATCTCTTGGAATGTGAGAGGATTAAATAATCCTCACAAGCAAGCCATGGTCAAAAACATGATTAGAGATAATAAGCCTGATATTGTTCTTCTACAGGAGACTAAGATGTCTAAGGATAAAGTTGAGAAAATCCAGTTTTTTAGTAATGGCCTATCCCATGGAAGTGATGCGAAAGGGGCCTCTGGGGGTATTGTGACTAGCAAGAACTATAATTTCATTAAAGGGGAAGTTTTATCTTATAGTAACAATGTGACTAACATTAGATTCTGGCATATTAAAGATGGCACCTCTTGGGTTTTGACTAATATTTATGCTTTGAATACCAAGTGGGGAAGGAAATCTTTCTGGAGACAAGTTTCTAGTTTTAGGAGAGATTTTTCTAATGATGGTTGGATCATTATGGGGGACTTCAATACTCCTTTGAAGGAAAATGAGAAATTTGGGGGTGGCCAACCCAATCTAGACAACATAACTGATCTTATGGAATTTATTGATAGTCAAGAGTTACATGACTTAGATTTGCAGGGAATTAAATATACTTGGACCAACATGAGAGAGGGAAATGAGCTTATTTAGGTCAGACTTGATAGAGCTCTTGTTAGTGGCAATTGGTTCAATCATTATTCTTGCTCCTTATCTGCCTATATCAGAGCTGGTTCTGACCACTACCCGATAACCATAAGAGCTGATTTCAATGGCCTAAAAAGGAACCTTCCTTTCTACTTTGAGAAAATGTGGACAATTCACCCTAACCTAGAAAAATTGATTAAGGATTGGTAGAGTATCAGGATTGAAGGAACGACATTGTTCAAAGTTGCTAAGAAAATGAAAAATGTGAAGGACAACATAAAGAAATGGAATAAAGAAACTTTTGGAAATTTTTTTAACAACAAAAAGAAAATTGTTGAAGAACTAAAGGAGACCCAGGACAACATTCAAAAAAATGGGTATAGATTTCATACAAAAAATGAGGAAGATACTAAACTAATTGAATATCATGATATCATCTCAAAAGAAGAATGCTTTTGGAGGCAAAGGTCTAGATAGATTTTCTTAAAGGAAGGGGACATGAATTCTAAATACTTCTTCATGACCACAGTCAAACATAGAATGGGCAACAAAATTTCTAGACTGCAGGTCAATGGAACCATTAGTGAGAAGGAGGAGGATTTTAGAAGTGAGGCCAATAACTTATTTGGAGAGCTCTTGAAGAAAGCTGAGAACCTGGATATGGAGTGCCAAGAAGAGTTGTTGGATGGTATTCCTAGTATTTTGAATGATGATCACAACAAATCTATTACTGCTATACCTACTATGGATGAGATTCAAAAGGCTGTGTTTTCCTTTGAAGGAGATAAAGCCCCTGGTCCAGATGGTTATCCTCTTTTCTTCTTTCAATAGTATTGGAGGATTTTGAAAAATGATGTTACTAATCCTGTTAAGGAATTTTTGGGGGCAAGAAGGATCCTCAAGGAACTAAATGGCACCTTTATTGCTCTGATCCCAAAGAAAACAGGGGCTAATAGTTTGGACCAGTTTAGACCTATTAGTTTATGCAATTCAGTGTATAAGATAATTTCTAAAATCCTAACTTCCAAAATTCTCCTTTTTCTTCCTTCTATTATCTCTGGACAACAAAATGGTTTTGTCCTTGAAAGGCAGATCCTAGATTCAATCATCTCGGTCCATGAAAATATACACTCTCTAACCATGTCTAAGAAGGAAGGTTTTTTACTGAAACTTGATCTGTCTAAAGCTTATGACAGGGTTGATTGGGATTTTTTGATGGCTACTCTAGAGGCTTTTGGTTTCAATAAAAGAAGTAGAGATCTAATTCACTATGTTGGTCTCCTCTACCACTTTCTCTATTCTTGTGAATGGCTCTCCTAATCCTTTCTTCAAGTCTTCTAGAGGTCTTAGGCAGGGGGACCCCCTATCTCCTATTCTTTTTGTTATCTTGGCAGAATGTTTGGGAAGACACATTGGTAGATTGGTTAATAGAGGTGAATTCAGGGGTCTGAGACCTTCCTCCAAGGACTTGATTTGCTCGCATCAATAGTTTGTGGATGACTCCATAATAATGGGTGAAGCTTCTATTAAAAATGGAAAAACCATTAAAAAGACCCTTGACAACTATGCTAGTGCTACGGGCCAGAGCATTAATTGGAATAAGAGCTCTATATCCTTCATTAATGTGCTTGAAAAAAGACAAGAAAGGTTAAAAAGAATTTTGGGTTGTGAGGTGGATTGTCTCCCAGGGTCTTATCTTGGCTTACCTCTATGCCTTACTCCTTCAAACTCTTTTTGGCGGGATATGATTGATAAATTTCACAAAAGTCTTGCTGGTTGGAAGAGTGCTCTTATTAGTCAGGCTGGTAAGATTGTTGTTCTCAAAGCTACCCTTCAAAGTATTCCTCTCTATGCCTTGAGCCTTTTCAAAATACCTAAGAAGTTTGCTGAAAGTATAGAGAAAATCCAAAAGAACTTTTTTTGGTCCAGAGTCGAGAAAAAGAAAAGAATGGCTCTTATTGCTTGGGAGAAGGTTTGTAAACTGACTAGGAATGGGGGTCTTGGTCTTCGCACTATTAGAAGTATAAATGAGTTTCTTATGGCTAAAATCCTTTGGAGAATGTTCAAGAACTCAGGAGAATGGAGTACTATATGGCACAACAAATATAATAGGGACAGCTCTGACTTCAATAATTTCTTAAACTTTGATTCTATCCAAGGTGGATCATGTATTTGGGGCAATGCTTTCAGAAGAAAGGATATGATAAAGAAGGGATTCAAATGGAAGGTTGGTAATGGCAAGAAAATTCTCTTTTGGGATGACACATGGCTGCTTGATAAACCCCTTAAGGAGGTACCTATTTGGAATGAAATGTTTATCCTTTGCAAACAAATTTTGGGCATTCATGTGGAGGACTATAAGGGAGGGGACAAATGGACTAATCTGGCTAGGATTGATCATTCTCTTAGGAGTTTGAATAACCTTTTGAATGTTGTGGTTATTATTGATGAAGAGGATACCCTAATTTGGAGATATAATGCTAATGGCCTATTCTCAGTTTCCTCTTTATACATGCAGAACTTTGAAGATAGTCCTAAACCATGTTGGGCTAAAACCTGGTTCAAGGGATTAACTCCTAAAATTAATGTTTTCTTTTGGATCTTATAGCAAGATAAAGTTCTTACAATTGACAATCTCGGGAAAAAAGTCCTTGTTCTTACTAATAGATGTTGTCTTTGCAAAAAAGATGAGGAGAATATCAATCATATGACCATCCACTATTCTTTTGCTAGGAAAATATGGGGAAAATTCTTTGATATGATGAATTTGGAGTGGGTGTTCCCTCAAGACATTCAGGAGTTGTTTACTTGTTGGAAGCCACCGACTAACAATAAGTTCTTAATCTCCTTTTGGAATTTATTCCTTCCCTTCTTGTGCTAGGGGGTTTGGAAAGAAAGGAATGACATAATTTTTAGGAACAAGGAGTCCAATTGGGATAGTATTTTCCACAAGACCAAGAGTGCTCTGTTCGAGAATTTGGGGTTGATTAAGAATTATCAAGACCCGAAGGATGATTGGGAGGCAAAAGTCTATAAGAATTGGAATTTTGAAGGAAGGAAGGTTCAAGACACCAAAAGAAATCTGAGAAAAGAGGCTAGGTGGGACTACCCCCCTAATGGTTGGGTTAAAGTCAATTTTGATGGTGCCTCTAAAGGCAACCCCGAAACTACTGGATGTGGTATGGTTATCAGAGATGAGTATGGGAATTACAAAGGGGCTATGGCCATTCCTATAGGTTTTAATACCAATCAGGTGGCAGAGGCTAATGCGGCTCTTTATGGGTTGCTATTAGCTAAAAGGAAGGGTTATACTAAAATATGGATTGAAGGGAATTCCCTAAATATTGTTAATTGCTTGAAGAATACCATGACCCCCTCATGGACCATAGCCAATGTTATTAGCAAGGCTAAAAACATTATTGAGTCATTTGAAATATGTATGATAACCCACATTTTCAGGGAGGCCGACTCAGTGGTTGACTGGGTAGCGAATGTGGCTTGTAAAAGCCAGGTGGAAATTAAGTGGAATAATGGTTTTGATCTCCCTTGTGAAGGGTTATCATTAATTAATAAGGAGTAGATGATGAGTAAGCAACATGTTTTGAATGAAGAGTTTATTAATGAGTATTGAGTGTAGCAATCTGTGTGATGATCATGAAGGACAGTGGGCTGATTTTGAGATAATTATTGGGGTCCCTTGGCACGATTTATGGGTTCTGCAGAACATCAAAAGGTTTTATTACAATTTGAAGGCTAACTTGCAGAGTGTTGGGAATTATCTGGAAAAGGGATTTTTGTTCTCTTACATAGCTATAGGAGGCAGGAAGAGGAGGTGCGAGCCAAGGAGTTGTAGTGATTGGAAACAGAACAAGGAGATATGGAAGATTGTCAAAGATGGGGGTTTGGCGGCTTATATGGAGAGATTACATGGAGGGAAAGTTGATGTGATTAGAAATTTCATCAAAACATGGAATAAGGGGAGTGTTTTGGTTGGTATGCAAAGTATGGAGGTGACTGAGGAAGTGATTGCAGAAGCAACTGGCTTGATGACTGAGGGCATCAACTTCTACAGGGATAGGAAGATCTCGGACAAAGCTTTGGAGGCATTTGCACCCACGGAGCAAGAGAGAAATTGAATGGTTAAGGTGGACAAATTGTACTTTGATCCTAAGTGTATTTCTAGGCCTTGGCGCCTTGTTTTATTTGTTATTATTGGTTACATTACCCTGGATGGTCATTATACTAAAATATACAACCATCATCTTATCCTTTTGAACCACTTTAGGCATGGGGTAAAAATTAATTTTCCTTTTTACTTGCTGAGCTCTTTGAATGCTTCTATCCTCCACTCGCAAAGGGATCCAGAGGGTGATCATGCCTGCCATGAAGAGCTCATGGTCCTCATTTTTGAGCTGTTGAAATTGAAGAAGGTGGAAAGACCCTGACTTAACAGAAAAGCCCTCGAAGATTATGACACTGATGGGAAGGATTCTAAGGAGCCTTTTATGGAGGACATAGAAGAGGAAGAGGGGGACTCTGAGGAGTTTCAAGAGTCCATCCCAAAGAGAAATAAAAAGAAAAGGAAGGTGGAGGAGTCGACCATAGATATGGATTTAGAGGATGAAGTGAGAAAGGAGGAAAGTTTTAAGAAACAGGGGAAAAATAGAATGGAACCCATCGACAAACACACCAGAGCCAAAAAAAGAGAAGAAGAAAGTTATGAAAAGGGTTTTTATTTCCTCCGATGAGGGATCTTCCTCTCAGGAAAAGATTAATCAGGAAGATCATGTGGACACCAACCCTACTATGGAGGAGAGTGTGGGAACCAGAAAAAATGTGTGGGTTGAGGATAATATCTTGCACGAGGTCACATAGGCTGTGACTAATATTGGGAAAGATGGGTACAAGAAGGATAAGGTCAAAATGGAGAAGGAGAATGTGGAGAGCTCTAAGGAGAAAACGGAGGAAGGGAATAAGGGTTTTAAGAATACAGAGGGAGGGAATATGGATTTTAAGAATCTGGGATGTTTGGCTTTTCTGACTACCCTTAGTATTATGAAGAATGACATCACTGCGATGAAGACCCATATTCACCAGTTGCAAAAAGAGATGGAGGTTCTTAAAAGGATGCACCTGGGGGAGAAAATGATGGGCCAAACAATTGATGAGCTCATTGACACTGTCGCCAGGGTTGAGGGTCTTGTTGTTTTCAATGACAGAATTATTGCCATGGAGGTCAAAATTGAAAATAGTAATGGTATGACTAGGAAAATTGAGATTATGGAAAAGAGAATTGACAAGCTGGAGAAGACTGTGGGGAATATTGCAGAGCAGAGCTATGCTATCCTTAAGGCATCAAATGAGCATGTGAAGATCCTGGTGGACAAGCTCGACAATGGGAAAGGGAACCAAGAGGTCACAGATACTAAAGATGATCAGGGCCCTAGCAGGCGTACGAGATCCAGGTTCAAGAATATGGAGGATGGCAATAAGAATGACATGGAGGATCTAAAGTTGTCTGCTGCAAACATGCAGATTCTTGCTGATCAGGTAGCAGAACTGATGAAATGTGTTTAGACAACAACTTGTTGTCTTGCTTTCCTTTTGTTGTCCTTTATCTTTTGGCTGTTCTTTTTGTTTAAGGACTAGTTTGTGTGGTTTTTTTTTTGGGTGTTGATTCACTTGTCTTGTTGGTGCTTAAATGCCTATTCTATTATCCTTTTGTAAAAGGTTTCGGGTCCTTTCAAAACCTATTTTTACATAATCAAAACTATATCAAAACACATGATTTGAGTTTCAACAAAACAAAATAATGTCACACCAATATCAACTGTATGATGCTAATAAAACAAGTATCTTGGCTAACCTTGCTAATGTTTAAGTAACGAGAGTTAAAATGAAACAAAAGTAACTAGAGTTCTCCAAAATTCATTACAATGTATTGCACTCTCTCCTCTTCATTCATTCTCAAGAACCCTTTGGCTCTTTCAATTTCAATCATGAAGGTGTCATATGCCTTTAGCATAGTGCCTCGACTCAAATCAAGGATGGCTTTGAGGGCCTCATACATACTATATAAGATATAATCTGAATCAGATTTATCCACTTTGATAACAAGAGGCAAACAAAAGTCCCCTTGTAGTTTTTTCATAGTTTCACAAATCTCATCCAATGAACCAGCAATGATTGCCTTCTTCCTCTTTCCCCTCCTTGCTGATGATGTTGAAGGATTTGGCTTACCACTTGCACTCAATTGATTAGAATGATATAATTCATCATCCAAATCAGTTGTAGTGTTAAGAGGTGTACTAATAGGGATGTCCTCATCACAATCCAATTAGGCGGCCCCATCCATATTGAGCCCTTCTTCTATCTCTTGTGCAATAGTAGTTGCAGTACCTTCAGTTATGTCATTACCCACAATGAAGGGTAGGTCATCATAGTACTGGAAGGGTTGTCTCTTATACACTTTGGCATATTTGAATTCTTTTCTCTGCATGTTGCCATGATGAATTAATTAGATCTTTGTCTTTCATCACTAACTTAATAAGAAGGAAATATTGCTTAGACCAACATATTCAAAAGAGAATGTTACCTTTAGACGCTCCTCCCACACCATGTCATCAACATCCACACATTGAGTAGCCTCATTCCATGCAAACCCAATCATATTCCTCAAATCTCTCATAACTCTAAAACCTTGCTTACATCCTTTCAACTTGTTTTTGAAATTATCCTTTGACAGATTGAGGCTCATCTCAGCACTGAACTTCTTCTTAATGGCGGTCCAGGCTTCTTTTTTGAAGCCCCCTTCGCCTTTCCTTCCTAGTTGAACTTGCTCCTGTAGGAAGAAGTTGGTTGGCTTACTTGAACCTCGTCCTCCATGCTCATCATGAGTTTTGTGAAGGACATCATGTACACCACCTATTATATGCAATTATTAGCTACATGAAAATGAGAATGGATATTAAAGAAACACACATAAAACAGTGGTATATAATCCAAAATATTACATTTATGCATGATATCCAACAATATGTATTATATGTCTTTATTATCCATTATCATTTGCATGTATCTAAGTATGCATGTATATATGGTCTACTATATATATTCTCATCCAATTATGTTCTGCTATATATATGCTCTAGTATATAGTTATGTTCATACAGTTCTACTATATATGCTCTAGTATATATGCAACATTTTTCAACAGGTACTCGATTGTTGCAACTATGATCCCAACGGCCAAAACTAATTTTGAATCAGTTGGATCAGTTTGGGAGTTGGTTTTATGTTGGGAGGAACTTGTCCAATTGAGACATTGGCAGAGAGAACATTCTGAGAAAAAGTTCAATAAAATTCATAATTTTTCTGAGCAAATTATGTGGTCTACAGTTCTGTGTAGGTCCTATCACATGATTCAAAAAGTCAAGAAAATTTGGTGATGTGTTATCTTTCTTTTGCAATTGGTTTGGGTCAATTTGGATTTCATTCACGCAAGTTAGAGACAAAATTGTGACTGCAAGTCTGAGAGACACAGTAATAGGGATTTGCAATGAAGTTATGGCCATAACTTACATTTTCACCGTTGGAATTAGATGTCATTGGGTGAAATGTAAGTTAATGCAATGTTGCAATGTACAATAAGACTCCAAACACTCAGAGATGATGAAGCAGTTTCAAGGCCTCAAACTTGATGCCCTAGGCTAAATATACAGTATGTATTTAGCCAGTGACAAGGATGAAAACAAGCAACAACAGGATAGAAATCAAATGGGATCAATTTATTGAATGAATTGAAATATTTAAAGACCACATAACCCAACCAAGTGGATAAATCTATCCTAGGTACCCATCTCTAGACAATTCCATTAGCCTAATTTGATCACCTAGGCTAATATACTGTGTGAAAGTTTAAAAGATACAAGATTGAGATATTTGTTATCTTTGTTTTGGGGTTTGTGAGTAGAATACTAGATGATCAGAGAGTCTATAACCATTGGTTTTGGTCCCATATTCAACTCTAGTATTGAAAGGGAATCTGTTGTTGTAGTTTGTCCAAAAAGGGGTATAAACCCATAATTTTGGTGTTTGTAGAATTTGTCAAAACTAGTTATTTTAGAATTTGAAATATTAGTATAGGAGGTCCTTAAGAATCTCATTGATGAACCTTGATCTAAGATTCAATGTGTGTTTGGGAGGAAAATACCACTGTAGCAGGTCTAGTAAGAGTAAGGATGAATTATGAGTTTTCTTGTTTGAAGGATTGATAGAGTCCAATTGTCAGTGAAAGTGAATCATCAGAAGTCTATGTGAAGTCTATAATCCTTAATGAAATCAGGGATTGGTGTGAGTCAGTAATCCATTATTGGAGATTGATAAGTATCCTTAGGAACACCATAACTTTGGAGTTTTGGAGTTTCAAGTTTATGAGTAACCAGGCAGGCATGAGTTATTAGATTTGGAAGGAATTCAAAGAGTGGAAGACCTTGGAAGATTCAGACATCCTAGGAAAAGGACAACAATAAGTAGAAGACAGTCAATAGAGGCCTAAATTCTTAAGGAGGGACAATGGTGGATTGGAAGACATCATCCAATCATTGAAGGGGTATGCCAACCTACACTTCTTGTTGTGTGCACTCTGCACCATATGTGGTCACCGTATATCCTCCAGTATACACATGGTGTAGTATATATGGTCACTATATATCCTACAATATACATATGATGTACTATATATATGGTCACTATATATCATCTAGTATACATATGTTGCACTATATATGGTCACTATATATCCTCCAATATACATATGATGTAGTATATGTAGTCACTATATATCCTACATTATACATATGTTGTACTATATATCATCCAGTATACATATGTTGCACTATATATGGTCACTATATGTCCTCTAGTATACATATGTTGTAGTATATATGGTCACTATATATCCTGCAGTGTACATAGGTTGTACTATATATATGGTCACTATATATCATCCAGTATACATATGTTGCACTATATATGGTCACTATATATCCTCTAGTATACATATGATGTAGTATATATGGTCACTATATATCCTCACTATATGGTCAGTGTATATGCTCATTTTGACATGAAATGAGCATTTTTACATCTTCCACATAAAAAGGTGGAATTGGAATTTGAGGGCCAAATTCTCATTGTCTCAATCCCCATTTTTTAAACCTCTCGGGTCTGTGTGCAAACAAAACATTATATTTGGGGTCTGTAGTCCCTACAAGACACTACTAGTTATAGATCAAGAATGTCATTGTCAAGCTCACAGCTTGGCAAAGGATGTCAAGAAAACAAGTGTGAAACAAGATACACACATTTTCAAGAGATCAAAATCAAAGAAAAATCAGAGTTACAAATCATACACTTAAATTTGCAGTTGGAATGTTAAAGAACAATAAGCACGAATGTTAAAGAACAGTAAGCGTGAATGTTAAAGAATAGTAAGCCCTGTTGCAATAGGAAATATAAATGGAATACACCGAGGAGTATCATCAGAAAAATGGACTACAAGCTTCATTTCTTTCAAAGAATTTTGTATATGTGAACTATGAGAATACATGATTTGAGCATCAACATTACAATAGTATGATTGATCTTCATCATTTGGTACTCCTTGGTGCATTCCATTTATATTTCCTAATGCGACAAGGCTTACAAATTTAAGAGGCATAGACAATAACCAACTACGAATGAAGAGACAAACAAAAGGTCAATGAAACCATCATGCATATCACTATATCTGCATTAAAGCATATTAAAGAACATAGAAAGGTCTTCTAAAACTACAACTATTGTCTACATCTGTAGTCTTCCCACATCCTACTTGCTATATCATCTCTAAACTTCTCCCAATCATCCCTATCACGCTGACTCAACCCATATGTCTCAAGTATTGGTACATTTATCCCATCACGATCATCATCCTCTTTAATAACCACTTCAGATGGAACACTGTCCTCTATAGTAATGAATTTGTGTTGTATGAAGCATGCCAAAACAATACGTGCTTTTGTCATGATTGGATAAGACGTTGCATGCCTCGGGATAGGAAAACACTACTTCAAAATGCCAAATGTACGCTCTATTGCATTTCTAAGAGAGGAGTGTCGATGGTTAAATAACTCTTATGGGTTGTTTATAGGGTTTTCTCTTGAACACTCCTTCAAGTGGTAACGTGTACACCGATAAGGAGTGAGAAATCCTGGTACATTTGGATATCCAGCATTGACTAAATAATATTTTCCTATAAAATAAAATATATTGTTAAACTGTGAAACATTGACACCGTGAAACATTTATCATTTTTTTCAATAAACATACAGTGTGAAATGGCATACCAGGGGGAACTACAAGTGGATCTTCTCTAGTGAGAGCTGAAGCTAGAACACGACTATATGTAGTAGACCCTTCCCAACCAGCAATAATGTATTGAAACTTATAATTAAAAGAAGAGACAGCCATAACATTTTGTGACAAGTTCCCTTTTATATCTTGATATTTACCTTGTAAGGTGACATCAATAGTTACTGGTATATGGGTTCCATCAATTACTCCAACACAATCCTATAGAAAGAAAAATTGTAGTCAAGAAACAAACGGTAATAAGATTAATAGTAAGGCAAAGATATTTGTAGTGCTAGGGGGTTTACCTTGAAGTAAGGATCGAAACGGTCCTTCCCACTAATTTCAGGAGGAGCATTTGGACCAGGTGATACAAAATAATCCGCATGGAGTGCTAAGATAGCCGTCAAGGCCTTGTGGAAGTATCGACTTACTGTCTCTTCAAAGTGACCAAAGTTGTGGGCAATCTTAAGATTCCTCAGATTGTGGCCAAGGGTGTGGAGGAACATGATTACTTGTTCTTCTAATGTTATGTTCATCATATCTGATAGGCTTCCTTTTTGCCTTAGAAGATTGGCTAGCCAAAAGAAGGCTGCTGCACTCATGCGAATTTGGTTGTGACAATGCACCTCATTCGAATGAATAATGCATTTATAAAAATTACTTCTTTCCTTACACCTTTTTGGCTACCTTCTTGTGCAAACACCGCTTTGGCTAATCCAAGGACAACAAGAACTGCGAGAATACGAGCACTTGTGGTCTTCCTACAAATGCATCCTTGAATGTTTATATTGTTGGTAAGATCCATCAATGACCTTAAAATAACACAGAACATAAGGTTTGAGATACAAAATCGTCACTCATAGGTAGCAAGAGGACAAGCCAAGAAATGCATGTACTTATTGACACAACTATTTGTATATGTATTCCTAGCTGGTTATTATCTATAAGTGTTGAATTTGTTAGCATTGTTGCATTAGGGAATGAAATTCGAATGGGGGAAAACATATAAGATGTTTTTTTGTAAAACATAGTGATTAATAATAGAAGATATTTTTTTGTTAAACATGATTAATAATAAATTAATTATATACATATATATGGTTCTTATATATGCACATATACATATATATATAGGTATGTAATATTATTAATCATGTTAGAGATAACAACATTCTTCACTTTGGCAAAGCGGCTAAGGCGACGACATTCTTCATCTTGTTCAAACATAATGATTTTTAATCCCGATTTATTGATTTAAAGATGCAAAATTTATCTTCTGAAGTTCTATTTTAATTGAGTTGAAAAATAGCTATTTAAATCAAATTTTCATAACAATTATGAAGGAGATCATAACCCCACCATATATATACTCACTGCCTTTCATCTAATATGTATGCTATGATCAAATATGCACATAAACAACAATACTACATATCGGTGTTCATAATCATCATGATTAATAATAACTTAATTATATACATGTATGTGTGCATATATATGGTTCTCTCTCTCTCTCTCTCTCACACACACACACACACACACACACACATAGCTATGTAATATTATTAATCATGTTCAAGATAACAACATTCTTCACTTTGGCAAAGTGGCTAAGGCAACGACATTTTTCATCTTGTTCAAACTGTGTGATGATGATAATCACCTTCATGAAATTAAGATCAAATTAGCAACAATTCTAAAGTAAATACAATGCAAATCTATTTAAAAATGAAACTAAGATCTATAACATCTCATGGCTCTCTAGAAAGAGGTGGTAAGTGAAGCTCTCAGCTCAAATATCCACTAGTGACACTTCTAAAATGAGAATGTATGTTGTTCTATGCTTCTACAATGCTTCTATGACGATGATTCTAGCTCAAATTGATACAAGTATAATGCAAATTGCTCTAAATGCTCTTAGAATACTCTTCAATTGTCTATAGTAACAATGCTTTGCAAATGAATTTCCAAGATATCAATTGCTATCAAAATGCTTCATATTTATAGTAACTTCCCAAAGGTAGGGGGTGGAGTGAAGTAATCATGATTTACCTTTGGTTGAGTCAAAAACTTTGCTTTGTCCATAAATGGGAGGACAATTTAAATGTTTGTCTCAAAGCTTTGGACAAAAGGACAAAATTGAGTGGATGAGATTCATCCTTTTTGAGTGATTTGTGTCTTTTTGTCCTCAATTCTTATTGGTTGCTCAACTTTGTTGAAAGATATTAAGAATTATTAAATTCAATTAATTAATTAAATTTAGCCATGTAAGGGTAATAGGTTCATTTTGATTTTTGATTTAAACAACTATACAACTAATTGATTAAAATCAATTATGTAGTGTTTTTCACCCCTTTGAGCTTTGATTTAATTATTTAACATCCTTATTTGATTTTTCCTTTGCTTTAATTGATTTTTGTCCAACTTTATTTAATTGTGTCCATTTTAAATTGATTTTATCCCTTTTTGATTGAATTAGTGCATTTTGATGATTTTGAGCCATTTTATTGATTTTTGCAATTTAAAAGCACTTTGTCCATTTTTACATGTCTACAATAATCATAGAGACTAATGCAATGTCCGATTTTCTAACAAACTTTGAAGCAATTTCACATAAAGTTATGATTACATACCTATCAATCAATGGGATGAATCAAATAAGATTAGGAATTTGGAAACCTTTTGTGATTTAAATATCCCCAGAGAGTCTAAAGGAAGGTTGGGGAAGTTTTATAAATGTAATAAATGTGCAATGCTTGGCTAATCATCATCCATTTAGCACTTGTCAATGTTGTTACCAGATTTATAAGGATTATAATCATCAGAAGCTCACTAGCATACCTACATTTTAAAAAATCATGTAAAAGATGCCAAGAGATATCAAATTTCAAATTATTTACAAAATCAACCTCACATAGAACACCATGAATTAATGTTCATATTGAATAATTAAATATTTCAAAACTAAATTTCAATCAAAATGAGTCAATTACTGACTTAACCATCAACAGTGATACTACAATCATGCGAGAAAGAGCTAAAATTAACTGAGAAGATATATTGACATTGATTATAAAGTATAATATAATATTACATAACATTGAATGTAAAAAAAACAAATATTAATCTAATATCAATCAAACATATTATAAAATAATGAAATTAAAATACTGCTAATGTTTTGCATTGCTTTGACGACAAGTACTTATCAAATTTTAATTGTATTTGATTATTAATATAGTATATTATATAAAATACGTTATAAATCAACCTGTTGTTTCAAAAAACTGCTAGAAGCAAAACATAAAGTATTCAAAATTAGAAAAGCATTGTAATCAATGCTTGAAGTTAAAGTTTGAGAAATTTTTTTTAAAATGAAAGCTTTCAAGAACTTGTTCAATTCTAAATCAAAATCAAGACCACCTAAATGTATTCTCAAGAATGAAGGATGACAAAACATGAAGGCCTGCAAGAACATCCAAACTAAGGTAGTCCCTACATAATGCATAATCAATAATGGAAGGGTAGCAAGGATATCTGAATAGAGGGACACCAAGATGCAAAGCTCAACTTAATGTAGCATTATTCAACTCACTCTCGTATTCCTCTTATAAAGTAAATAGGCCCTTATCATGGGCAATCGGTCCAAGGCTCTAGTGGTCTAAGGTTACTGGAATCTATGGGGATGCCAATATGTGACAAGAGTAATCATAATTTGGGCAAAATGACTTACCACAAGGTAGTATGGCCATCTCCACTAACCACTGCTAGCAAAGATGGAACTCCAAACCATGTAACTACTTGGATGATTGAATGCAATAATGAATTGGACTCTTATAAGAAAACCATTGCCCTCCCTAGTTCTCGTTTGGGGAACACCAATAATATAAATATAGACAAGATTTTAGACTACTCTAACCAAAAAAATATTAAAATTTGAAAATCATTTCCTCCTCAAGTTAAATAGTATTAATCAGAAACACTGAAGGTCAACAACAATCAATATTTGGGCATAAGAGCAAACATGATTTGAACATGTGCATTATACCATATACCACAATTAAATCAAATGAATAAATGCCAGAATGCACGATACCAACACACTTCATATGACCTCACATCATTTTAAGAATGTCAGAAAGCTCAGTTGAGGCATGTTTTAAATCTGAATCATTAGCAAGCAAAAATCAGTCAATCACGAGGTTTGAAGTTTCAATATGTTGGTTAAGTGTTGATGCTATGAAGGATTCTACAATCAAGCAATCTTGGAGTTCACTTGCACATGAATTTTTTTGTACTTAATTGAATACAATTTTGAATTTGTCCATGCTAAATTGGGGCGAGGGCTCTATTAGTAATTATTCATTTCTCAGGGGTATTGGTAGTTGGGTGAATTGGAAAAGATGACAATTTTGAATTGTGAATATTCAGTTAAATATGGATTGCTAGGTGCTATTAGAACCATAGAGAACAATTGTTGCATTCAAGAAGTTCACTATTATTCCAACTGATTTAAATCTCTACATAGGGAACTTTGTAGGAGTGCAGTACAACCAATGATCTGGTACTATCCAATTTTGTAGTAAATATATTCTTCAATTGAGGAGGTCAGGTGACAAAATTTGGAATTGCATTGGCCTGGATGTGGTTCATACATTTTACATGTTATCATCATCCGTTAGGCAATGTTATATTATATTTTCTTCCTTTTCCCACCAAGCATGAAATGAAAAGATTACCTTTTTTCACACAAAATTAAAGAAAGATGTGGTTTTTATATAAATATAGAAAGGTTTGATTTTTGTGTGTCCTGTCTGAAAACTACTTGGTCAGTATTTTTTTGCATTTCATCTTGGAAAGGTTTTATATCTGCAAGACAGTAGGGGCAATTTTTTTTCCCCTAGCAATGATGGATGAAATACATGAGAAAAATACACCTAGTAGGAGTCAAGAGGCACAAACTTAAAAGTAGTTTTTAAGTGACCCTACTTAGCACTAACCATAAAATATTATTTACACTCTATATAGAAGACTCTGGATTTTGTAGAACATTTTATAATAGAACATTTTCATCATGTAAACCCTAAAAATCACACACCCATTTTCATCAAAATCCTGCATGAACTAGACATATCTCTGCATACCTTATGTTAAAATAGTTTAGGAGAGCCATTGCCTTAAAAACCCAGTGGAGGAGGGAAAGTGAAGGATGTCGATGCCTTAATCACTTTACAGAGGATGTTGTTGCCTCAGCCACTTTGCCAAAGTGAAGAATGTTGCTGCCTAAGCCGCTTTGCAGAAAATGTCGTTGCCTCAGCTGCTTTGCAGAGAATGTCATTGCCTCAGCTGCTTTGCCAAAGTGAAGAATGTCATTGCCTTCCGCTTTACCAGTGAAAATGCCCTAACGCGGACCCCTAATTTTATTCTCTTTTGAATGCGGACCTGACGACTTTTAAAAATGGGGGTTGAAAAATGTGGATTTTGGCCCTCAAATTCCAATTCCACCTTTTTAAGTGGAAGATGTAAATGCTCATTTTGGGCCAAAATGAGCATTTACATCTTCCTATTATATTTTCATATTGCACTTCCAAACTGAGGATTCGATGAAATTAGAAATTGCAAATGCCAATTCCAGGCTAATTCCCGCAACCAAACGGGCCCGTTTGTTTGTTGGAATTAGGTTGGATTTGGGATTGTCAAATCTCAGAATTGACATTTTTGATGTTTGTGTTCAAAACGTGAAACTGGAATAGGGATTTTTTAATTCACATTTACCTCGAAAACCAACATTTGAATCTTCCATCTAAATAGGTGGAATTGGAAAATCAATTCCAATCCCACTTAAATGGGAATTGGGGGTCAAACAAAATTTATAATATTTTGAAATCCATATGCAAACAACATTTTCCATCTTCTCATTGTGAATTCGAGGTGAACCAAATAGTTCCAACCATATTTGAAAAACCATTTTCCAGATTTAAAACTTCCAAAATTGTCAAATACTGGAATTTGACAATTCTAGCACTATTTAATTCCCACAACCAAATGAACCCTAAGACATATCGATGATGGGTATACCTATGTTTTATTGGCATATGAGCTTCATTATTGAGCTACTGAATACTTTTAAGGTGCTGAAGAAGGGGCTTCAGGTGGGCTAAAGTTTCGTAGGAGGATCTGGATCACAAGTGGCAGAGCCAAGACATTGGATTTTCAAAGTTTCTATGCAAGACTGAATATTTTGATTTTCTCATCTTTGTATATGAATATGTAAAAATCTAGACGGTTACATTTTTTATTTTATTTGAAAAACATTTTTTCCCAAAAGAAATCTTGGATCGGAATGTGGGTTGTCTATAATGTTGGGAATAAGCTCAAGTGTATTCTAGGTTACACAATAGGCACTATTATCATTAAAGTGGAACCTCAACCTTGTCACAGTTTGGGTATTTAGAACTTCTTATTATGGTATGATTTAATTATGTAGTTTCTGAGTTAGATTTATTGATTTATGTTTCATAAATAGTGGTAAGTACATTGCAATATAGTATAAACCAACATTCTATTTCATGTTGACTATATTATTAGGCCAGCCACATCATGATGAAGAGAATGATGTCATGCATAGAAGAAAAATTGAAAGCTCAAACATCAAATTTACTGATAGAAATAACATAAAAAAAGGAATTTAGAGTGTGTTGACCTTCCCATGAATTAGGGATATGTTGATTAATCGAATGTGTTGCTTTATAAAGAACTTAAGAGTTTGGAGTTCGCTAAATCTAAAAGTAAGAAGAAGTCACATAAGCAACGATCTATAGAAAATATAATTGCTTTTGACTTCTTGGCTTTGGAGATATGCAACAAAGAGAAAGAAGCATCTAAATTGGCTGATATAGTGGACAAAAATATACACAAAGTTGAGAATCATGAACAAGTTTTGGTACTAGTTGATTTGATGATAGTTCACAAACATGCTGCCAAAACATCTTCAAAATCCCAAATCTAAACAAATAACAAGGCTAAAATAATTATTAAAAAAAGAGTGAAATTAGTTACAACCCTTGTCTTGGAATGGGAAAAAAAACCAACAGTTAAAAATTACAGATTGTGAAAAGTAAAATTGTGATCATTGGAACGTTGGCAATGCCAAGCATATAGGGTTTTGGATGAGACGATAAAGGCATAAAATTAGATATATTATTTGTAAGGTAAACTGGCACAACATCTTAATGCATGCATGTGTATTTGTATTGATCATGATAAAGAGTTGGTTGGCTCAAAAAATATAACACATTATAGTCTACCTTTCTATATTGATTTGCATTGTTTTGTGTTGCAGTTGATATGCATTTTTTGTTGTTGTAGTGTATAAAAAGATATTATTTTACTTACAATTTAATACATGCTAATCAATTAATGGTAAAAAAAGTGCATTAACATTTTTGAATAGTAAATAAAAACAATTCCAATGACTACTGAAAATGAATGTTCATAAGCATCATTGTTTAGTAATGGTAAATAAAAAATAAAATGCATTACAATTTTTGAATGGTAAATAAAAACAATGCCAATGCTGGCCTGGAATGATTGTTCAAAACAAAATACTAAGAATGTAAGGCATAATAACATGTTTAATATACAATTCACCCCCTTGCTTATAGTATAAGTTATGATCATCCATCAAAGAAAAAAGTACAGATTCAAAGCTACAACTTTAAGAGCGAATGCATATAATGAAATGATAATAATTCAAAATTAAAAGTACATGCAGAACAATATATATGTTTTTTATTGATACAATCATACCTCAGATAAATGTAGATATCTCTTAGACTAATCAATCTACAATCTAGAAATGTTCTAAGTTGTTTTAAACCAATCAAACAACACTTCTTAACATGTTAGAATGTCGCTTCATTGCCAACTGATTACTTACCATATAGCTTTCCTTTACGAACTTGGTATGTTAAATTTAAATTCAATTGATTAGTTATGTAAATAATATAACTTTTCTTTATGATAGTAGATTAAATTTCAATATGCATATGAATATCTAAGAATTCTTATCAATTGTGTCCAAAATATTCACTACTCTGTCAGCTCAACTCAAATAGTACTACTCTGCCAACTTATCTCATACACTAAAATGAATGTCAAATTTTCTCAAAAAGTTATATATTTACTAATGATTTTGTTGTCACTACAATATTTTTATAGCCAGAGTTAGATAAAGATAAATTTATTAATGTCCAATAAGAGACCAACAAGGGTGTAAGGGACTAGAAATGTACAAAAAAAGGAACATCGAACCAACAAACCACCAAACAGTGGTCGGGAAAGCAAGCAAGAGCGAAAAAAGAAAGAAGAGAACAAGAAACAACAAGCAAGAAGAACATACACAAGAGAAGGACTAAGGATCATTTTCAGGTAGAAATAAATCCAACACTAAAGGATAATGATCAAGATGAGCAGGAACCCTTGGTCATCACTGTGAGTTGCTAGAGATGTGTCATTGACGGGTAAAGGTGTTGCGGGGTTTCACAGATCTAGAGTGACCAATGATGGAGGCAATGTGAGGCCGCTTCACCCCCGTAAAGGAGATGAGGGAAAGAAGAATACCATAATGAACTAATCGGATATCTGTCTCTAGGGGAAAAGAAATTGTAGAGTATGCTCGTGGAGTTGTATAGTCTCACGGTGATAAAGTGTCAGGTATCTTTGATCGGTGTAGCTAAAGAAAGCAGTCAAGGAATTGCACCCTCTAAATAAGCAATAGAATCTCCCTCTGATCTCATAGTAAGTAGGACAACAGAAGATGAAGTGTGTCTCAGTCTGAATCTCGGCCAGGGTGAATAACTTGCAAATTTGATCATCTCTGTCAATGTGATGGTCTGTCTGGGCTCGAAGGCGATGAGATCCAACCCTGAAAGATCCCAATGTGATGCGAAGAGTGTGGTACCAACATTGAGATAAGTATCTAGGATGAACAATAATCCCATCCTGAATGTCTAGAAAGTGCTTAGCATAAAAAGCCATCCTCGGCCGCAGACCCCCACATAGGTTGATCCAGGTCATGGTGATATACTACTTGTATATGTCAAGTCTGACATGTTTGTTCAACTCTTGTCTGGAAGGGAGGAGGTGAGCCAGAGTGTCAAGCAAGAACTGATAGGGGGGAGGTGATCAATGTCAATCCCGACGGAACCTAAAAGGGATGAGGCCTGGGCATACCAACAACGGGCTTTGGAGGAGGGGTCTGTCTTGGCAAGCACCACTGAAGAGCAATAGGCCATGTAGGATCATTTATTGCGATCATCATTGAAGTCCACAAAACAATAGAGGCAATGAATAAACCAAACCATATCAAAGATGGTCCCCAATCTAAAGGGATGAGCCCCGAACTCAACCAGAATGATGCTATGAGAGGTGGACCGATGACACATGATGATACACCAGAGGAAGATAGTTTGAACATGCTCAATAGAGGCCCAATCATAATCCACAAGGGACGACCCCCAAACAGTAGAACCATAAAGTACCGTAGGTCTAACCAAGGAATCCAAGAGGGACAACTTGGACGCGGTGTCCTGAAAATGATGTCTGAAACACTGTCTCTCCAACATGGTAAGGGAACCCATCCCTTTATTGATCCTGGGCAGAATGATGGGTCTCAGGCTAAAGTGAGGGCCGAAGAACTTGACCCCAAGGTAGGTGTATGAAGAATTAATCTCAATCTCTAGTCCTTGATAGTAGAAATGAAGATGTGAGGTCTTCATGCAGTTGAAGATCATCACCTGCATCTTATCGAGATTCACCACCAGTTGTCTCAAATCACAAAAAGAGGCCAAGCTATCAAGAAGTCTCTAGAGACTTTCCGGTGAGGAGGCAAAGAGAATCACATTGCCAATGAAGAGGAGAATGGAGTCAAGAACTTGGTGCAGGTAGCAACCATCACTCAGAAGTGAGGAATCTCTGAGAAAAGCCTCGAGCTCGTCAATGTAGATGCTGAACAAGGTGAGGGAAAGGGGGCACCCCTATTTCACCCCAATAGTGCTCTGGATAGGGTCAGAGAAACCCTCAAGAGTCCTGAATCTGCCCTTAACACGCTCGTAAAGTCTCATAACAGCTGTCAAAAGAGTCTCAAAAATCTCGATATCTCTAAGTCTCTGGAAGAGTGCCACCCGAGGGATGGTATCGAACGCCTTACAAAAGTCAATGAAGTAGCAATAGACTTTCACAAAATGATGGTGAGCCTCCTCAATAATCACCCGCAAAGTCGGGATGTGGTCCATGGTTTGGTAATCTGCCCAGAAGCCAGCTTGACCTCTAGCCTTGTAATCTCTCATGTCCAACTGCCTATTAAGAATAATATTTAGTGCTATTGCGTAGAGTTTGGCGAAGGTGTGCCCAATCATGATGGTCCTATAGTTGTTGGGGTCAGAAACTGACCCAGCCTTGTGAATCAGATAGATTAAGTGTCCCGACCAGGACTCGAAGAAGCCGATGCAAACCACACTATTAAAGAGTGAAATCAATTACAATTGAATTAGGACTAACATATCTATATTTTTAAAAATATATCACACATCAATTTTGAAATGTCTATTTACTTTTAAAAAATGTGAAATCTAACAAAAAAAGAAAAACTCTTCTCATCGCCATCTAAAGTATACTCAACACACTTGACAAACCACATTTCAAACTGTTCAATTATCCAATGTACACTTCAATACAATTTTTTATATTAAATTTTAAAAAATTAAAATTAAAATAGTCTCACTTACACCATTCTCCATCTCATTCCCCTACAAAAGATACTAAATAAACTTATCTTTTAACTATTGAAACAATAACATAATATAAGTTTGATAACAGTTAAAAGAGATTCTTTAACATAATATAATTTTGATAACAGTTAAAAGAGATTCTTTAATAATTTATTTAACAGTTTCAAGAATAACTTTTTGGATATATATGGTCACTAGATTTATACAAATAGTTGTTTTAATGCACCATTAACTTATATATATTTCCTATCCGCTAAACCTATTTTGGTGCCAGCGCGAGTAATTATCGGCAACTGCTAAGTCGAACATGGACAAAATCAAGCATATTGTTTATTTTACAGATATTTGTAATAATAATTATCGGCAACGACTAAGTCGAACATGGACAACATCGTGTGAAAAGCATATTGTGGAAATGTGCGCCAAAAAATGATTTTAATAATTCTTTTCCACGTTTGAATGCCAAGTGCTTACCAACTGGGTAGATATTGCGTGCTCCTCGCAACTACACTTGACAGAGAGATCTGACGATGACGTGTCTTAGCGATCTCCGTCGATGCTCCCTCTATTCAAGATGAATCTGAACCGTTCCTTTCTACCCTAATTTTCCTTAAATTGCAGGCTCAGAGGAACAAGTAGAATCCTCGTCCACCTCTCTCATTGCATCTGTTTGAGGTGCAATCTTCTGTGTAAATGGTTGGTTGCTGCATACGCAGTAGTACCAGCAGGCTTTGGTTTTAATGGCGTCGTCCGTGCTTTTGCTCGTCTCTACAGAAGGCTTTATGGCGAGTAATCTGGAGGCTGAAGGCTTTGGCGTCAAATTTTCGGCTGTCTGTAACACCTAGTGACTACTTATCTGGTTTCATGGTTGTAATCATTTTTGTCATGTCAGATCTGTTAGATCAGCACGCGTCCACAGATCTGGACTGTTCTAACAGGTCTGATCTTACTGATCTGGACCGATCCAACGGATCTGGGCTGTTGTAACAGGTCTGGTCTAACAGATCTGGGCTGATCCAACAGATCTGGAAGCGATATGCAGTCTACTTTTAAATAGGGGCTGTGATTTACCTTATATGCTTTCTGGAGGAGGAAATATGTCAGATCTGTGTAAATATCATCTGGTTTGAAGAGATTTTGGAGTGTATATGGCGTTGCCTTTGCAGGTGCGCTTGCAGGCAGGTCATGCTATCTTAATATAAACTATTTTGTTTGATTTTGGGGAGGGGTGAAGCCCTTCCCCAGCCTGCGTGCCGTTTTTTAGGCCGGGGCTTTGTTTGTTGCGTGGTTGTGTTTTGTGTGCTCTTTTGATGGTGTGCTTCGTTGTTTGAGATGGATGCTTGATAATGCTTCTATAATGGTGATAACAAAGAAACTACAAACGACCCAACTGAAGCCACTCTGTCGTCGCGATTTTACCACGAATCAGGTACGTTGTCTGGTACAATTTATAGGCGCAGCTGTTCATTTCTTCCGGTTCTTTTAAATTTCAAGTTAACTATGGCATATACAGGTATAACTTACTTTATTTTTAACGAAGGATTTATCTCATTTAAGACGTAAGGGTTAAATTTTTTTTCCAAGGGATCTGACCCTTTTTACCATGCAGAGTTCATGGAATCGCATTTAAATCTTTAAATTTTATGTATGATGTATACATAACTTTCAATTATTTCCTAGATTTAATTTTTCATGAGGAGTTCTACCCGATGTGGAGGATTATTTGATTTTATTGTCTGTAATTGGTATTTATGTCAAGAGTCTGTGAAGGTTGTTAATACATCATATAATGAGGCTCATTAAGGATATAATTTCTTTTACAGATGGAACATTTGTCATATATCAAAGTTTCTTTTACAGATGTGAATTTGGGTTAAGGTTCGGTGAAAATTTTAAATGTTATTGTGTTAAAGAGCTCGTTAAAGGTTATGAAGCAATTAAGAAACGCCTTACAGAAGTTTTGACTACAAATGCAAAGCTTTTTATGGTATTTATTATAACATAATTCCAAAAAATACTGTTTAACATAAAGTATTTGGATGAAATCCTTTTCATATAATATTTTGCACATGATGTATATTAATTGTTATGAAACAACTAAATGCCTTCACAAGTTTTTAGTAGCAACATAAAACTTGAAGCTTGTTACGGTTTTTTTAACAGATTTCAAAGAAATTTTTATTTAATATCATTGTATGTATTTGAAGCTTTAAATGTTACATAAGAATGTTTTGATAGAACTCGTCTCCTCGGCGAATTAATTTTCCTTTGGTTGGAATTTTAATACACCAATGTTCATGTAATTCTCCTGAATCAATTGTAAGTAGTCTGTATGTAACTATTTTGAGTCCATATCGGGCGATCGAGAAACTGCTTGCTTAGCTGCAGTTTGAACGCCAAAAATACTGTAATGTAATGTATGACTACTTATAAATACGTTCCCTTGTATCCTTTTGTGTATTGCACCTTATATAAACACATTCTCATGTATTTTTCTGAGGAACTTAGGTCAATCTCGGCTTCTTCTGGGCGAGGAAAGTATTTATCACGGCGCTGGGAAGTTGCAGCATGTGATGCTCACATATGACATATACTTAAGGGTATATGATGACATTCAATTACGGACTATGGCTACAGTTGTCTTCTTATTATGAAGAGTGGGCTGAAGTGTATTGTAGAGGTTAGCGTGTAGCGGATGAGCTAGGAAGCTGAATGATTAATGCGGGATATGTGACAGAGATTGTGCATAATGCTGGATTAGTATTTCAAAGAGTGCGCATAATTCTCCTCCTGCAGAGGTTAGTATGTAGCACAATGAGCTAGGAATCTGAATGATGCATGGTGGATATTTGAGGGCAATTAATGTGCATTTAACATTAAATATTCCGAAGAGTTGACACGATTGTACTGCAGAGGTGGGTATATGGCTTGCTGAACTGGGAAGTTGACTGATAGACGGAACTGTGAGAGAGTGAAGGTGCAACAATTCAGTAATGAGATGAGTTTGCAAAAGTCAACTGCAGAGGCGGGTGTTTTGCCGGCTGAGCTGGGAAGCTTAGTGATGGAGGAAATAACGGGCAGACAGGTAAGTGATGGTTGCAGCTTCAAGCCATTGGAAAGTTTGTATGTAATCTCTGAGTTATAGCTACGAGTTAATATTTTCATTTTCGTAAGGTCTCTTAAAGTTTTTGCTTTTGGCTGCAGGAGTCATTATTTATAATGTATATTGTTAATGTTACTTGTAAATTATATCGTCGGCTAGATTTTCTCTGGTTTGTTAGTCTCATAAAATTTCAAGACGAAAAATCTGTACGAATGAATGTGAAATAAGAATAGCTGTTGAGGTAAATTTTCAGTTAATTGTGCTTTAGCAATCTGATTGCTCTGAAGTTTAAAGCGGAGAAGTTTTGTTTGGTGATCTTTGTCTACTATTTAAATCAAATTTTTAAATGTCTATGTGCGGGTAATTCCTCTGGAATGTTCTAATTCCTGCACAAGTCTCTCTAGAGGGGAAACACTTAGTTTTTTTTTCAGAAGTTTGCAAAAAGCTATATGATGAAAAAAAATTTCGTGGCTGGATAGCCACTACCTCTCTAGAGCTTCATCTCATGTTTGCCTGGCATTTGTATTGATCAACAAACATTTTAGCTAATTTTTTTAAAACCTAGTTGAGTTCCATTTTCTACCTAATTTGTACTTGTTCTTATCTCTTGTTTGCCTGGCATGAGTGACTAAAGACTTGGGTATTCGGCCAGTTAAATTAGCGTTGGTTTTGATCCAGGCCTAATCCTTGTAGAATGGCTTTTGCTCTCAGCATTATGTATTTCTGGTAGGGTCTTTTTGTTATTTAATTTCTATTTTATAAGCCATTCAGGCTTTTTTTGTATTCAGCATGATTTATATCTGGTGGGCTCTTTTGTTAGTTAATTTCTATCCAATGATCTGACTCGAGCGCCGAATGGATTTTGCTTTCTTCACCCTCAAGTTCATCGTCGTCAAAGTGAGTGCTTGAACTTTGAGGTACCTTTTGTCTGGGTTATTTTTGCTGAAATGTCAATTATAGTTTCTGGCAACAGCGTCTCTTTTACTATTAACTTCAATCATATCCCTTGCTATGTATGCTTTGAACTCTCTGCATTTTACGTCTGTATTTTGTCGGGCAGATTTTTAGAGTAATTTGTGGAGCTTGTGGTCTCATGAAAATTTGGTTAATGCATTTGTCGATTCAGTTTTTAGTTTTTTTTAATTAATTTTGTATATCTGTCCATTTTTTTAATAGTTTTGTATATGTGTCCACAATTTATTTTTAAGGTGTAAACAGTAATTATTTTTAAAAGTAAAATATGGGCTATATATTCGATTTGGCAAATATATTAACATAGGAAAAAGTGTTGTGTTAAATGGGCTATCTGTATTTAACAAAGCTGTGGTTTAAATACACAAGCACATCAGCTTAGACACACAATACTTTAGACTCTTTTATTATCTATTTGTTAACAAAATATTTATCTGTATTTAACAAAGCTGCGGTTTAAATACACAAGCACATCAGCTTAGACACACAATAGTCTAGCAGGGGTTTTTAGACTCTTTTATTATCTATTTGTTAACAAAATATTTAGATGATGGAAATTTAAGAGACGGGATGTAGATAGAATAGGAAATGAGTTCTAATAGATTCAATCTGTGTTTAGTGGTCCATTCATTGTCATGGGAGATTGGTTCTTGTGAACAACTACTATTGTCTCTGATCTCCCAAGAAATCTTGGTGTTTCACTTTTGTGAGCACTATCTAGATTCAATCAGTTTTTAGCGGTCTATTCAGTCTCATGGGAGATTGGTTCTTGTGAACCACTATCATTAATATTTGGCTAGCAAGCAGATTGAAATTCACACAAACCTATCTCTTACAAGAATGAATGGAACACTCAGCACTATTTGGTTCTAGCTGATGTTCACAAAGGTGAAGCATTGGGACTTTCATCACCCATTCCAGTACTGCTTTGGTGATGTCCCAGGAAATCTCGGTGCTTCACTTTTGTGAGCATTATCTAGATCCAATCAGTGTTTAGTGGTGCTTTGGTGATGTCCCAGGAAATCTCGGTGCTTCACTTTTGTGAGCATTATCTAGATCCAATCAGTGTTTAGTGGTGCTTTGGTGATGTCCCAGGAAATCTCGGTGCTTCACTTTTGTGAGCATTATCTAGATCCAATCAGTGTTTAGTGGTTCTTTCATTCTCATGGGAGATTGGTTCTTGTGAACCACTACCATTAATATTGGGCTAGCAAACATGGACTCCTCATCACCCTTTTCTTTACCCTTGTGATCTCTACCCTTGTGATCTCTACTCTTGTGATCTTTGGGGAAGTCTTGGTGTGAGCATTATCTAAATTCAATGAGTGTTAACTGGTCCATTCATTCTCATGAGAGATTGGTTCTTGTGAACTACTATCGTTAATATTGAACATGGCACACAGCGATTTTGGTTGGCATAACATGGTAAATAACAATTTACCAAGTATACTTTATGGTTTAGTTTTCATTCTCATGGGAGATTGGTTATTGTGAACCATTACCGGTAACGCATCAATTTTAGTTGGCATAACATGGTAAACAGCAATTTATCAAGTATACTTTATGGTTTAGTTTAATATCAAGTATAATTATATGCAAAAATATAAAAAAACAAAAAAAACTAAATATATATAAATTAGTATAAAATAAAATAAAAAAATTATATTTGTAATAAAAACCGTTTTTTCAAAAAAAAATCTAAATTCTCAACTTAAAGAAAATTAAATTTGCTTTAACAAACAAAAACCAACACTCTTTTCCTAACTAAAATTAAGGTAGCAAATAAAAACTATTATCAAGCTAGCAAATGAAAAAACTAAAATAAAATAAGAACTTAAGCCAGTAAATAAGAAAATTAAAATTGGTAAATGGTAAATATAACATGTAAAGTGAAATCAGCGATGGGGAAGCCAGCTAAGAAAACAAGTTAATTTCATTCTAGGAAATGATTAAATAGGCAATGATGTGTCAGTGGTAAAGATTAAAAAAAAATATATATATATTTTTAATAGATAGTCTAAAACATTATAGATGTCAAAAAAAGAAAATCAAAAGTTTAAGTAGCTGATCAAGTGCAAATAGCTGTCAAATTTTAAGTTAATTTCATTCTAGGAAATGATTAAATAGGCGATGATATTTCCGTGGTAAAGATAAAAAAAATAAAATAAAATATTTTTAATAGATAGTCTAAAACATTATAGATGCCAAAAATGAAAGATGCCAAAAAAGAAAATCAAAAGTTTAAGTAGCTGATCAAGTGCAAATAATTGCAACATTTGTCAATCTAGAGTACCAACATATATTGGGTTCTAAGCGTTTTTGAAGTTTCAAGTGTAAGTAGTGGGTTGTCAAATTTTAAGTTGAGTATGAAACGAGTTAAAATTGTCATATAAGATTTTGAAGGATGTGATCAACTGCTGAATCCTCTATTGTAATAATCATAAAATCTGAATATCATAATGATTTTATAATGAAGTGTTAGATGCCAGATTTGATAATGAAGTATTAGTAAATCTGCTTTTCTACTCTGCAGTTAAGACGAAGAAAAATGAAGATGCTGAATTGTTTACTCGTGCCAATGGCAATTTCATCAGATGTTGATTGTGCATCTCGTTCTGATATTATCATTGTATTTTTTTCCCCTACTGACTGCTGGTAGCTGGCACATTACCCTGGCCGATTCTGATAGTGCAATTCAATGTTCGAAAGGCCTTTTCTCGACGTCTTGCACTTTTTAAAGGTTAGTATCTTTTTAGTACTCCCAAGTCATTCACATGGTATGTAAAATAGCCGCGGTCGGAGCTCCATTAAAATGGTTGGTATGTGAATTCCTTTTTTGTCCCAACTTTGTTTCATCTGAGTTAGGATGCGATGAGTAGTTTCGATGTTCGAAAATAGTCGTTACTATCGTGTGGTGTAAGTATTAGTTTAAGCCGCAATGCTTTTGGATTGCATATGTAGTTTTTGCATCAACGTTGTTTTTGCAAGTACAAGATTATGGGACAAATTTGTTGTTTAGTTTAGGAATCCATTTAATAGAAAATTAACCGCTAAACTGTTTTCTTAGATTTGTTGCAATTTGTCTACAATTTGTTTAGCTGAATGTAGTCGGTTGTTTTGTCTTTTTGAGAAATAGATAGTGTTTATTTTAACTTGGCCATAATTTGCTGCATCGATATGGTACTTTCACTATTGATGTATCCCATTTGCAGGAAAGGATTTGTTTTTAATGAAACACATTCATGCTATAGGTAGTCTTAGGTGAATGTCCTGTGTTCTGGTAGTGTAAAGGAAACACCCCTCTATTTACAGAGGAGATAGGGGTTCGAATCCTCTACAGGACCTTTATTAAATTTTTAAATATTATAATATTTGATTAGTAACTATTGATGGTTAGAGGACTTTACATTGCAAAATATTATATTTGTTTGAAGTTTGTGAAGAGATCTGTTGGGCAGGATAATCCAAGATAAATTGCTGAGGATTAAGAGTTGATTACTCTATCAGTCAGGCCTAAATGAATACATGAATACATGCATTTGTGATTACAAAAAAAATATACGAACGGAAAATATTTAGAGTTAGGGATATGAGAGATTATAAGAAATTTATGTTCAAGGCATGAAGCAAAGGAATGAAAAAACAATAACACAAGAAGAGTTGGGAATACGGGAAGTGGGAAACGAAGAACTCATGCCACAAGGTAAGAAAATAAAGCAAGGGCCAAAATTTTGACTTGAAAAGGTAAACATGACGAGAACAAGGAAACTGAGGATTTACAAGGAAATCATGCTACCGTGGTAGCATAGCAAAGGAAAAAATGTGGCCCAAGTAAAAGGCACGTCGAGATGAAATTCACAAGACTCTAAAATTTAGTCCTTAGAAAATAAATGCACCCTAAATATTGAGATAATGAAAGATAATATAAGAAAGTTCAAAAAAACAAATACTTAACATAATTTTTTTGAGCAGGTTTTTATTATAAATTAAAAACTATTTAGAAACTTAACCTGCCCTAACATGAGTAGGGTTTGTAAATTACTTTTTTTTTTTTATAGAGTAAATTTATTAAAAGTAGGTGTAAGCAAGTTAAATATAGATGAAAAATAATATTATTTTAAACTTTCAGTATATTTTTTTTCAAGTACGTTTGGTTATGGATTTTTTTTGATAAGTAAATAGTTGAGGCCTTTTATTAAATTTTTAATGAAATCATGATTTTTATACCTTCTTTCTAGAGGAAAGAAAAACTTCCGTTGTGGCTTGAGAAAAGGTCCTCCTCACAAGTGATTACATATCCACAGTCATAAATTACACATAATTATCGTCAAATATCCAAGAGCTCTGAAGAGAAGCCAAAGCAAGCAACCGAAATACCTTATTAAGAAGTTGACACATAATCATATAGAAGCTGACACATGATCATATGGGCCGAAGGGCCTTATAGTCACCCAAAACTTGTACTCAAACCATAAGCATGAAGAGAGCAATGCCAAAGGAATCAGAACGAAATGAGACATTAATTAATGTTTGTAAGTCCAAGAGTTTGAGGGACCACCAAAATATAGACAAAATTAACCCATAAGAAAAGCCTAAGTTTTGAGGATTAACAAAATTTGGGTTATATCCATAGAACCAAAGATATTATGAAAGTAATGTAACATTCTCACAGAGCTTCTATCATCCTCATAGATGTTCGTTGTATTGAGCCCTTTTGCCACGATGTATTCTTCTAGCCAGTTCTTATCACGCCTATTATGTATATGACAATTGCTATGAGCATTGTCGGGATATTTGGATTGGCCCTAAACCTATCTCGACTATTGACAAATTGATCACCTAGACATTTCAAAACTGCTCTCCACATCACCTTGTTTTTGGCATCCACAATTTGCCTCATTCTATCCTAGGTTACTCCCTTGTCAAAAGCCATTTGTCTATTCAAGCTACCCAATATAATTGGAGTCTCCATAAACAGCTGTTCGGGGAGTTGCAAGAAGAAAAGACAGCTAGGTGGGAAACAAGTTGGTTTTGAAGAGAATTAAAAGAGCTCTACTATTCGAATTAAAAGAGCTTTGAAAAGACATTCCAAGTTATGTGTCATCAAGCAAAGGATTACCTAATTTAATGTTAAAGAGTGCCAGCTAATGACATCATAAAGAGGATCGTATGCTGTAATCATAGCAAGGAGTGGTTGATCGTTGGAGTCCTAAAGGCCCAAAATGATTGACAAAATTAAAGGAAGGAAATTGTAATCATAGCAAGGAGTGGTTGATAGCTGGAGTCCTTAAGGCCCAAAATGATCGACAAAATTAAAGGAAGGAAACCATACATAAAATAGTTAGTTTAGGGTCCTCCAAATCCACTCTAAAGTGATCTAAAAAAGGAAGCAAAAATGATAAGACAACCATACAAGAGGAGGTGAAAGTACAAACAATAATTGCAATAATTGCTTGTCAAAGAAAAAATGAGTGATTTGACAATGATGGATGCAAAATGGAATCAATGTGAACATATGTCAACATGAGTCCAAACCTTATTGATTAAATTTCAACCTTAAACTTTTCAGTGTGAGAATAGGCCTCTGTTAGCTAATGCCAGACCTTAATAAAGATTCACATTGGTGAAACAACTTCCATCTTGCCCCTTTGTTGGCCAACATGTTTGCTTTAGTGTTTCCTTCTTGGTAAATATGTGTGAGCTATGAAATGTATTGTTAGGAACATAAAAAAACAAGTTAAACATTTAACAAAACAAATCAAAACAACACTTATGCCAAGACAAAATAAAGCAAAAGGGAAGAGAATGCAAACACTCAAATGTAGCTTTTTTGATCTTTGGATTTGTTCAAATAGATTGGATGTGTGCTCAAGATGCTTCAAACTTCAATAGTGACTAAGATGACTAAATTTAATTAAAAGTGTTAATCAAATTTAGGTGTCTACATTTTGCCCATCTTCGACATAGTGTTAGAATAACACTTATTTCGAAGAAGTTTAAAATAATAGATGACACAAGGAAATTGTGGCAATGAAGTTGCCCCAGATTATGAGAATGAAAGAGTAGGTAGACTAGAGGATGCCCCTTCGAGAAGGCGGCGGGGAGAGAAATAGGGACCCAAGCGACATCTCAAAAAGAAATGTTGTCCCGGTAGGAAAGAAGATGAGAAAAATTGGAAAAATAGTATCCATGAGGAAAAATGAAGATGGGGGGTAAGATGTGTGGGGATTGATGGGTTTGGGATTTGGGTGAGATATTATGAATTTAGGAATTGGTTTTTTGTGAATTTGTAGAGTTTTGGAGGTTGGAATTTTGATGGGGGAGAGGTTTCTCTTGAAGCTTGAGAATGAGGTATTCCAAGAAGGAACACCCTCATGTAGTTTGAGCACTTAGTTTTGATATAGCAATATTAGAGACCTACCAAGGTTACTATGAACATCAAGGCCTTGTCACCATTATTGCATAGGATTGACTCAAAAAAGACACGCAATGTTGCCCCAACATCACACATGATCCTAAGGAGGCATGGTAGAAACGATGTTGGAGAAACCACAAACAAACAACATTTCCCAAGTGCACCATGCAACCCATAAGATCACAAGTGGAACGTGCAAGGGTCATATCTGACTGACTCACATGCAGAAGCAAGATGAAAAACAAAATAAAGACTTCGTGCTCGGACTGCCCCATTCATAGCACACCATGATATAAAGGATCATGACGATGTTGAGGAAGGATACAATCAAATAGCTTCAAAAATATTGTTTGTGCATAGGAATCCTAATTTGAAGGATTTGGGGATGTAGTCACCTAGGGGAGTCACAAATAGTATCCCTGCCCCTGACCCATGTGATGTATATGATCCATCAAAATATAGTTTTCACAGGGGTTGTTCTTCGACCATACAAAGATGCTCATATGGGAACTCCATCACTAGGGGGTACACATTGACTAAGGGTGCTTCAGAAAGCTGATCCGCAATAACTTGTCCCTTAATGGCTTTTCAATCGACATACTGGATGTCAAATTCACTGAGAAGTATTACCCACTTTTCCATGTCCTGTGAGCGTGGTCCTTGAAAGTAGATACTTGAGAGGATCAACTTTTGAGACTAGTTTTACTGTGTGGCTGAGCATATAGTGATGAAGCTTTTGAGTTGAAAAGACCACTGCCAAGCATGATTTTTCCATGGGGGAGTAGTTCAGTTCATAGCCTACCAGTGTACGACTGATATAGTAAATAGCCCTCTCCTTTCCATTATCGTCGACCTGCGCTAGAAGTGCCCCTAGTGCCATGGTAGTCATAGATATGTACAAAATGAGGGGCTGACCTGGCGTTGGTGGTACAAGGATAGGTGAATTTGCCGGGTATTTTTTAAGGTTCTCAAAATTGCGCTGACAGATGGGATCCCATTTGAAAGTGGTGTCCTTGCGTAACAGATGAGTAAAGGGTTGACACTTGTCTACTAGCTGGGAGATGAACCTTCGGACCGACTGTAGCTTTCCTTGTAGGCTTCTCAACTGCTTGAGCGTTCTGGGAGGAGGCATTTCTGTGATGGCTTTCACCTTCTTTGGGTCAATCTATATGCCTTGCTTGGACATAATGAATCCTAGCAGTTTTCCAGATGTGACACCAAAGACACATTTCTTTGGATTCAACTTTAACCCATATTGATGTAGACGATTGAACACACATTCAAGGACGTCGAGTTGTTCACCCCGTGTTTTGGATTTTGCAAGGATGTCATCTACATAATCTTCAAGGATTTTATGGATCATATCATGAAAAATGGCAGTCATTGCTCGTTGGTATGAAGCTCCCGCATTCTTGAGCCCAAATGACATCATGTTATAACAGAAGGTGCCCCAAGGCATGGTGAATGATGTCTTATGTTGATCTTCTTTTGCTATCCTAATTTGATTGTATCCTGAAAATCCATCCATGAGTGATAGCATCTCATGGCTTGCTGTGAGGTCAACGATCATATCAATGTTGGGTGGCAGAAAGTCATCCTTGGGACATGCCTTGTTGAGGTCCCTGAAGTCGGTGCAGATCTTGATCTCACCAGAAGGCTTTGTGACTAGTACCATATTGGAAATCCATTCTAAGTAATCTATAGCTTTGATGATCTTGACTTGTAGGAGCTTCTCTAGTTCTGCTTTTACCAGAAGGGCCACTTTTGGATGCATTTTTCTGAGCTTTTGTTTGACTGGTTTAGCGGTTGGATCTACGACGAGATGATGTACGACCAACTTTGGATTTAGCCCTAGCATGTGTGCATAGGGCCATGCAAAATTTATGATTGACTCTCGAAGAAGAGCTATGAGGGCTGATTCTTCACCTTCAGTTAAGGATGTCGCAATATAGGTGATTTTTGGGATTTCTTTTGTGCCTAAGTTGACTGGTTTGGTTTCCTCGATGACTATGGATGACTGTTCTAGCCGATAATCTTGGATGGGTGGAAGAGGCAAGTTTCCATCCTCTAGCGCCTCATAGAGGTTTTCACTAGGGGATATGCCCTTTATTTTTACTATTTTTGAATCAGGATGTGCCCCAGGGGGGTTTTCACATGAGGATTCTTTAGTTTCTTTTTTATTTTCACTTTTGCAGCTGGAGACTTCCTCTTCCCTGAAATATCCCTTGGGATTGAGTTGGTAGACTTTTGTTGATTCCTGCCCCCGGTTGGATTGTTGACTTGTGGCGCCCATGAATTTTAGGAGCGCTTTCTCGCTTCGAAACTCATCAATATGTGCCATGCTTGGTTGATCCCAGTCTATGAGGTCGGGATGAAGGAGTGGGAGGTCAATGAGGTTAATAGCGAGTTGGCGGAGGACAGAGTTGCCTAGGAAGGTTTCGTCATCAAAGATATCATCGTAGGATTGTTTTTCTTCCTCTTTCGGAATGTCTTCGACTTTCACGATTTCGTTTTGGATATTCAAGAGGGTCACATTAGGCGAATTAGTGGCCACAGTCACAACAGTGGGTCCTCGTATGTGCAGGCGAGGGGTATTAAAATTGAGACCTTGATGTTGTGGATTCTTGGATGCCTCCATAGGTTCTTTCATTCCAGCTTATGTGTGTCCAAGGTTGCCACCTTGATAGTTCCATTGTTTGGTGGCCCATTTGTGGGATATAGGGTACTTGTCTTTGAAATACCCTAGAAGCTCAATATTGGGCGGAAGGGGATCCTTGTATAGCCATTGGTTAATATTGGGTGCTAGCTCTTTACCATTCAAAATTCCATTAGAGATGAAAGTAGATGAACCCATAGTCTTGATCTTGGGACCCTCCTGAGGGGCCTTAGTTTCATGACATGGGCGTCCATGAGTGTGTGGATCCAACAGGAGAGCCCCTACTGCAAAGGCGTCGGTGAGGCTGTATTCACCACATCCCTTCTTGTTGATCTTGACAGTAAAAAGGGGGGAGGCTAAGATTGTTTCTAGATCGCAGTGGGATCGGGAAGAACTGGCGATAAACATGCCAATATCGATTCCAAGACAATGAGTGGAGTGGGGGAATGAAGTTTCAATTGCACGATAGTATGCGAAAGGCTGGGGATCGACGTGGATGGTGATTTCAGTGCCTTGATATGGGAATTTGATGCACTGATGATAGGTGGAGGGGACGACCTGGATGGAATGGATCCACGGGCGACCGAGGAGGATGTTGTAGGGGAGGTCAAGATCAACAACGTGGCATATGGTATCTTGGACTACGGGGCCAATCTTGATAGGAAGAAAAATAGTACCTTCAGAGGTACGCTCTAGGTTGTCATAATCCTTGATGGTGATTACATCGTGAGAGATGTTTGCTTCTGTGAAACTAACCTATTGGATGAACTTTAATGTACAAAAATTTAGGACCGAACCATTATCTATCATGACCCTTTTTACGACGAAGTCATTAATCATGACGACGATGCGGAGTGGGAGATTGTGATCTGGTTCAATGGATGGCATGTCAAAGGCTTTGAAAGAGAGGGTGGAAGGAGTGGATAGGTGCCCTACAAGGTTCTTGAATTGAATAGTGTTGATGTCCACGGGAACACGAGTTTCTTGTAGGGCGTTATTAAGGACTTCCTGGTGAAGGGGTGATGTGCGGAGGAGGTTGAGGATGGAGATTTGTGCGGGTGTGTTCCCAAGGTGTTCTAGGAGGTTGTACTGTGCACTGGAGATAGTTGTAGTACTAGCACCGGCAATAGATATCCTACCTCTATGAGTAGTAACAACACATTGACTATCAACACCTTTAACATGGATTATGTTCACAGTTGGTTCGACCTAGGAGATGCAACCAACAAATTTATCTTAGTTGATGTAGGCGGTAGTATAGTCTTTTTCATTACCATGGTCTCCTTGCTTACCCTTACCTTGGTTCGTGATTAGGGGAGGGTTTTCATTGGTCTAATTTTTGCCTATGTTATGTTGAGGAAACACATTTTGGTAAATTTGCGGGTTGGCATTTGGCGATGTCTGGGAAGGGGCATCAACTGTGATATCCTTTTTGTCAATAAGTTCTGGACATAATGTTTGAGTTTCATGCACTTCATGGTAGCATGTCCCTTGACACAGTGATAATCACAGTACTCATTATCCTTGTACCAGGCTGGCTTAGGTGTTGACTTGTCAAAGGGATGGGTTTGTGGATATACAATCAGGTTAGCACTGACCATGCGGCAAAAGATAGCATCCAAGGGGAGTAAACGTGCGCTTCTGGTTGTTCTGAGTGTGAGGCTTGTTTTGCCCCTGGGTTACAGATATGGCGTTGGTTTGGTTCACAGGTGGTTGGCAAGGACGTTGTTGATAGGCAAGTGTTTGTTACTGGTACATGTGTTGGTTGTTGGTATATCGGGAGAGGGGGATTGAGACCAACTACAACAACTTGGATGTGCTTGGTGTCTGTGGCCCCATTTGTAACCACATTTTTATTTTTGTTCCAGTAGCAGGATCGATCATTGTTGGGCCTATCTTGTGAACTCTCCTTGTAATGTTTAATGGCACCATCATCCAAAAGACCTCGTTCGATTTCCATTCCCTTCCCTTTTATGTCTTGATAAGTTTGTATGCAATTCATCGACATGAAGTGGGATAACTTCAGATGTAAATTGTCGATGAATATCTTGGTGAGGTGTTTTTCTGGTGGTTGATATGATAGCCTCATGGTGATGTTTTTCCATTTTTGTAGATAGTCGGCCAAGGTTTCCCCTCCCTTTTGTTTGGAATTTCAAAAGTCTAGTAAGGAGAGCTCATTTTCAACATTGTGTGTGTACTGGGCTACAAATGTCTCTGAAAGTTCGGCAAAGGTGGTGACAGAGCTGTATGGTATCTTGTAGAACCACTCAAGGGCGGTCCCTCCTAGACTCTTGGAGAAAAGGCACAGGAGATGAATGTCATTGTATGCCACCTCTTGGCATGTCATGTAGAACTCTTTGATGTGGCTGACTGGGTCTCCCTTCCCTTGATACTTGTCAAACTTGGGTGTTTAAAAATTCTTAGGGAAGGGGACTATTGTGTTTGATCTGTTAAAAGGGTATGGACAGACTTCTTCAGACTTAAATGCTTTGCCCTCATTGCCAGCCTTGAGTTCCTTGAGGGCATTCTTCATCTCTTCCCATTTGTAGTTAGCGGGCGTCGGGGTGGGTACTCCCATTGGGAATGGATCAGATGGTGCAGGTGAATACATGGGATTGTGTGAAGGATACTGTAGGATTGGATAGGGGGATTGCCTTGTTGCATAGGCAGTTTGGAATGGGTTTTGGATAGCTTGATGAGTGACATATTGTTGTTGTATAGTTGAGGTGTGATGATGCGCAAGGTATGGTGTAGCTTGTTGCTGGGGGATGAGAGGATTAGGTTGTTGTGCCGAGAAGTACTGTTGTTGTGGGGAAGGTTGGTAGAATGGTTGCTGTTGGTACTGGCATTGGGCTTGCCTGATATACGAACGATGCATTCCTGTGTTACTAAGAGGGGGGATGGTAGCTTGGGTGTGTACTATAGGTGGTTGTGCGAGGGAGTTAGTTGGATGGGAAAAGCCAAGCTGTTGCGATTGTGGAGGGATAGCTTGAGGGGCAGTGGGTGGCATAGATAGGTAGTTGGTGAATGTGGGAAAAGATGCAACGAAAGGAGGTGGCTTTGGTTGTTGTGCTATTTGTGGAAAGGTTCCTTGTTGATAAGCCGGTTGGGAGAGGTGTGAGTGCATGGGTATGCCCAAGGCATTCATTTGCACTTGGTTGAGGCTCCAAGTGGCACCAATCCCTATTGTTGGTTGTGATGCGGAGGTTGCCACAAATGTGGGAGCGAAGGTGGGATTTTGTGATGCAGGCAGAGGGTTTTGGGATGCCATGAATGGAATTTCAATTGTGAAGGTGACTTGTTGAGCCTGTGTGTTAGCGATGAAAGGTGATGGAAGAACTTGTGTAGAAATTGGTTGTGTGATGGATTGGGTGAATGTTGGTTGAGCGGTGAAGAGAAATGTTTGTGTTTTGCCCTGGGAGAGTGATGTTGATGGGGAAGCATGGCTTGTAAAAGGTGGGAGTACTATTTGTGTGGTGCTTTGTGTGGGAGGTAGAGGTAGTGCCTGTGTAGAACTCTGTGCATGAGTGGATATTTGTGATGTGGTAGGTGTGGGTGGTGCACCTATGACAGAAAAGGGAGCATATTGTTCCATTGTGTGTATTGTGGGGTTTGTTGAACTAGACTGCAAAAGATGGGGGATAGGTGAGGCTACTTGAGATATTTGTTGGCTAGAGTCATGGATTTGTTGGATGATGGGTGAATAGGCGTTAGTTGGGATATGGATGGGTTTTGATGGACTGAAGGGTTGGAGGTGTGGAGGAATGGGAGTACCCTCTTGTGCATAGTTAGCTAATATAGCAGAACAATTCTTGGAAATGATGGCACTGACCATTTGCGCATGTCCAAGATGGCTCATAAATGTTTCCATGGAATTTGTGGTGGGTGTTTCAGTTGGATCTTCCCACACATTCTCGATTTGTACTTGTGATTGTGGATCATATGTTACCATCTTGTTGTTAGGATTGATGGGATCAGACAAACTAGTGGCAAGATTGGGGTCCATATTCTTTCTTTTCCTGGCTCGTGCGTCAGCAGGCATGAAATGCAAGTCCTAGGATGAATAAATGAGGATGCAATGGACGATAAATGCAAGATGTTCCTAAAGAGATTTAAGGAGGGGGATAGGATACACCTATGGATACCTAAGGATAGATACAAGACTTAGGATGATCTTGGATGGATTGAAAGATGCTTGGATTGTGATTGGATTAGGATGATGGGGATGTCATAAATGCTAAGGTTTACTTGGTGCCAAATGGGAATGAATTGCCTCTTCCTTGCAATAGGGTCAAATAGATGGGATTGTCAACCTCAGATAGACTTATGATCTTCGGAAGACATGATCCTTGTCAGTGCAAACCAATCTTTGGATCAAGATGATGAGGCCTACAAATACAAGTACAAGCTACCCTAGACAATTCTTAGTCGAAAGGATGGAGCTATAAGATGATTTTTGATTTAGGATATGGATTTTAGCAATTCAAAAGGATATGGCGCTAGGCAGATACTTGGATGGTTTGATTGTTTTGTTTTTTGTTTTTTTTTGGATTTTTTTAAAGATTAAGGATGATGATTTTGACTTAAATGAGATTACCTAAGAGGATGATTCAAATACACCAAAATGATGATGTATAATGCAAGGATGCAAGGATGCTGAGATAGTTTCATGAGATTTAAAAGGATGTGGTGTGTAGTATACCAACTAGTCTTCGCTCTCAAGGGTAACAAAATGATGATTGATTTGGAAGAAAGCTGCAAACTGTATGACTCTTGTGTTGTAAGTTATGTTATCAAGTTTGTCTTGATACTTGTTTTCTTTCTTGATTACAATTAGGAAAGGTTGATGATCCTTGAGTTTGCATTCGATAACTTTCTTATCTTGGTAAACACGGGCAATTGGTAACTTTCCTTTCTTGTGCTTTGTTAGATCGGTCATATCTTGAAAGGGTGGTGATTGCGATAAATGTTTTTGAGAGCTTTGAGGATCCACATTTTGGATGTTTCTATTGGGTTGATCTCTTTGATGACAAAGGACTCACTTTCAAATATTCAAATAAAAAAGACAAGCACATGTTTGAAAATAGTCCAGCAAGGGACAAAGCAACCTTGTGGGATACAAGCAATTTGAATTGTAAAGATAGGTTGCAATATTCCAATAACGTCAAGTGTATGTTTTCAAAGATTTCCACGGGTCTAGCACAAATTGAAAACACATCAAGTACAAACTACCTAAGGACAAGTTAGTATCAAAATCGTTGCTCACAACTTGGTATCCAAAAGGAATACATATGGTGAGTAATCTTGAGGTGATTCGAGAAACCTCTTGGATCGGTCCTTGCACAAAGATTATGATACTTTCAGTCAAAAGGGTAGCCTCTAACTTAAGGTTTTTAGTGAACTCCGTTCCTAACTATCCCCTGTAGTTCCACAAGAAGAATTAAGCCTTATAACCCTACAAGCACCCAAAATGCATAGTCTCGCAAGCAAGATTTAGACCTCTCGGCCCTATACAAGATGAATGTACTCCCCTTGTAGTCTTGTAAACAAGATTGAGACCAAGATGGTCCTACAAGCACCCAATCAATTGTAGTCTTGCTTAGCAAGATTTAGGCAACTAGGCCCTACACATGAAGAAGCATTAGAAGTAAATATAGCCATGTCTTGTTCGCTTGTTCCCCACTTGGATCGTTCCCAAAAGATTTCTCTCTTGGCAGACCCTCTAAAGGATGAAGTGAACAGACATGGATTGGCCACAAAAGGAGTCTAGATTTCTGATTTTCCCTCAAGTGGAAAAGAGCATAATCTCCTATCCAATGCGGTGTTATCCCAAACACACCAAACACACATATTCTTTTTAATTCCAAACCCAAATGTGAAGGTTAATTTTAAACATGAAATTGAAAGTGCGTGGAAAACTTTTCAAAAAGGATTTCTAAGACTAAAAATAATCACAAAATCAGATTCCTTGCATTTTTTTGATGAATTTTTTAAAAAAGATTACTGAAAAATAATTTTTTATGTCCAAGTTATGAGCATTTGAAATTTACAAAGAAGGGTCAACTTGGAACGTGTGCACTTGATTTTTAGGATAGAACCTGATAAACTTGTCTGCATATTTGGATAGACCTCTGAACCAACTTTCCAATGCTTCTTGAATCGTAAAAATGAAGCTTGTATGCAAAAGTTATAAAAGTTTTCATGGAAGTGCCTTTTTAAGCCAAAAATCTGCAAGAAGAAGAAGAATCTTCAAGTGCTCCCTCAACCTACAAGCTTAAACAAAATCAGAAACAAACTCAACACCACATTAGAATGTTAGTAAAGAACCCGTGAAGTGGGTCCCACCGGGCGTGCCAAAATGTGAGTTATGAAATGTATTGTTAGGAACATAAAAAATATGTTAAACATTTAACAAAATAAATCAAAACAACACTTATGCTAAGACAAAAGAAAGTAAAAGGGAAGAGAATGCAAACACCCAAATGTAGCCTTCTTGATCTTTGGATTTGTCCAAATAGATTGGATGTGTGCTCAAGATGCTTCAAGTTTCAATAGTGAGTAGGGATTTTGACATTATAATGGTAGTTTGGTAGTTTTTAAGCTCTCAAACTAGCATGATAACTTTGTTCAAAATGGTGGATAATTGTGAAGGGAAGAAACTCAATTTATAAGATTTTTAGGAGAATCAACGGTCAGGATTGCATAAAGATCAAGGGTTGAGATTCTCTCATTTTAATTATTTAAGTCAAAGTGGGTGGGTGGATCCACTTTGAATATTAAAATGAAACCTATTACAAATCTTATCCAAAGTTTACAAAGTTTCTAAATAGGTTAAGGTTGGATAAATTTGTGTGTTAACTTCAAGTGAGGGTTTGGAGGGATTTGGAGGCCTATAGAGGGTAGTTAGGGTCAAATTTAACTTCCCCACTTGGTATACTTAAGGTTAAGGCTTAAATTTTGGTCATTAGGTGGCTCAAAACTCATTAAATGACCTTCAAAAGTACCCCAAGGTCAAAATCTAAGTTGGAGAATTTGAAAATTTTGGGCAAAGTATCTTATCCTTTCCATGTGGGTTTTGACTTAGAAGAAGAATGCTTTAGTGGTTGAGGTGGGTTAGGTGAGATTTATGAGCTATGTGCTCAAATAGAATTAAATATAATATTTAATTCCAAGTGGGTTAAAAAGGAGATATGAATTAATTTAAATAGATAAATATATTTATTTAAATTAATAGAAGAAAGAAACTTAATTAATTAAATGGTTATGTGCTACCATTTATATTAATTGGACTATAGTTTAATTAATTAAATTAATTTAGCTAGAAGGCTATGATTATGAATTAACTTAAATAGATAAATATATTTATTTAAATTAATAGAAGAAGAAGATTTAATTAATTAAATGGTTATGTGCTACCATTTAGATTAATTGGACTATAGCTTAATTAATTAAATTAATTTAGCTAGAAGACTATCATTAATCAATTAAATAAAGTTTGATTATTTAATTGATAATGCGACTAAGATGACTAAATTTAATTAAAAGTGTTAATCAAATTTAGTTGTCTACAATACAGTTAAAGGTGCACTTTCTAAAAGAGGTAATGAGATTAAGAGCATCAGCTAGTAGGGAGTTGAGTCTCCAATTGGCATACTGCCTTTCCTTAAAGTATTGATAATTATTGCAAAGTCACCTTCTACTTCTTCAGATCCTTGCATAATCTAAGTCCTTTCATTAAGACAAAGAGTTCTGCCATATTATTAGAGGTGTGGCCACAAGGTTTAGCTATGGATGATATCTCTTTTGCATTTTCATCATGGATGATGCAGCCTATACTCGCTTCCCCAGGGTTTCCCCGTGATGGCCCATCAAAATTGAGTTTGAACCAACCTTCATGAAGGGGTTGCCACTTGCATTCTTGCCTCTTCTTTTTAGTGTCCCGATTACCCGTCCCAAGGACATGTGGTAATTTCAGACCAGTCCATCTCAATCTCATCTTTTCATCCCAATATGACATGTTGGTCTCCTTCCTATTGTGATTAAAGATCCTATTATTAGCAACCTCATTGATATGTGCCTCTATTTTGTTGATAAGTTATTCAACAATCATTTTTTTAATCTTTAAAAATACGTTTGTTTCTTTATTTCCATATCTGATATTGTCCAAAGTATGTTATAGATAATTTGTTTATGTAGGTCATGCCAACACTAAAATAAGCTTAAGATTCTCTTTGGAAGGGCTGTTATACATCCTAATTTATTACATAACCATTTCCAACATCTAAGGGATAAATCACAGTTGAGTAGAATATGATATGCAGTCTCTTGCTCTTTCTCACATAGAGGACATTTGCTTGGTCCCTAATAACCCATCCTAGTCAATCTTTTTGTTGTTAGAATTTTCTTTTGCAGGGCTAGCGAGGTAAAAAGTCTAGCTGTGGGAAGTTTTTGTCCCAACATAGGTTAAGGGGGATTGCTGATTTAGGTCGTAGTTGTTGTTTGATAAGTATATTGTGTCCATCCTTAGAGTTCTAAGTGGCTGATTTGGACCCATCCCAGACTAATTTATCCAAACCCTTGTTGAATGAAACCTTTCTTTTCCTGAAGGTCTAAGTAAGGAGTTTTTCATCATGTCTTGGAATGTTAGTATTTTCTAGTGATTTCCATTGTCATTTTGACAATGAGTCATTATGAGGGAATTCTATGTAATCTGCAACATATTTCCCCCACAAAGCTTCCAGATTCCTCTTGGCAATACCTAGATTGTGATGGGTTCCTAGGACCTCATAGCCTTCCTATGAATCCTCCCAGAATAATGCCTACTTTCCCTCACCTAGGTTTCAAGTTAGTTTATCCATAATAAGTCCTTTGCAATTCATCATGAGAATTCCAAAGTTTAGAACCCCTAGGGGGGTTATCCATTCCAAACAGGGATGCTAGTTCCATGCCTCTAAGATAGTTGTATCTGAGTATCTTAACCCATCTCAGATTTGGGTTGTTATACATCCTCCATATAAGTTTAGGACCTAAGGCTCTACTTTGCTCTCTAATATTTTAATCTCGAGCCCCCCTTCCTCTTTAGGACTACAATTTTTGTCCCAAGCCACTAAGGCCAATCTTTTTTTATCCCCATTTCCCTGCTAGAAGAATGATCTAAAAGCCTAGTTAATTCCCTCTCTTTTTTATGTTGGTAAGTTTATACATGATAATTAACATATGAGTATGGTAGAGAGGACATATTTCACCATCATAGCTTTCCTTGCAGATGACAACCATTTTCCCTTCCAAGATTATGTTTTATTTTTTATTTTTGCAATGATGTGATCCCATAGTTCCTTTGATTTGTTTCCCTTTTCTAGTGGAAGGCCTAGATATTTGCAAGGAAGTTCCCCTTTTTTGAAATTCAAAATATTGCATATTTCATTCTCGGAGTTATGGTCAATGTTAAAGAAGTATATCTCTAATTTAGCAGCATTGACCTCTTATCCTAAGGCTTTGGTATAGGAGTCTAGGACAAATTTGAATGTCTTTGCTTCATCAATGTTAGCTTTACCATATAGCATGGTGTCATCTACAAATTATTGGTGAGTTGTGGGGTCTAGACCTGATGTAATTCTAATTCCTTGTATTCCCCCTTCTTCCCTTGCTTTAGCGATTGTTCTTCTTAGTGCCTCGACCATTGTAATAAAGAGGGAAGGAGAGATGGGATCTCCTTGTCTAAGTCTTCTCAATATACTGAAGAATCCTTCCAGTGTTCCATTCACCAGGTTTGAGATCTCGGGGGTTGAAATGCATTCAAAAATTAGTTTTATCCATTGTTTGGTAAACCCAAAGGATTCCAATACTTTACATAGAAAGCACCAATATACTTTGTCATAGGCTTTGCCAATGTCAAGTTTAATCAACATGCTAGGGTTTTTATTTTGCTGGATGGAATGAATAGCTTCTTGAGCTATGATTACTCCATCATATATGGATCATACAAGGACAAACCTTGTTTGTTCCTCACTTATAATGTGAGGTAGAAATTTCTAAATTCTATTGGCCATAGTCTTAGTTAATATTTTATATATGGTGTTGCATACTGAGATAGGCCTTAGATCACCGAAACTTTATGGCCTATCATTTTTTGGTATAAGTGTAAGAAGTGTGTTATTCACTTCCCTTAAGAGGTTGTCTGAGTTCCTTACCCCTTTTAATGCTCCTACTACTTCATCCCATATGAGATGCTTGCATTTTTGGAAAAATATAGCCAGAAAACCATCAAGCCCATGGGCCTTATTAGGATGCATTTGTTTGATTGCCAATTCAATTTCAGATTTGGAAAACCTAGTAGTAAGCATATATTCTGATCCTTTGATATTATCCTAGGTATGTTTTATAAAATATGTTATTGGTGGGTCAAATTTGACCCTTCCCAATTGTTCAAAATGATTTTAAAGTACCTAATTGCTTCATTTGCAATCAATTTTGGGTCCACAATTAGAATGTTGATAGTGTCCTTTATTTTAGTAAATCTATTAACATTCTACAAATTATGGTGTTGTTATGAAAAAATGTAGTGTTCTTGTCACCCTCCTCCAACCAGGTCTCCTCAGTTTTTTGTCACCAAAAGATTTATTCTTTTGCTAATATGTCTTCATAACCAATTTTTAGTTGTTTTTCTTTTAAATATTGTTCAACATCCGTGCCATTAGCAATCACTAGTTTATTTAGGTCTTCCAATTCCTGTTCAATATTGAGTTTGGATTCAAATATGTTGCCAAAGCAGTTTTTATTCCATGCTAACAAATTGCTTTTAATAGTTTTCATTTTTGTTATAAGACAAAAGAGTTTAGACCTAGTAACCTAAGTGTCATTCCACCGCTGCTCCATAAGTTTAATGAGTTTTTCATCTTTTAGCCACATTTGTTCAAATTTAAAGGGGCATCTTTTGGGTTGGGTGTCTTCTATAATACCGAGCTAGACTAAATAGAATCCAAGTATGGTATTATCTATGCCATGAGATTGTAAGGAAAATTATCCCAATTGCTAAATCTCATTATTTTATTGTTCCATGTGAAGAAGAATTTTTCCATATTTTCTGCGATATTGCTAAATCCCATTCTTTTATTGTTCCATGTGAAGACACCTTGATTTGTTTTGATCTCTATAAGATTATTCTTGTTCACCCATTGTTTGAAATCATATGCAGCTATAGATAAACCTATGGATCCCCCACTTCTCCTTGGGATCCAGGATAACATTGAAATCACCACCCACTATAAAAGTATGATCTGGTATATTGTTTATGAACTGTTCTATCTCCCCCCAGACCACCTTCTTCTTCTGGTTTTGAGTTGGATCATAAAGGTTAATTAGAGTATATCGAAGGCTTCTTTTGACACACCCACTAGTGTAGTTCTTTTTAGTGCACGTGATAAAGAATGAGACATTTTTGGGATCCCAAATGATCCTTAGGCCTCTTAATACCCCTTCTGTAGGAGCTCCTACAATCTCCCATACTCCCAGTCTTCTATTTAGGGCTCCTACCTCATCCAAGTTCAATTTAGTGTCCTAGATCAAACATATATCAGGTTTTGTAGTAGAGATGCAACGTTTTAAAATTTGTTGCTTGTTAGGGGCCTTTAGACCCCTAACATTCCAAGTAATTACCTTCATGGCTTTGTGGGAAGGAACTTCCCCTTCCCTATATTAAGTAGAGTGGTAATCTTAGTTTGATAATGTGCCAAGACATCCTTCTCTCTAAGCTCAGAGAATGGTTTCCTCCCTCTTTTTTTGTTACTCTTGGCAAAGGCAAGGGTAACCTTGTTGAGATCGGTTAGGGAAATGCCCAACTTATTCTCCTCATCTGCTTCACTATTCCCCAATTCCACCATTGCTTCCTCTAATTTAGTTTGTTGTTTTTCCCGATCCTATAGTTCTAAAATTTTGTTAATTAGTTGTTTTCTCTCTTTGTTGACCTCCTCTTCCACTATTATCTCTACTGTCTCTCCTAAAATATCATTATAGACTTCCTCCAAATCATTATGATTAATTAAGCTCATGTCATTTCTATGTTCAACATGGATTCCTCTTGACTCTTTGAGATTTCCTATTGGTTTAGAATTATTAAGTGTCCATTTAGGGGATTCCTAAGTTTCTGATTGCATCAAAGTTTTAGCTTTGGAGGGGGAATCATCATGGTTTCCTTAAAGAGACAATTCCCCTTCTTCTAAATCTCTTTAATTATCAAGAGAGATCATGCTTTGTTCATAGTTTTAATCAACTTCCTTTAGATTTCTGCCTAACTCTTCCCGTGTGGATTCCTTCTCAGTATTTTGAGGGGTAGTTTCATTACTAAGATTCCTCCTTTGGCTAGATAGGGGTCCCTGAGATGTCTTGGACAAAGATGCTCCCATACTTGGGGATTGATTGCAAACTCGTGGGATTGCTACCATTTTTATCATTAAATTTGATATTAACCTTTGGTTGTGGGATATATATCATAGGTTGAGATGGGTTAGAGGTTCTTGTATTCCTCTTACCTAGCTCATGATTATCACAAAATGTTGGAATGTTTGTATATGAAGCCTCTTTTGTGTTTAAATTGATAGCTTTAAGGGTTTTAGCATTGATGTCCATTTTAACTGCAATAATAACACCAGAGTATGCCAAAAAATTGTCTTCCAATTTTACAAATCCACCTAGTCTATTTTCTATATCCTCTAAAATAGCACTTTGCATTAATTCAAATGAAAAGTTAGTTAGCTTGATCCATCTAGTAACTTCAAGCTTCCCAATTTTGCTAGGGTTAAAATTAGGGAACCATTACGAGAATATAAATTTATGCCCTTTATAAACTAAGCCTTTCCTAATTAAAAATGCAGTTTTGATGGATATATTTAAACAATCAATGAATGAGAACTTATCAAACAAAATAGTAATATATATATGGCCCTTGTAAGCCTCTTTGAACCATTTTGAAATTTCCTCAATTTAGGAATATGTCCCAAGCTAGCGAGAAAAAAGACCATGAATTATGTAGTGAAGATGCAATCCCTTTGTATATTCATTGTCCATATTGATTGTTGTTTTGTCTTCATCGAGTGTAAGATTTTTCTTGGGTTGAGGCGGATTTTTAGGACCCTTGTTAGGTGGATTTGCAAGTTGGTTATGATGCCATCTATTGCTATTCAAAACCCTAGGGTTGTTGGGAGTCCCCCTTTGATGGGGGCATCTAAAGCCTTCCTTCTAGGGTTTTGAAATGAGGTACTACACTTGTACTAGAAATTGTACCTTCATAGAATTAGTATTGTCAGATAAATCAAATAGAAACTAAGTTACCACAATATACCAAATCTATTTAGCAAATAAATGAGCAATTAAGCATTCTATGGCTCTCTAACTAAGAGTGTTAATAGTGAAGCTCTCAGCAAGCCTCCATTAATGATAGTCCTAGAATGAGAAATGAGTGATAAGCTAAGCTAATTAATTCAATTCTAAATTGAAATGCTCAAATTAACTTCTAAATTGCCTTTCTAGCTATAATTCTCAAGAGGTGAGATGCAATTCTTAGATTTGTGGATGAATTATGAGTGATTTATGCCTTGCTTATATAGGATTTGGCAAGGGTAGGGGGTGTGGTAGAGTTGATCATGATTAGGCTTGAGTTGAGTCTTTGGTTCCACCCTTTGAAGATAATTTAAATATTTTGTCATCAAAGCTTGGGACAAGAAGAAAAGATGCATGGACAAGATGTTATTTCCAATTGAGTGATTGAGATTCATTTTGGCTTGATCCATGTGAGCTCTTTCCTTAAATCCTATTGGTTGAGGCTTTTTCCTCCCATGTAGTGTTGAGAGAAAATAGGACTTAATTAATTGAAATTAATTAATTTGTTTAGCCATGTGCACCCCTTGAATGGGTTGTTTTGATTTAATTCAAACTATATAATTAATCAAATTAATTGCACATTAATTTAATTTATCATGATTTGATAGGTTTTAATTGATCTTTTGGCTCTTGATTTTTAATTAAATTGAATTGAAGCTTGATTTTAATTTTGATTGGATAAATACTTGTTTGGATTTAATTGCCTTGATTTGCCTTGATTAATCACTTGAATGATCCTATCCACTTTTTGGTGATTACAAATGCCCCTCTTTGAGTTGACAGGTGAAGCGTGTCGATTCAAAGAATGTTTTGATCCAACTGATAAAAGGTCCTGGTTTTGTCGATGGCCAATCTTGATGTTCGATATGAGATGCCAATTTTGATGATAGGATTGATGTATTTTTGATTGATTTTAGTGTTCTTGATGTTCGATCTGATGTTAGATTGCTTGATGTGATATCTGATTTAATGTGGTTCGATGTTTGATGCCCCTTTTGATTGATTTGTGAAAAATTTCTTGATAAAAGATTACGCTCTGATTTGATGGTCATGCCCCTGATTTGATGATGTTACTACTGTTATTGATTATCCGAGTATATGCCCCCTTGGAAATGAAATGAAATTTGATAGTTGTTTGAAACTTTTTGATGGTTTAGGTCATTTTGCGTTAATTGGGTCAATTTATATTGAATTTCTATTTCATTTCCGATATTGTTTTCATGTCTGTTTGATGACAAATGCCTTTGATTTGGCAGAATTGATGAAAAATTTGGGTTCCCAGGCCCCCTCTGATCAAAGATTCCCTTTTTAGGTCAAAAGGTTTATATAAAGGGGTAAAAAGTCATTTTTTTCTATTCATTTTCAGTGTTAGTTTTGACTTTTGAGCTCTAGCTTTCTTTGACTCCCTCATGATGTCGATCCCAATACGTGAGCATAGATTCAAGTGCAGTTGATGGTATCAGCGACCACTTGCCTACGGACCTCCGGTGAGTTCTTGAACCTCTTGGTTCTTTCTAGTTATGCATTTAAATTCAAAATAATTGAATTTTTCTTAGGAAAACCCTCTATTTTTTCTTTTTATTTTTCAAATAGCACTTTTACACATGAAATAGCGCTTTCGTGATTTTAACTAGCGCTTCCGTGAATTAGAATAACGCATTTACACACCTGTTCTAGGGCTGATTTCGCTTTTGCTTTGTCAAATAGCGCGTATGATCTTGATTTTTCTTTTGCCATTCAAATTAGCGCTTATGAATTTTAAAATAGCACTTTCAAATAGTTTTAGCGCTTTTGCTTGAAGTTACACTTTTAAATCTTTAAGTAGCGCATTTAAACGTTTAAACAAAGCTTTTGCATTTTAGCACTTTTAAAGCATGAAATAGCACTTTTACCCTGCTAGAAAAGATTTTAAATTGCCATAGTCCACTTTGAAAATTATTCAACATCGTCGATCAGATGATTGGTTAAGGTAACAAACTTGATGTTATAACAAGTCGTAAGATGTCAGTATGAGTCAGTCATAGTTTGAATGTTTGATTGTCAATCTAGATTTAGATGATGGGTGATGATGAATTTTCCATCCTCTCTGAATAGACTCAGGAAAATTGATTGTGGTTTGATATTTGTAAATTTTTTATTGACTTAGGATAATCCAAATGATAACTGATTTTGAAACTGATGTGATTGAACTTGCTTTGTGCAGGCTGTGCTCAAGTCATTAGGTGTTTGTGGTTCGTATCCCTTACCTATGAGTATGATCCAGGACCTGAGTGTGGATGATCGTAGACATATCAGTCTGTGTGGTCTATCTTTCCTTATGGCTCTGCCTCGATTCTGAGTGAATTGGGGTTTGATCACTGCTATGGATGAGCGATGGCACTCATACCATAACACCTTCCATTTTCCTATGGGCGAGATGATGATCACCCTGGAGGATGTGTATTGTATCCTTCGCTTGCCTACTAGAGGAGAGCTGGTTTATTATGATTCTGTATGTGATGGGTCAACATGTCGGTAAGTCTTTTTGGATCCGACCATTGGAGATGATCATATCTAGTGGGCCTAGTTTCTTTCTTTTCCAGTGCTACCAACAGTCTTAGGTACTCTGATTGGTGGGTTCCTTCTTCTAGACAGAAGTGGTCATGGATTTGCAGTTGGATGAGGTCCTATCCTTGAGGACTTGATGATGCATCCTCGATGATTTGATTGGGGATCCTGTGTATTAGCTCAGTTGTATCATGAGTTACATACAGTTGTTTATAGATGATCTTCCACGCTCACTGCAGGAGCGATTTTACTACAGCTTTGGACTTGGGAGCATATCCCAGTGACACATCCCATCATAACACGATAGTGAGATCTGGGTTGGCCATTCACCTGGATGTATGAGGGTACAATGATTCAGACCCATATGGGTAAGCTGGATTATTGGCATCGTGTCATCGATGATATGGATGTTGTGGTCTGGAGGCCATATGTGGGATGTGAGGCTCGGCCTGAGGATGGCACTGAGTTGCCTTTCATGTTCTGTCTATGATGGATGATTGGACGTTCCATTTATATCATTGAGAGATTTTTCTTTAGGAGAGTTATGCGTCAGTATGGGCGCACACAAGGTATGCCCCAGGGAGTGACTATGTATGCTCGGGTCCAGGCAGAGAGATCTTTGTGGGGTCCCTGTGTGGATTATGGGACAATTGTCTGAGAGATTTGAGATCTTGGGTATCTACCTTGGTCCATGAGAGAGCACATTATGGATGTTGGTATTACAAATGAGTATGGAGATTGGTTGGCTTGACATCCATTTCCTAGGTTTACATATCCTACTGAGAGAGTCCCAGGTATTGATGAGGTATCCGATGGTGACGGTGGTGATGCGAGAGATGAGGGAGATGATGAAGATGATGGAGATGGTGGAAGAGGTGGGGGTAGGATTAGAGCACGGTGTTGACGACGGGGTCGTTAGGCAGTCAGACCAAGCAAAGTTCTTATTCTAGTGATTGTTGTTGCTCCTATCCCTCCTAGGGTTGATCAGGTTAGAGGTGGTATAGATAGAGCACTCCGTCAAGTTGTTGGGGATCCAGCTGTGAGACCAGGCTGGCATAGGGCTAGGTGACATTGAGAGGTTGATGCAGAGGTTGCACAGGTTTTGCTTGATCAGGCACATGGTCCTCCTGCTTAGCAGGTGATACCTCCAGTTGTTCCACAGGCTTCCTCTTCTCAGGAACCTGCTTCTACTTCGATGCCCTCATCTTCTTCATGTCCATCTTCTTTGAGTTTTGTTCCATCCTTATTAGATCCAACTTCTTCCATGCCTTCTTCTTCTTCGATATTTCCACTGAAGACTTCTACAGCATAGGCTCCTGCACCAGCTTTAGTCTCAAATGTTATATCTCTTTAGTCTCAGATGTTAGCGATGCAACAATAGGTTACTTAGCTAAGTTCGATGATGGAGACCTTTCTGGCAGCGATGAGTCAAAAGGGATTATAGGCGAGCTCGAGTCATCCTCCAGATAGTGCTCCTGGTCCTGATGGTGGAGATGGTGCTGGTGGTTCAGCCAGTTGAGATATGATATGAGATATTTATTTGATGATATACATGATCTCATTTCATTATTGATATCGAGACATTAGAATCTATTGTACCATTTTTGATTTTTTGAGGTTGTTCATGTTGATACTTTGATACTTTGATTTACTTTGATAGACTTTGATTATCTGGATATTTGCATTTATGATCTTTTGATGGACTCTAATATCCTGTTGATTTTATGATGATGTTACCATAGACTCTGATACTCAGTTTGATAGCTTTACTATATATGATGTCATGGTGTGTTGGATCTCCTTTTTAGGTGTTTAGCATGATATGCAGATCTAGATGGTTGTATCTCCTATATGCTTTGTTTTATGCTTTTCAGATGTAATTTTTGAAATGTATGCATATGTTCTAATGATGCTTAAATGGTTGTCTTATGTATGACATAAAATAGATGGATGAATGTAATGAGCTTTAATGATTAATGCTTTATTTATGGATGCAATGATATATAGATGGATTAGATGAATAATGTGATGTATACAATGGATTCTAAGATGAATTAAATGATTAATGATCCTAGATGTTTATATGTGATATAGATGAATGTTATTGCAATGCAATGATGTAATGGATATAATGATGTAATGATTATGATTATAATGAATGCAATGGTAAATGTACTTAATGGATGTGAAATGAATGATTTCCTTTTGCCATGAATGATGCATACTAAATGAAATAAATCTTGAATGATGCAATCTAATGTACTTAATGAACTTAAGGTGATGTATGCAACCTAATGTAATTTAATGGACTTAATATGATAAATGCAACCTAATGCAATTGATTTAAATGATTTCTAATGCAATGATTTAAAATGAACCCTAATGCAATGAACTTAATGATTCAAATGATGAAAATGCTTAAATGAATGCAAGATCTAATGAAGATGATTTAAAGCAATGGTGATAAATGAACCTAACAAATGCAAGTGAACTAATGAAATGCACATTTGTTTTTGGATTTTTGATATCCAACACACTCGATCACATATAGTTTTTTATGATCCTTTGATTTTTTATTTGACCACACCCCCTTTTGTTTTGTCAATTTTCCCTCTTGCAATCATAAACTAAGAAAAGAAAAATACATTAAATGCATTTAATCTAAGATGTATGCAACTAACTGTCATTATTCAAAAATTTGGAGCTTATATTCATCATTGAGCAATTTTTGGAATTCCCATTTTAGTACAACCATCACTAGTTCAACCATGATGATATGACTACTTTTGCACCTCTTGTGTTTTGCTTTCCCATCTCTTTTCTGGTACGACTATCACTGATTGAACCCAATCATGAGAGTGCAAATACCGATTTTATCAGATTCTATGTTGCAAGTGGATTTTGGTATTATGATATTGAAGATCAAAATATTTAAGGTATCCTTTTGCATAAACAAACAAAAATTTTAATTTTATCCTATGTACAAGTCCTCAATGATTCTTTGATGATCACGTCCTTAGACAAATAATACATGATTTAGAACTTTGATCTTAAGACAGTCATTCAGAAATCAACTAAAATATCACACTTTCATCATAGCTTGTCTAGTTTAAAACTTTCATCGATTCACTAGAAAGACATGATTTCATCAATCAAGTCAACACTTAGAAAGAATTTTCACAATTTTTTTTCCTAATCCATATTTCAAGTGTAGTTCCATCTATTTCATACTTTTAATCCTGGAAAAGATAAGGTCGTTGAAAATCTTGGATCAAATTTTACATTTGGTTCAAATTGGATTAGGATTTAGGATTTGATTAAGTGTTTGCTTTTTTTGATGAATTGATTCGATGATTGATTAAAACTTGTTTTTGATGAATCCTTTCTCCTTTAGAGTAGATTGCCCCTAGTTTGATATGATTTCAAAGTTGGACTTAAGACAATTTATAGATTAGGTGACCGAAATCTTAGGTACTCGCAAATGCAACTGTGGGGTTTTATTATGCAATATAGACAAATGCTGGCGAATGCAATATTTACAAGGTGACCTTCTAGGTATGCGACTGACTTGGACTTTCAATGGCACTTGTTTACCAGGTTTTCACCAATTGAATGGATCTTGCTTCTTTTTTCTTTTCTATTTTTAAAGTTTTTTTCCTTTTTTTTTGCTACTAAGGTGCCTATTTGCTAGGTTTTCACCAAGGCACTTTTTTCTCTTTTTTTTGTATTTTCTTTTTTTTCAAATTTTTTTCTTTTTTTTCATATCATCAAGGTGCCTATTTGCTTGGTTTTCACCAAGACAACATCTTTTTGAGGATCATATATGAATGTTTTTGGCTTTCTTCTGTTGGAAACTGCAATTGAAGCAATTGTTGTATTGTCATTGATGTCAAACCTTAACTGGTAAGACTATTGCTATTTAAGAAAGTACTATATCTATTTGATTGTTGCTAAGGGGAAAGGCAAGGTTGGTAACAATAGCACCTAAGGAAAGGTTGAGTTATCTTGATATTTTAATGAATACTTAATTATGTGGCACAATGATAAGATAATATATTATTTATCTAAGTATGAATGAAGACTAAATTGGTAGGCTTAACCGAGAAAAAATGAAGAAATCTAGTTTAAGCCGAGTGATGTTAGTGTCGACCTAGCTAGTATATGCCGAGTAAATTCAGTGTTGACCGAACATCAGTTAATTGTTGAGGAAGACAGTATTAGCCGAGGAAACAATTTTTGAGGTGACTGAGCTTTCTAATGAAGACCGAGGAGTTCAACACTCTATTGACCGAGTGTCAGTATTTTACATTTGAGGAAGAATTTAGATTTTTAGCCGACATCGTTGAATTCTTGGATTATGTAAAATGTGTTGACTTTATTTATTGATTGTACGAAATCATTTAATGCACTGTAAAATGTTTTATTGTAAATCTATTAAGAGATTTGAGATATTTCTAGAAGGATAGCTGAAGAACATAAAGTAGGAAGGATTCGATGAATCTAACCTAACCCTAAGATCTATGAAGGAGATTAAGCAGCAAAAGATGTATTGACCTAATTGAGGAAGTATTAAGGAAACCTAAGCTTGAGGTTAACATAAGAGAGGATGTTGGGAGTATTGTTGATGTTATTGACTGTACAAGCAGAGAAGGCTGAAGGAGAAGTGTTGTGATTGCTTGAAGAGAGTTCCGAGCATATCAGTGATGGTGATGGTAAAGGTTCATAGTCAGTAAGCCAACATATGTTTACGGAATTGGATATGATATTTGCAAAGTGAGTTGTATGTTTTTCAGATTAATAATACTGCTACTTTCTAACCATTGTATCAGTCAAAATCCTTTTAACAGAGGTTGACCTAACAGTCATTTGTATAAATCCTTTGAATAAGGTTACATTCTAATGGAGTGTATGTAATTCCTATAACAAGGTGCACTTTTAACAGAGTGGTTTAAATCCTTTAACCAGGTCACACCTAACAGTGTGTTTGTAACCTTTGACAGGGTTGGCTTTTCACCGAGCTCACCTAAGAAGAGTGAACATAATAGTAACATGTTACAAAGTGGTTTTTCTTGAATTGGGTTTCTACTATAAATCCCGGTGTTGATACTTGTGTGAATGTTTTGGTTTGAACATTTCTATGTTTTACAAGTTAGATACTATTGGATAAGTGGACTGCACTATTTATGTTTTTGTTATGCAATCAGTAATGATCGAGTAGCTATTGGTTATTGGATATGATTTGTAGAAGAGTTTTAAAGTTTTTTTTATACATCTAGACCTAAGAACAACTGATTCACCCCCCTCTCTATTGTTCTAAATCATATTAACATCTTCATGCTCAATTTTTCACTATTTTTTATCTTTTCTGCTTATTCAATTTATTTGCTTTTTTCTATTTTTCAATGTTTTTGGTATTTTCAAGATCTCTTTTGACTATATACAATAAATAGGATGCTTTCCATCTGATTTTCTGATACTCTTTATACTCTTGCATCTGTCTCATGTATAGAACCTTTTTAGATGAATGCTATTGATAGGTTCTTGTAGCTCTTCTCCATCACAATCAACTAACTTGTAGATGCCGGTCCCAAAAGATGAAGTGATCATAAAAGGTCCTAACCAATTTTCTTCCCATTTTCCTTTCTTTTCCCTTTCTTCTTGGTTCTTGGGATTCTCTCGCAAAACTAGGTCACCTATTTTAAATGTTCTTGACTTGATGTGCTTGTTATAAGTCCTTGACATTCTATTTTGATATACTTTTAAGTGATCAAATGCTTGTTGTTGTTTCTCATTTAGCAGTTCTAGTTCATGTAGCCTAGCAACTCTATAGTCTTCCTCACTTATCAAACCATGTTAAGATACCCTTAAGGATGGAAGTTCTACCTCCAAAGGTAAAATTGCTTGTGTTCCAAAGACTAAGGAAAAAGGTGTAGCTCTTATTGGTGTTCTGATACTTGTCCTATAAGCTCATAAGGTCAGGTTTATTTTGATGTGCCAATCCCTACCTAGATTGTCCACCATTATCTTCAATATTTTTAAGATGTTCTTATTTGTTGCTTCCCCTTGTCCATTACCTTGGGGGTAATAGATTGAAGATGAGTGATGGATCATGTGGAACTTTGTGCATAATTCCTTTAGGTCCTTGTTTTTGAAGTTCTTTGCATTATTCGTTATAATGGCATGAGGAAAACCATATCTATATATTATGTGGTTTAGGATAAACAAATATATCTATTTTCCTGTTGCAGTTGATAACGGTACTTCCACCCATTTGGTAAAATACTCTGTTGCTGTGATAATGAATTTATGACCATTTGAGGATGGTGGATAAATCATTCCTATTAAATCTAGACCCCATTGATAAAATGGCCAAGGTGTTGTCATTAGATGAAGCTCTTATGCGGGCACATGTATCAAGTTTCCATGAAATTGACACTTTCTACAAGTTTTGGCAAAGTGACAAGCATCTTTCTCCATTGTAGGCCAAAAATATCCTATCCTAAGAAGTTTCTTAGCTAGGGTTAATCCATTCGAATGTGACCCACAGATTACCTCATGGATTTCTCGCAAGGCTACGTTTGATTCCTCTTCTTCTAGACATCTAAGGATCATTCCCTCTAGACTCTTACGATACAATGTGTCAGATATTAAGGTATATCGAGCGGCTTGGTGAATGAAGCTTTTCTTTTGGTTCCTGGTCTGATCCATGGGTAGGATTTGGTCTTTTAAGTACATGTAAATAGATCCATACGAAGGTGATTCATGTGTAGTTAGAAAACAAATGGTATGAGGATGGGTAGGGTCAAATGCGGGTTGTTCCACTTCTTCTACTAGGAATTCATATCTGGCGCTTTGATCTGGTATTTGTAGAAGTGATGCCAAAGTTGCCATTGCATCTGCTGCTTTGTTCTTTTCTCTTGGCACTTGGTCAAATGTAATAAGAGTGAAGTACTTCTTAAGGTTTTCCACCATGTTTTTATAAGGTACCATCTTGTCATCTTTCGTATGATATTCATCATTAATTTGATTAATGACTAATTGTGAATCTCTATTGACTTGTAGTTCTGTCACCTTTCACTCTAATGACAACTTGATTCCAATGACCAAGGCTTCATATTATGCTATGTTATTGGTGCATGAAAATAGAAATTTATATGACTTTGGAATTGTAGATCCTTAAGGAGTAATCAAGAGTATGCCTGCTCTTGATCCATGTTGGGTGTATGAACTATCAAAATCTAGTTGCCATGTCTTTGCCTCTATATTCACAATCTCAGAATCTGGGAATTCTACTTGAATTGGCTGATCATCTTGTAGTGGTGATTCTGCTAATTGGTCAACAATGAATTTCCCTTTGATAGATTTGCAGTCTACATACTCAAGGTCAAATTCACTCAACACCATGACCCATTTGGCTAGCCTTCCATTTAATGTTGTTTTGCTAAGTAGATACTTCAAAGGATCAATCTTTGCAATGAGTTTTATCTTATGAGCTGACATATAGTAGCATAGTTTTTGGGAAGAAAAAACCACAACCAAACATGCCCTTTCAATGAAAGTATAGTTCAACTCATATTTGACCAAAGTTCTACTTATGTAATATATTGCTTTTTCTTTGCCTGATTCATCTTCTTGTGCCAAAAGTGCCCCCAATGAATGCTTGGTCGCTAAAATATATAGGATCAAGGGTTTTCCTTTGATAGGTGGCATCAAAGTTGGAGGGTTCATGAGGTATTTCTTCAACATGTTGAAAGATTCTTCACACTTCTCATCCCATTTGAAAATTGTATCTTTATGGAGAAGTTGGGTGAAGTTATGACATTTTTCCACCATTTGGGATATAAATCTCTTGATGGATTGAATTATTCCTTGTAGTGACCTCATTTGGATTATGTTTCGAGGTGCTTCCATCTCCATGATGGCTTTGACTTTAGCAGGATCTACCTCTATTCCTTTCGCTGATACAATGTAACCTAGCAATTTTCTTGATTAGACCCCAAATGCACACTTTTTTGGATTGCGCCTTACTTTAAATTGCTCTAATCTGACAAAAAATTTCTCTAGAATTGGTAGATGCTCCTCTTTTGAATGAGATTTTTCTAATATGTCATCTACATAATCTTCCATGAACTTATGCATCATATCATGGAATATAGTAGTCATTGCTCGTTGATAGGTCACTCCGACGTTCTTCAAACCAAAAGGCATAACATTCCAACATAATGTTCCCCATGCACATGTAAATGTTGTTTTATCTTGATCCTTGGGTGCTATCTTGATTTGGTTATATCCACTAAATCCATCCATAAGTGAAAACATGGAATGTCCCGGTGTTAAGTTCAGAATGGCGTCTATACTTGGAAGAGGAAAATCATCTTTAGGACACGCCAAATTTAGATCCCTAAAATCCATGCAAATCTTGATGGCCTTATCTACTTTTGAAATTGGCACTATATTCAAAATCCATTGGACATAATCAATGGCCCTGATAAACCCTACTTTCAATAATTTCTCTAACTCCACTTTTACTAGCAAGGCTATATGTGGATGCATTTTCCTTAGCTTTTGTTTGACTAGTTTGGCTCCTTCTTTGATGTTCAAGTGATGCATAATTAGATTTGGATCCAATCCCAACATATCATCATATAACCATTTGAAGTTGACTTGCTTTTCCTTGAAATTTTTTATGAATTCTTTTCTCTCTTCATTAGATAAGGATGTCGCTAGGTGTATGATCTTAGGATTGGATTCTAACCCAATGTTTATCTTTTATGTAGGCTCGATCAAAATTGGAGATCTCTCTTCATAATGTTCAGGTAAAGCATCCAAAATTCCTTCCTTAGGTGCCTCAATTAGGTTTTCACCTTCGGAAACATCATTTATTTCCTTTTCTTTTCGATCTAATGCTGTCACAACGGGGTTTTCAACACTAGATTCTTTTCCCTTTTTCATTTTTTTTTTCATTTTTTTCATTTTTAAGTGGATTGAAAGTTTGGATACTCCCCTTTATCATTTCCTCCTAATATTCCATAGGAGAAGAGGGTTTAACCGCATTGAGGTATTGGGACACCACATTGTCATTCAAAAAGGTTGGGAGGATGGTTGGTTCAATGAAATCACATTCGATTAATTCTGGATATATGAGAGTTAAAGGATCAATGCTTTGGTTTGGTTCAATGGGATTTATGGATAAGACCTCGTTTGATGGTTCATACATTGTATCATTCAAGTCTATGACATGGACCTCTTCTAAATGTTCCAAAGAAGTAGGATCAAAGTCTTCCTCACTAGACTACTCTAAGGTTTCCGTTGGATAAAAGTCTCATGGATTAAACCTAAAGTTTGATTCCTCCATAGTAGGTCTCCATGAAGGTACATAGGGTTCACCTACCCATTGATTTATTTCAATTTCTTGAATTTGAAGGTTCTCTAAGACCACTTGATTTGAACTAGAGGCTTGATTCTGATTTGATCTCACTATTTGGTCCTTTCCTTTGCTAGAAGTGTAGGTATGAATAACATCTATCTCCTTATCATGGCACGACTCACTTGAGAATGAGTCCCATTCCCATTGATTAGAATCTTCATCACTATGGGATTCTAATTTCAATATCTGATCATAGACTTTAGGATAGTTCTTTTCTGTGTACCCTTATTCTAAGTACCCTAATCCTATCTTTTCCTTGCTATCTCTCCATGTCATTTCAATTGGTTTAATAAGTCCTTCATTCCTTGTACCCAAAGGTCCTTGGCCTTTGTATCCCATCTTTTTCATTATTTGAAATCCTTTCCCATATTGATGTGTGGGAATGCTGATATTTTGGATACATTTTTCTTAGGGGCACTTGACTCCTCATCTTTATAAAGCCAATTAAGAATTTCATTATCATCTTCACCCATGGATGAAGAAGTATTTGCTCTCACAAAATGATCATTATATCTATGGGGTAGATTGGATGGCTTTCCATATGACTTGGGGGATAATGGCAAATCCATCATGGATAAAGAATATTCCCCTACTCCTTTTTGCTTGATTTTACATTGTTTATCAAAATTTCTCATCATTTGGTCCATCTTTTGGTAATGATCATCTTTGGTGTAGATTTGGATGGCTTTATCTTTGTCTTCTTTTTGCTTCTCATGTGTATTCTCCTCACTAACCTTTTCCTTTCCCTTTGTCGATGTAGCTAGGTTAGTGGGTCTTTGGATGTCTTCAACAACAATTTCACTTTCCATCTTTTCCTTTCCTTTTAATAATGGAAGATCCTTGGAACTTTTCCCTTGCTTTATTTGTTTAGGTATAGACCCTTCTGTATTATGTGGAACTAGAGAGTCATTGATGGGCTTCATGTTGTTACAACATTGGAATGGGCTTGAGTCCCTACTTACCATAATCTCTTGACCTAGATAAGGGAATTTTAAACATTGGTGGTAAGTAGAAGGCACAGCCTGCATTTCGTGAATCCATGACCTCCCTAATAAGATATTGTAGGTCAACTTTAGGTCTAACACTTGGCATATGGTCTCTTTTTGGATGGGACCAACTCTAATGGGAAGTACTATGACTCCTTTGGATGCTCTTTCTTCGTCATCGTAGGCTTTGATGGTTATTTTTTTCTTAGGGTCAATAGCCTCCTCAGAAAATCCTAGGGCTTTTACCAAGTTTAGGGTACAAATATTTAGGCTGGCTCCTCCATCGATAAGAACTCTTTTCACTCCATTCTTATGAATAAGGAATTCTATATGCAAAGGTAAATTCTGTGGGTGGTTTAGCGACATGTCATCTTGTTCGAAAAATGATAAGCAATGAGGAGAAATGAGATGTCCCACCATATTTTGAAACTTGTCCGCATCTAGGTTTAGAGGCACATTGGTTTCTACTAAAGATTTCTCTAGAATTTCCTTGTGAGTAGGTGATAATTTGAGCAATTCTAGGATTGAAATTTGAGCGGGAGTTCTTTGTAATTGATCAACGAATTTATATTGCTTTGACGATGATGAAGATGTGTTTTGGTTGGGTTAAACAATTCTTGGAGCATTTCCAGGTAGAGTGATTTTAGAAGCTTGGCCCCTAGTGACAACATTAGATGATGCTTCTCTTGGTTTCTCCTTTACCATGATAGCATTTATGGTATTGTCTTCTTTGCTTAGAGTATTGATGATGTTATTGTAGGTATGAGAAAAGTTCACTTTCTCATTACCCCTTTTCTAATTTTGGTTGGCATTAGATAACTCACCCTTTTCATGGTTTAGAAAGGGGTTCTTGAAGACCGTGTGATCCTCATTGTTTTGAGGCCCTTCAATTTTGATAGCTCCATCATCTATTAAGTATTGCACTAAGTGTTTTAACTTCATGCATTCATTGGTTTTGTGACCCTTATTTCGATAATAATCACAATGATGAGAATCATTCCACCAATAAGGTTTAATTTGAGGTTCATAAGGTCCTCAAATCAAGTAATGTGATAATCTTATTAGCAACCAAGGTTCTTAATGCGTTCTCCAAGGGTTCACCTAAAAAGGTGAATTTTCTCTTTTGATATGTGGAGAAAAAGGGTTTGGGCTTATTCCCATTAGCATTATTAAAAGGATTATTATTAGAATTGTTGTTGGGATTGTTGTTGGAATTATTGGAATTAAAGGGAGCTCTATTCATTTGATTTACATTATTTGTAAGAGTTAGCTCCACTTGATAAGTTAAAAGGGGTTCCCTTTAAATTGTGGGCTTCCACAACTCCATCGTTCACAAGATTTTTGTTATTATTCTTTAACCATAGCTTAGGTTTATCATTGTGATTGTTGGCCCCTCGATTATTAACATAATTACATACATAATGGTTATTGTTGTTGTTGGTATTGGATTTATTGTCTTTAAATAATTTGATCTCTCCTCTCTTTACCAATACGTCTTCAATCTTGATCCCATTTTCGATAAGTTTTTCAAATGTTGGGGAACATTGAAGTTGTTAATCGATAATTCATCTCCATGGTCAAATTATTTGTAAATATTTCCATCTTCTCCTTCTCGGGGATACTTCGTGGATACCTTGCAAAAATGGTCCTCCACCTTTGTAGGAATCCTAAGAAGGATTCACCATCTTTCTATTTGGTATCACACAATTTGAGCATTGTGATTTCATGCTCAATTTTATAGGAGTAGTGGGTTACAAACTTAGAGGGCTAATTCCTCAAAAGTCTTTATTCCTTGTGGGATCTTAGAGAACCATTCCATGGCAGGACCTCCCAAGCTCCTAGGAAAAAGTCTCATTAGGTATGTAGTGTTATGCATGAACTCAATGCTTAAGGCACAAAACTCTCTTAGATGATCTTGTGGGTTTGTTTTAACCCATATACTTATCATATTTAGGAAAAATGGTATTGAAGGGAAAAGGTGCCATGACTAAGCTTTTGTCAAATGGGAAAGGACACAAAGCTTCAATAGAAAAGGGCTTAGGTTCGGCCGCCTTTTTCATGGAATCAATTTGTTCTTGGAATGTTTTTAATTGTTTGGTCATAGCATTCATGGGGTTATCTTCTTCTTGATTCTTCTTAAGTTTCTCTATATCATAGTCATGTGGAGCTTTACCCCCGCTTGGGCTAGGTTTAGGAAAAATTTCTCCCTATCCCTATCTATCAAATTTTCCATGACTTTAGAAAATCACTATCTTGGGCTTCTCTATCAACTTTTTCTTCAAGTGTTTCCTTAGGAGCTTGATTAGCATTATTGGTGTTATTGTTGTTTTTTCCTTGGTGGTAATCATGAAATGTAGAGTTTCTATCCATTTTATTCAAGTCTTTCTTCAAATAAATTTGGGAGAATATCCCCTTGATCATGCCCTTTGAAAAGACTTTGGTATTCAAATTTGTGGACTTCGTTAGCAATGCAAGTGCTATCTCCTTGTAAAGATACCCTAAGTTTTTGGGACCGTGTGGAAACCGGCATCCAACAAGGTTTGATTTAAATTGATCTTTTGATTTGGTAATTTTTTATTTTAATTGAAGAGATTAAAAATGTAAGATGAGATTTCAATGGATATCTCTTTCACTTGTTTTATGTATTTCCAAACACAACAATCATGCATACACTTGTTTCTTTTTACCCCACTACACAATAAGTGTTTGGTTTTGAAATTACATTATCACGGGTTTTGCACAAAAAGATACTTCAAGCAATCTACCTAGCTCAAGATTGGTTCGTAAACATGGCTCTATAAGGTAGTCTTTGCTAAGTTAACAAGGTTTTAATCAATATTCTGTTCAAATGGATATTAAACTTTCATCCTCCAAGTATATTAAGAGGCTTCCCACCACCGGTATGTCAGAGTTTTGTGCAATCGGTGAGGACTACTCGAGGAAGTTCAAAAATTTAACGCCCTTTTGTCACACAACCCCATTAAGGATGTATGTATTTAATTTTATAGTGGGTTGGATGATCATGACAAAGGTGAGTGTATCCCACTTTGGGTTGTCCCTATCACTGGCCCTTTGAAGGTAAATCTTGGGAGGTGAGCCCAACTAATGATCTAGCACGTTCATGTAAAAGCAAGAAAATGGAAAGAAGAAATAGGTTGTGGGAGTTTGATTCACCAAAAAGGTGAAGAGCATATCCCTATCCACTTCTTAATCCCCAAACACAATTAACAAGGTTCAATTGTCCAACCCACTAACTAAAGGGATTCAAGTATTGCTACTCTCTTCCATAAATAAGGGGTTTATTTGATTATGTGGTTGATTTCCTTAACCTTTCTTTTAATCAAGAAACTTTGACATTTTTGGCATTTTGATTCACTAAAAGAAGTGAAGAGCATAGGCCTAATATCAAAATTTCTCAAACAATAATAGGTTGTTTTTACTTACTAGATTTTGAAAACACCAAAGCCACAATTTAAGTAAAAAATAAAATTGACTAAGTTAGGCTTACCTTTTCCTTGTAGCTAGCAAAGGCTAGGGGCATTATTTAATGATTTCATTTTTAATGCTTACCTTGGCAATCATTCCTTTACAATGTGCTTTTCCTCCAACAAGTTAGTCAACAAAACGGCAACAATGAAGGAAACAAAATAAAATTAAAGAAACAAAGACAAAATTGAACTTTAAGCCTTATTTGTCAAATTTAAGAAAAACTTGATTAAGGTGAAAATATCCAATTTAAAGAAACAAATTTTGCCTTATATGCTTCTACAACTTTGATGTAATGATCATATACCTTTCTTTCTTGTTGAGAATCTTCAAGAACTAGCTTAATGTGAGAAATGTTCTCCTTTTTTATCTTCCTTGTCAAAGCTTTGCCTTCTTGATTGAATCTGCTCTTTGGTTTTTTTACTTTTCTGTGATCAGTCATCCTGCAGAGACATAAAAATCATTTTCTGACAGGTCAAATTATGAAAATTTGTAGTTCATTTAAAAGCGTTGCCGAAATGATTAAAAGTGTTATTTAACTGTTTAAAAGCGCTGCTAATTGGATCAATATCATTATTTAAACTTTTAAAAGCGCAGAAACAGAGAGTAAAAATGCTAAACAATTAAGAAAAGGCGTTTAAAAGTAAGTAAAAGCGCTAGAGAAATATGAAAATGCACTCAATAGTCAGGGGAATAAGCATTGATAGAATTTAAGATAGAAGTCAGAAAGATTTAAAAGCGTTGTTTCTCTATGCAAAGACAACAAAATTTGTCATGGAAGTGCTAAAAAAGTGCTCAAAAGCGCTGTTTAACTGCTCAAAAGCATCGTTTGAAGTCTCAGAAACGTTGTTTCACTACAAAACTGAGAGTTAAACATGCAAAAATTTGAACAAAT